>CM053584.1:60419936-60514428 GCA_028627135.1 Pseudochirops cupreus | reverse complement strand
ACACCATCATCATCACCATCATCATCATCACCATCATCATTACCACCACCACCATCATCATCATCACCACCACCATTACCATCATCATCACATCATCATTACCACCACCATCACCATCATCGTCATCACCATCATCATCATCACCATCATCATCACCACCACCATCATCATCACCATCATCATCATCATCATCACCACCATCACCATCATCATCATCATCACCACCATCATTACCATCATCATCATCACCATCATCATTACCATCACTATCATCGTCATCATCATCACCACCACCACCATCATCATCATCACCATCATCATCACCACCATTACCATCATCAACGCCATCATCATCACCATCATCATTACCACCACCATCATCATCATCATCACCACCACCATCATCATTCATATTTATATTGTTATCAACAATTCCAGCTCACATTTATATAGCATTTCAAAGTTTGCCAAGAGCTTTACAAGTATTATCTCATTTGAGCTTCACAGCAACCCTAGAAGGTAAGTACTACTAATATCTCCATTTTGCAGATCACAAAACTGAGGCTTAGAGAGATTAAATGACCAATCCAGTCTACCCTTCTGACAGGTGGAAGGGTGATCAGAAATATTTCCCCCCTCTCTCTATTTTGGAATGCCACATAAATGCATGTTTAGGCAGCCCTCATTTAGCTGAGGAAGAATTTCTGTATATTAATAATTGTGCATTTTCTACTTGCTTAGGGTTATGGTTGACAATTCTATTCTATGTAAGAGCCACATTCAACAAAGTAGGATGTTTGTAGTTGGATTAGTAGGTCCTCTGAAAGTCCGTGTGCTTGGTGGTTCAACTTCTCTTAGACTGGCATGTTAATTAGTAAGCTAAGAATTCTCCATGAATTTTCCTACACTAACCCTAAAGGTGTGCTTCTCAGTCACCAGTAAATCTGTCTCTTTCTTAAGCAAAATGGCGTCATTATTTTGTAAGGATCAACCTTGCAGGCACATTATGATCTGAGCCTAAAAAAAATCCCAGGAATCCTAGTGACCTTAACCAATTTAGGGGGACAGCGTGCCCAGTGGCTGGGTTCTTCTACATCTTGGAGCAGGCTGCTTACCAAAGAATGCGGCAATGGGAAACCAAGTGTAAAGAACAGCAGGTTTAAATCGGTGGTTAACACTCATGCCTCAAAGGCTTAGAATTGCTGCAAGGCTCCCTAACCAAGCCGCAAACCCACAAATTGAAAACTTGGACCTGGAGAGAAGGAAACTTGCACCATCTGCTGGAGGAAAGTTACACACTCCCTCACTAGGGTATGGGAGAGCTTGTGATGCAAACTTGGATGACAGCTGCAAAGGGTAATCCACAATTCCTTTTGGTAGGAGAGGATGGAGGAGCTTGAGACTGAGAAATAATAAAGGGAATTGCTAACAGGACCATCACTGAGAATTCCAGCACGTGGGGCAAACTCAGTTGGGAGAAAGGGAAGGGGCAGAGACCCTGGGGATCCCTGGAGCCCAGCATTTGCTACCATCATTATTGATCCTGGATATCTTGCATGGTGCAGGTACCCAGAACAGGCATTCTGGGAGGGGTGCAAGCCATCTAGTCCAGCATGCTGATGGGAGAAGGGATATGACTGTGACTTGACCCTTGTGGAGCTGGGGTTGACTGCTTGGGCAGTTTCACTTTCTTCCCCTCCCCACTCTCACGCCCATGCTGCTGACATGGAGAAGGAAAGCTGCTTCCCTGTCAGTATCCCACTGGCCCTTCACTATCTCAAGTGCTAACTTAGGAGGAAGTGGATTGCCTCCATGTTGGTGCTTTGGGGAATGGAGCAGACTCCCCCTTGCCAGGTGTCCTATGCTGATTGCGACTCTATATTCTAGACCTGACTCTGACCCAATAAGGAGGAAATGGTTGCCAAAGTAGAAATGATGGAAACTTTGGGAGGAGGTAGTTGTTCAATCTCTTAAAATTAGATTGACCTCAGTGGCCCTCTAGTCAAACTCACACCTGAAAGAAAGCCCCACCATAACAGGATTGACTCATCATCCTGCCCCAGCTTGAAGAGTAAGCTTACTGGTGAACAGTCTGTAGACTCCATTTTCTTCCCCTTTCTGAAAATTGTGACCTTTGCCCTTCTCTGGTTCTGCATTATCTTCTCCCTTTTCTACTAGTTTTCATATATTATCGATATCATCCAGCTCAGCAATGATATCTTCTAGCTCCTTCAGTCCCTAAGTTCATCTGGGCCAAGGGCTTTGAATTCATCAAAGGTGGTTTGAGGTTCTCCCGTCTCCTTATTTATGGAGACCAAATGTGTAAGCTACTTTTATTCTCTCATTTCCAGTGCTGAGGTCATCCTTGTTGTCAGAGAAAACAAGCAAAATAAACTGAATAACTCAGCCTTCTCTCTGTTGTCAGTTACCATCCTTCCATTCCTTCCATGCCTCAACACTTTCCCTGGTTCTATCCTTTCTTTGATCCTCCTCTTTCCTCTGATGTTACAAACAAAAAAATCTCTTTCCCTCGCATTTTTCATCTTCTTGCCAAATTCAGCTCAAGCCAAGCATTAGTACTTGTGACACCTTTTCCTTTTCTTTCTTTCTTTCTTTGTTTCTTTCTCTCTCTCTCTCTCTCTCAAGATCATACTATCTTCCTATATTCATCTTCTCTTACCTGGCTTTGTTTCCATCTTATAGAAATACTTTTTAAAAATCGAAGTCGGTTGGTGACTTCTCATGTATCCACATCAGTTTCTTCAGAAATTCCCATTTCCCCCTTTCTTATCAGAATGATTTTACTTTGTCTCTTCAGAATTTAATTCTTGAGAGTTTCTCATTCTTCCTGGGCTGACTTCCCTCCCAAAGAATTTTAGCCCACAAGAGTCTCCTTATTCTTCCTTTGAGCCCTTCGACATCAGCTTTTCTATTATCCAGGGTGCCTGTCAGAGTATGATTGGATTTCCTTTTCTTTATTAAGAATTCTAGGAAGGAAGTGGTCACTTTGCTCAAGGTTCCCATCATTTCTATCTCAGAAACCAATTCTCCTCTCTGTTCATGAGAACTGTCTACAGATTAAAGTGTCTTCTTGTTGGCTTCTCCACCATTTGAAAAATGAAATTATCATTAAGACAAGTTATTAGCGGCTTTGCCATTGATAGAAGAATTCTAGTAGATGTGTTTATTACCATACCATGAACAATTTCTTATTTTTCTGTTCGTGTGGTCTGTAGGGTGCTCTAATGACAAAATTGCTTCTGTTTCTCCCACACTATTTCAATACGAATGCTCCGCATCATTCTTCCCTGATCTGGTTCCTAAAATTCCCCACAAGTATATTTTCTTAAGGCATAACCCAGAGCTGTATTCCAGGGTTCAGACAGTAGACGAGCATTTATTAAGTGCCTACTATGTACCAGGAACCAATTCTCAGTGTAATCTATAAGATCTCATTTTAATTGATTGTTGCCTAAACTCTGGGAATTTGCTTGTAGACATTTGAGGCCATGCTTTCCACTACTGGCTCCTCTCTTGGATTTTGTCTCCTATGAATGTCTAGGGATCTCAACTGCCATTCTCCTTTCCCCATTGCAGCCATTTTATATGGTACCTAGCAAGGTGGACCAACATGGGTGGTTTTCTCCCTGACCCCAACTCTTTTTGTTTTAAAGTCCTTTGGATTAGATTTGCAAAACACACAGAGAATAAGTCCTTACCAGCCCTTGCTAGGTGTACTCCACCCCCGGACGAGCCTGTCAGTCCAATATTTTGAGACATGATTCACAAATACAAATCCAATTTTCAAAATATTATCTTCATAGCTGTCTGTTCACTTACCAAATCAAATTTTCTCTTCTGCCTTGAGTTTATATTGGGGAGATTGGCCAACAAAGGCTCAGTCCTTAGAGTACATACAATATGCTCTTGCTGGCAATAATGTTGTTCAGTTGTTCCAGTTGTTGTCTGACTCTTCATGATCCCGTTTAGAGTTTTCATGGCAAAGATACTAGAATGTCTTATTATTTCCTTCTCCAGTTAATTTTACAGATGAGGAAACTGAGGCAAACAGGGTTAAGTGACTTGCTCAGGCTCACACAGCTGGTAAGTGTCTGAGGCCAGATTTGAACTCATAAACATGAGTCTTCCTGACTCCAGAGTCGGAACTCTCTTTACTGCTCCACATAGCTGCCACTGCTGATAACAGCACTTAAATGTTCAGAAAGTGTTTTACAAATATAATCTCATTTAATCTTCACAACAACCCGAGAAGGGAGGTGCTTTTAGTATCCCCATCTTACAGATGAGGAAACTGAGGCTGAAAGATTAAAGGACTCATCCAGAGGGAAGACTTGAACTCAGACCTTCCTGACTTCATCACTTTCTCTAATAGGCTGCCTGGTTGTAAATCTGCATTGAGGCTTGGTAAACGTTTTCAATCTCTACTTGAAACCATGTGATAACAAAAAGCCTTTTAATTAAAGCCAGAGATCAATCAATTAATTAATTAACTAGAGATAGAGCTGCGCCTGCATATAAAATGCTCAAACAGATGAAGTCTCTCTCTGGTGTGAGCTAGTGAGTCTCCTAGTAGGGTAGAGGTAGAGGTGGCAGCAGCCTCCCACTAGACTGCCGCCTGCCTGTGAACACATGGCTACTTCCCTGTATTCTGTTTATTCTTTCCTGATCTTAGGTGAATGAGTATCAGAGAGGTGGAACAGGCCAGGTTATGACCTTGTGAGCTCAACCATCAAAACCTTAAAAAGTCCTCTTAGCAGTTGGAACTGGTAACAGCAGCTGTAGCCACATCTTGTGAGAACCCAGACCAGCAGTGCAATGACCTGGTGGCCAAGACACTTTATCCTGTAGGCAAGGGAGTAACTCATGCATTGGTTCTACCACACACAGAAGTAAACTTGTGAAATTTGAGAAATGTTTTACAGCAATTGCCTTATGTTTGAGCCAACTCTTCTTAGGGACCAAGGTGGTAGTGCGTGTACTCCTTGCTTTGGAGATTGTACTTTGGTTCTTGCTGTTCCTTCTCAGTAAATATCCCTGTATAAAAGCTAATTGATAATAAGTATTTAATGAAATTGGGGAGTCATTAATTGGTGATTGATATTGGGGAAAACACACCAAATGGGGGCTCAAGATCAACTACAAGAAAACCCTTCAACTCCCAAGGTTACTCCTAGAACTGGGAGGGGAGCAGTAGCCATGCTCTGGGATCTGACAGTGCAAGTAGGGGATGAGAGCATGAATTCAGGGGCTAGGAACTACCCCTACAATGAGCAGCAACCAGGACAGCACAACCTGTGAGCCTACGGTCTTCAGTTCCTTACCCAAGACTTTGTAATCTTTGGTGATATGTTCTAGGTCCCTTCTGGTAACACTTTGTAATAACATGGCTCATTAGAAGGAGTTAGCTGTTATCTGTCTGGGCAAGTCTTGGGAGGGTCTCCATCATGTCTTGGATGGATGCCTGGGGAAGACAATGAAACCTTTCTATTATTGTTACCAGGTTAACAAATATATAATTCTGTATCCTTGAGCAGGAAGTTAGCAACTACTGCCATACTTTTCTTTTTTTGTCTGAATACCTTTATTAATTGGGAGAGTCTGGGTCAGGTTTTCATGTGTACCATTGCCATTGATAGGGAGACTGGTGAAATGAGGACAGGCCTTGAGCTTGTGCCTGAAGAGAGCTGGGCTAGGTAGGCAGAGAGGAAGGGAAGACAATTGGACAACCTTTGGCAAGCAACTGGGGGATCAGCAGGTCAAAGGTCTGATCTAGAGGGTCTGAAGGCCTTCCCTTCCTGCTTCTGGTTGGAAAGGTCCTTCACGTACTGCTCCTTCCTTCTCCTCTTCATCATTCTAGTCAATGGAGTCAAAGGGCCTTCATCTCACTATTTGCTATGTCTTCTAAAGTAGATTCTCAAATGTCTTTCCCATAAAACCTGTGCTTGTGGCCCAAGTATCTCAGGATGGTGATGCTCTGCTCTGTGAACTTGAGGAGTGAGCTACCCATGGAGACAGCTTGCTTTGAGATGCTCCTGTATCCCTATCTCTTCAGTTGCTACATCCTCCATGAAGGTCTAGCTCTTAGCCATCTGGATGGCTTCATATTGCCATCAAAGAAAGATGGTAAGGTACCACATCATACCCATCAGATTGGCTAACATGACAAAACAGGAAAATGATAAATGTTGAGAAGATGCAGGAAATTGGAACACTAATAGTGATTGTAAACTGATCCAAACATTTTGGAGAGCAGTTTGGAACTATGCCCAAAGGGCTATAAAACTGTGCATACCCTTTGATCTAGCAATACCACTTCTGGGCTGTATCCCAAAGAGATCATAAAAATGGGAAAAGGACCCACATGTACGAAAATATTTATAGCATCTCTTCTTGTGGTGGCCAAGAAATGGAAATTGAGGGGATGCCCATCAATTGGCGAATGGCTGAACAAGTTGTGATATATGAATGTAATGGAATACTATTGTGCTATAAGAAAAGATGAGCAGGTGGACTTCAGAAAGACCTAGAAAGAATTACATGAACTGACGCTGAGTGAAGTGAGCAGAAACAGAACATTGTACACAGTAAAAACAGCATTGTGTGATGACCAACTTCGATAGACTTAGCTCTTCTCAGAAATGCAATGATCTAAGACAATTCCAAAAGACTCATGATGGAAAATGCTATTCACATCCCCCAAAAAAGAGCTATGGAATCTGAATGCAGAGCAAAGCATGCGATTTGAACTTTTTTCCTTTTGTTGGTTTGTTTTGTTTCTTCTTTCTCATGGTTCCTCCTATTAGTTCTAATTCTACTTTCCATCATGACTAATGTGAAAATATGTTTACTATGAATGTATATGTAGAGCCTTGCATGCCATCTTGGGAAGGGGAAATGAGAGGGTGGGGAGAAAATTGAAAACTCAAAAGCTTATGGAAGTGAATGTTGAAAACTAAAAATAAATAAATAAATATTTTAAAAAATGTTAAATAAAAAAAGAAAGATGGTATAAGAAGGTGTGGTGGGTAATGGGTGGCTGAGCAGGAGCAGAAGGACCCTTTACTTGTCTTCTTCTGGCCCTTTTCCGCTAGATGCTCTGTTTCTTGAGAGGTTCTGCAGCTCCATTTTGTCTTTCCTTGGAGGATAAGCAGCTACTTCCTTCTCAGAGCATTGAGGTCTCTTTGTAAAAAGAGCTCCAATGGGTTTTTATAGATCCATATGTGCAATATTCCTTTTCCTTTCCTTCCTCCCACTGAGTGACATTCTACTTTATGACCTCCTGAAAAAGGTCAGTGTTTATTCCTGCCACTTTAAATTACCTTCTCTCTCTCTCCCTCTCCCTCCCTCTCCCTCTCCCTCACTCTATCACTCTCTCTCTCTCTCTCTCTCTCTCTCTCTCTCTCTCTGTCCCTCTCCCTCTCTCTCATTGCTGCTGATAACCTAGAGGGCAGAGAAGTATTCCTCAAATTTGTGTTACAGGAATGATAAAAGGGGAAAACTTGGGAACAGAAGGAAACTCGGCTGCCCTTGGAAAAGCAGATTTCCAAGCATCCAGGAATAGAATTGGAAGGATCTCAGAGCCGAAAATTTTCCTTATCTGTGACTAACCATGACCTTAAAAGATTGATGACAAAGAACACATCCTGCCTTTTGGCAGGGAAGTAATGCATACGAAGTACAGAACCAGATAGGCATCTTCAGTCATGACTAATGTGGTGCTGATATGCTTTGCTACACTATACATATATACATACATAACATAGTATGTATACACACACACATATATATAAATATAAATAAACAAATACATATTTATTTAGATAAGATAAGGCTTCCATTCAGGGATGGGGGGCCATAGGTAGGATGTGGTCATGAATGAATGAATGAAAAAGCAATTATTAAGTACCTATTGTATACCACACACTGGGCTAAGCACTTGGAATACAAAATGCAAGCAAGGAAGCAGGACCGTCCCTGCCCTCAGCTTCCATTCTAATAGGTGAAGACAAAACATTACAGGAGCAGTGGACAAAGAAATCATGAAATAGTGATGGAGTCACTGGCAAATTATTGGCGTGTTCTTTCCAGGAAAAGTCGTGTTGATTTAATTTCTGTGCTCAAAACTGCAGCTGAATAGTGAGTAGGGGTGGGGGTGGAGGTGGGGAGGGAAGTATTGGGGGTGTGGTTGTGAAGATGGCCAGAAAGTAGCACGGCCATAGCAGGCCTAAAACCAAGCAAGTTACTGTGAATGTTCCCCAGTATGCACCCCAGGGCCAAGGTGGTGGGCAGCGATGGATGTGAAAAAAAGAGCAACAGTCAAAATTTCTAAAGTGCACAAGAGGCACAGAAGGAGGCAGAAACAGAGCAGTGCTGTGACTGTCTTGCTAAACTTAACATATTTCTTTTAAAAACGTGTAACTGGGGTAAGAACGGACTCGGATGGTGAGATCTGTAGTGCAGAGGGCCAAGCACGGCCTCCGAGCCTGACAGTGATCCGGCTCTATCAAAGTCCTTGAACCAGAAGGAAGACTTGACTCATTCTGAGGAGTTCCTGCAGAACACGAGCTGTCTGCCAGACAGACTGGGAGGAAGGAGAGGGGGCCGCCAGAGCTGCTCCCTCCCAGCACTTAGTAATCAAAGCGAGAAATTTCCAAGAAACAACTGAAACAGGGGCTGGCTGTGGACGGAGAAAGGAGAGCTGGAGGTGGGCAATCATTCGAGGCCTGCAAGCACCTGGGAGTAGAGGACATGGATTGAAGCCATCACGTCATCAGTTGTGCTCATGATTCAAGCCACCACGGGGCTGTTCTTTGCCAAGCTCCTCCTCCCCCCCATGCCTATCCAACCACAGACTGTTCTATACCCTACTGACTTCTTCTTCTTCCTCTTGTCTTTTTGGAGGGGGGAAGGTAGGGCAGTTGGGGTTAAGTGACTGAACCAAGGTCACACAGATAGTAAGTGTTAAGTGTCTGAGGCCGGATTTGAACTCAGGCCCTCCTGACTCCAGCGCCGGTGCTCTATTCACTGGGCCACCTAACTGCCCCAGCTACTGACTTCTTTGGCTTAAATCAGAGGTGAGGCCTTGAGGCCACATGTAGCCCTGTAGGTCCTCAAGTGGGGCCAGTTTGGATTTAAAGGACTGCACTTGAGGCCCTAGAGGGCCATGTGTGACCTTGAGAGCGCAGGTTCCTCATTCCAGACCTAAATGTTTCCTGCATCCTTATTTTGACCTCAAACACAAAGAGACTAGAATTTACCTAGATATACACAAAACTTTAAATTAGGACAAAGAGTCAAATCTCTTTCTTAACATTAGGAATTTTCCTAACTAGGTATTCTGAGCTATTATGATTGTACTAAATAGTAAACTTTCCTCCCATACAAGCTCCATAAAACAGCAAAGGGGCCCTGTGCGCCTGAGGGCCAGTAGATTGACCTGTGAGAAATGATTATTTCTCTCTTGTATTAATAACTAATTATTGAATCAGAACCATGTATATTTTTTTTCCCATTTTCTTCTTCCTCATCCAGAAATCAATTGGTGGAAGAAATCTTTCTCATAGATTTACCCAGGCCAAGATCTAATCAAAAAGTAAAAGAGATTCTAAGTTTAGGCCAATGGGTGGATTCCTGCTCATTGTGTTTGCTGAGACAGGTATGGGGAAATGTTGATTCTCCCTTTTTTCAGATAGGTGATATGGAAATTGATAAGTCTCTTTGACCAAGATTTGGGTGATCCAAGTCACATACCCCCAAACCCTCACTCCTGAGGTGGCACTGATACTGCATGGATGGAAATCTGTGACTTTACCTGGATTTAAACAGAGCCAAGGATATTTTATCCTGTCATATGTGGAATGTCATATGTCCCTGCTTATCCCTTCCATAGCAAGTTTCAATGATCAAAGCAAGAAGTCAGTAAAAGATATGAGCTATCTTGTTTTGTGGTTAAAAATGTAAAGGAAAGCTGAATAAACTGAATAATGGGTTTGAGAGATTTTGGAGGGGTAAATAATGGTTTGTTTGAGGGATCTGGAAAGACAGATAAGAGGGTTTAGAGACAAATGAGGATTTATCCAAGCCCCTGTCTCCAGGTAGTTGACATTAGTTTTAAAAGGTTTAAGTATGTTGGAAGTGTGTAAGGAAGTATTTTTAGAAAGCAGAAAGATTTGTAACTTGATTCTAAAATTTTGAGGAAAGCAACAGGATCAGATTGATTCTTCTAAAACTATACAGGTATAAGATTGGCTTTTAACAATTTCTTTATCATGGAAATTCAAAACTTGAGCATGTTTAGTAATAAGATCAAAAGTTTGGATTTTTGATGCAATGTTGTAACTGTTTGTGAAACTTTATTGTAATGTATGGCTAGAAAACTGAACCATTTCTATGCGCCTTTGGTATTCTCCCTTACTGTTAGAAAAGATGTTTGAAAGCTCTTATGTGACAATTTCTGAAGATTTACAAAGTTTTCAATTGAGTATTGCTAAATTGATGTAATAAGTTGTAAAGCAGAACAGTTCTTGCTGTTCCAATATGAATTTGTAGTTATTCCATGAACTAAGCAAAGTTAACATCTGTAACTGAGTGTATATGTACGAGATTCAATTTCTGAAATATCTCTTTCTTCCAAAGAGAATATAATTAGAGGATAGACAAGTTTTGTGAAACAAGGATATATGTTTGCTATTCAGTTGTGAAGTTTAAGTCAGAAACCTCGTTTGTTTAAGGTCTACAGTTATGGTAGTAAAGAATATCTTATAAGGGACAGTTAAATAGTCTGAGTAATGGATTACACTAGCCCATGCTCACTCTACTTCTGGTCATTTTTCTCCTACTTGCTTTTGGCTTTTGTTTGTTTAATCTTTCTGCTATATTTGTGTCTTCTAGGCTGAGTGCATTCCATGATGGCTCAGGGTGATTACCAGCCACTGCCCGAAGTAACCACCCAACACACCTTTGGATCTGGCATCTGCCAAGTTCCGGATATTGGCCGCAGGCATGCCCCCAGACCCTGACCCCGTCCTCTTGACTGATTTGAAAGAGGGACAGCTCAACATCCATTCTCAGCATGAAGCAACCCGAGAAGCGGAGACCTTTATCCCTGATTCCCAGAAGAATTTGTGTCTTATCTGTTAAGAGGGAATGAGGCAGTGCTGAGAGGCCTTTGTAATATTTTTGGAGTGACTTTGTCTGTAAAATCTCACTTATTTTCGGGTGCCTATGCATGTAATATCACTTTGTAAGCCTGTGCAAAGAAGTTGTAAAAGTTATATTTCTCCCCAGACATAAAGAATTAACTGTGTCTCTCCCCTGTCCCCAGCCTAAAAGTATTTTCCCTGAAACCATTGATTCTATAGTTAATCCTTTTAAAAGCATTCTTTAGGTAGAGAAATGTTTCCTTTGTTTTGGTGGCCAGCCTCGAACTATCAGTAATATAACTCCTCAAAAATAGCAGATCCATTAGTTTGTGAAGTTTAGCCATTAACCTCTTTGCTTTGTGTACGACTCATCCTGAAACCCCTCCCAAACTCTACCCCCACTCACCTGGCTAGCATAAAATTAGCCCTTCTGCTCTTGTCAGATGGCCCTCCAGGCCCGGACATTTTTCAAGGGTTGGACTGCCCGCTTCTCGTAAGATTCTAATAAAGAAACCTTTACCTACTTTCATCTTGAGACATCTCCGAGTAATTGTTTTAGGGCTCTCTGTATCCCACACACCACCAAATGATCAGCCTTTCATTAAAATGCTGTCTTTATTCATAAAATTATTAAATTATCCAGAAACTACATGTCTCAAACTTTTTAAATACCACAGACCCTCGGTCATGGGTTCTTGCAATGTGGTCTAGAGATTCCTGACCCTATCAGGGGGGTCCCTGAGGTCAAAGCTATTTTCATACCAGCAGGTTTTCATTTCAAATACACTAAATATCGATAGATACAATCCACATAAAACGTTTTGGGGAAGCCCTCAATAATTTTTAAGAATTTAAAGACGTCCTGAGACCAACAAGTTTGAGAACTGATAAAAAACAAACCAGGATAAAAATGAGCCAGCTGTTGTAAACGGATATTGATAATTAGTTCTCTAGTTTCTAAAGTAAGAAAAAAGGGCAGATTGGAAGCAGGGGTCATAAGCAAAGCTAAGGCGACATTCCGCTCTTCCCATCCGGAGAGGAATTTAGCGCCTTGCCAACTGGCAGCGACACAGACAAAAGTTTCCTTTCATTTGTAATCCTCCTCACTGTTCTCAGTTTTGTGAAATGTTTTTGTTTGTTGGTGATTATTAAGCTCAATAAAAAAAGAAAATCAGAAAATAATTCTGCTCAAGCGATACGGGGTAAACTCAAGAACAAAATTCTGATAACGCAAACATAACAAAAGAATCTGATGAAGCAAAGAAAAAAGTACGCGGCGCACGTAAAGAAGATGATGAAGGCAGCTAGAGGGCTCAGTGGAGTGAGGACTGGGCCTGGAGTCAAAAAGACCCAAGTTCAAATGCAGCCTCAGCCACTTAAGAGTTGTGTGCTGCACAAGTCACTTAGTCTCTGTTTGCCTCGGAGGCAGCTATGCCTATAGAGGGTTGGGACGATTTGAGTTCAAATTTGGCCTCGGGCACTTACTAGCTGTGTGACCCTGGGCAAGTCACTTAACTCTGTTTGCCTTAAACCACTGGAGAAGGAAGTGGCAAGCCACTCCAGCACCTTTGCCAAAAAAAAAAAAATACAGCTACCATCTATAGCAGTGGTTCTCAACCTGTGGTTATGTTCAATTTGTAACAATGAAAATACATCCTGCATATCAGATATTTACATTATGATTCATAACAGCAGCAAAATTACAGTTATGAAGTAGCAATGACAATGATTTTATGGTTGGGGGTCACCACAACATGAGGAACTGTATTAAAGGGTCGTGGCATTAGGAAGGTTGAGAACCTCCGATCTATAGGATCACAAAGAATTGGACACAACTGAATGACTGAACAACGACAACAACAAAGAAGATGAACACAAAATTAGGGATTTGGGAATAAATATAAATGTGTGGAAAAGAATATTGGAACAAATCTCTATATACACACACACACATTATATATATATGTGTATATATGTATATATGCACACATTATATATATGTAATATGTGTACGTGTGTGTGTGTATACATACAACACACACAGTGAAAAGAATGATGAACTTTCTGCTCTGTCACTCGCTGACTCCAGGGCCTTAGGGCAGCAGGACTTGACCAAGGCCTGTTTCCATATATGTAAAATGAAGGCATTGAACTAGAATCTAGTAATTTCACAAAACAAACTTCACAGGACAAATTCCCCTAATGAAAGGATTTGTTCTGTAAAAGTTGGACTTAGTCCAAAGGCCGCACCCAAGGACCTAGAAGGCCACATGTAGCCTGGAGGCCAAAGATTCCCCATGCCCAGACTGGATGACCTCCCAGGCCCTATCCAGTTTTAATATTCTGTGATTCCACGATTCCCGATTTGTTCTTCCAAACCTCAGAACCAACTGGGGCTGGTAGAGACAACACAAAAAACCATTTTGAGCTAAACTGGAGGTTGAGGAAGATCAGAGGAGGAAAACTGCTGGGACGGGATGGTGCTCTTGGGCAGCATTAGCTATTCCACTCTCGTTCTGTTTCTGTTTTCTCTACCAAGGAGAATGAATACCAAGAACCGGAAGAGCTGAACCAAAATGTTTAAGAGGGGATGAAAATCTAGGATAAGTGCAGAGAGGTAAAGGTAGCGTCTGAGAAGCCTCTAATTACTTCAAGTCATTAGGTCTAGACAAACCACATCTGAAAAGTCAAAAGAAAAAAAACGAAAAAGGGTAAGACTGGCAAATTGTCTGGGGTCTTTGGACAAAAGAAAAATGAAAAAAGAAGAGGTGCTATCAGACAGAAGAGCGGGAAGCAACTCAATTTCTGAAAGGAGGAAAAAGGGGGAGGGAGATTGGAAACTCACCGCTGACTTTGGTTCCTGGCAAAATTCTAGAATGTATTTTTAAAGGACGCTGTGTGAGCGTTTTAAGAAGGGAAGTTTTGGTTACTAAGAACCATCATGAGTTCATTAAGAACAGGACGAGACAGGCTGACCTCATTTCCTTTTTTGACAGGGTTACTAGAGTGGTAGGTCAGGAAAGTGCCACTGATCTCATCTATATCTGGATTTCAGCTAGGATTCTAAGTCTTATGATCAAATGAGATAACGTATGTGCAAATGCAGATGCTTTGATATTTTGGCAAATAGGAGGGAGAGAAGCGGTCTGGACACCGAGTTAGATCCTGACTTGGTCAGATGACCAAAGGTAAAAACGATCATCAATGACTCAATAACAATGACAGGGAAGACTTGAATGTGCCTCTTTTCCATCCTTTGCCCTCCAGCGTTTTTGTCAATAATCTGAAGGAACAGAAAACATACTTAGCGGGGCAGCTAGGTAGGGCAGTGAATAGAGCACCTGCCCTGGAGTCAGGAGGACCCGAGTTCAAATTTGACCTCAGACACTTAAGACTTACTAGCTGTGTGACCTTGAGCAAGTCACTTAACCCCAATTGCTCTCCAAAAAGCAAAAAAACCCCAAACCCAAAACACCATACTTGTCAAATATGTAGGTGACACAAAACTGGGAAGAACTACTACAGAATCTAAAAAATCATCTTGACTGTCTATAGGCAGCACGATATAGTGAAAGCAGCAATGAATTTGGAGTCAGAGGGCTAGGGTTCAAATCCCATCTCTTCCACTTATTACCTGTGTGACCCTGGGTAAATCATTTAAGGCTCTCTGAGTCTCAGTTTCCATGGAGGAGGGAGTTGCAGGAAACAGTCTTCAAGGTGCCTCTCAGCTCTAAGTCTATGATGGCAGAACTAAAACAAGCCACACCCAATAAAGCGAAATTTAACAGAGTTAAATGTTACCTTATACTTGGGTTCAAAAACTACCCATGGCACAATATTAGGATGAGACATGTCTCCACAGTAGTTCATGTTTAAAAAAAAAGACTTTGGTGAGGAGAATCATAACATAACATAAAGAAAAACATTTCTAAGACATCAAAACCCAGGCCAAAGCTATGGTCAAGCTTGACTCTAGAGGCCTGAAAAAAATCCATCTGGTGCTGGACATACACATGCAGGTGCAGAATGAGATCTCCAAGCAAATGGTGGTGGGGCACCAGGCAGGGATATTGTAGGGCTCTAGTAGGGGTTGGCCTTGATGACCCCTGGAGTTCCCTCTGACTCAGAGAGGTGGACTCCAAGCCCAGGGCACATGGCTGGTGTCGGAGCAGGGATTCTGATTCCCACCTCTTCTTCTAGATCTGTTTCTCTTCATACTTTGGGTGAGATGGCCTCAGGAGGAGGACACAGCTACTAAGACCAACACCAGGAGTAGATTTTGCCTTGCTGGGTTTGAAGCTTCCAGGAAACAAGGCTTATTCTAGCACCAAACCACATAAATGTCCCATCCACTTAGTCATCTCTGTCTTGCCTATGTCTTCATCCAGGCCCTACCCTATGCCTGGAACTACACCTTCAAAACATCATGCCAAAATCCTTTTCCCCTTCCTCGTGTCAGTCACTGAGATCTGAGCCCTTACGGAAAAGCTTTTCTAGTTGGATAAGTAATGGTGATGACTCCTCTAAGTCACCCTCCTCAATTCCCCCTTTACTTACTATCCTACCAATGGCCCCTCTAATCTATCAGCAGTTTTTTAAACAGTCAATTACACTTAAAACCCTAATGTTGCCTCTCTGTTCCACTATACTGAAATATTACCAAAAGCTCCAGGATAGCCATGGTGTAGTTCCATGTGCACTTAGCTTTGGACAGTGGTTGATGATTAAATAGGGGCAGAGTTATACTTACTTTGGGGTTTAAATACTCCGGAATAGGGAGGTAACCCATACACAGTGGTTCTCAACCTTCCTAATGTCGCTACCCTTTAATACTGTATGTGGGCATATCTGCATGTGGGCAGACCTGCCTGGAGATGAGATAGAGGAGTGGTGTCTTGGTTCCTAAGACCATCGGAAATATGTGTTTTCCAATGGTCTTAAGCGACCCCTGTGAAAGGGGTTGACCCCCAAACGGGTCACGCCCCACAGGTTGAGAAGTGCTGCTCTAGGGCCGGTTACCCATTTTTCCTTTTGCAAAACGAAACCCACTACCTGAAGGTGTTAGTGGACAGTATTACTGAGCTCATGGCTTCAAAGAACTTGTCCAAAAGACATAAATTACTTGGGAAAGAACATCATTGCAAAGCTTTTTCTTAAAAACACAATCTTTGGAATTCTGTATCAAGGGACATCATTTCATGGGCAGAACTCCACACTTCCAGGGTATTTTCCAATTGCTTATTTCTGTGATTCTTACACTTGTATTTACCCATGTAAAATTTTTTTACCCAGGTAGGAGGAGGGTGGGCTCTGCTCTGAAAGTTGTGAGCAAATCCTAGGGTTTTAAGAAGGGAATTGCTTACCCTAAAGAGTTACCAGTAGAAGCAAGGATGCCCAAGCAGGCATTTTGGCTACATCAATGTGCTTTGGTGAGCTGCTCCCACAGATCAGTCCTTGGCTGCACACGTGAATGTGATGCAGGGGACAGCCCGCCTTAAACCTATTTGGATTCTACTCTACAATAAAGCAGCTTGCACATGGGTGAGGGCATTTTCAATGTGCACTCATCACACCGGAACCTTCAGCTGTGTCTACTCTCACACATTTATTCTGAATCTTCTCTTCTCATTTCGAATCATTAAAAAGTCAAGTTTCACTTTGGTTAGTTTTTCTAAAAGTATTGGGACTTACCACACTTACAGAACTCAATCTTGGAATTCCCTGAGTCTCTTAGGCCATCTACAGGTTGTTATGGACATTACATGATTTCTCGAGTGAACTAGAGAATTAGGGCTGGAAATCACAAAGGATCAACAAGTTTTTAATCTTCTTTCAATGAGAATATAGCACTTTCAGCTTGAAGTCTTTCAAGGGAAACTTCTTAACAACCTTAAAGAAGACAGTTAACTTTGACATGAAAATTTTTTTAGGTGAAATCAGACGTCTCTTTTGGACCATCAAGGATGCCCTCTCTTGTGGGAAAACAAGTCTTGACCGAATTACACTAAAATAAGCCTTTAGTGCCTTACAACCTGCAAACTAATGGCCCCCTGCTGTGCAGCATTTGGGAGCAGAATGCATACTTGGGACATGTCAGTGGATTTATATTGAGGGTAAGGTGGCATGAGTCTGGATTTTTTGTTGTTGCTTTTTGGAGGGCAATTGGGGTTAAGGGACTTGCCCAAGGTCACATGGCTGGTGTTAAGTGTCTGAGGCCAGATTTGAACTCAGGTGCTCTATTTGCTGTGCCACCTAGCCGCCCCTATTTCTATAATACCTTAAGGTTTACAAAGAATTTTACTCACAACAAGCCCTATCGGTGAGGCAGTCAGATGACTCAGTGGCCCTGGACTGAAGAGGACCTGAATTCAAATCCAATCTCGGACACTAGCCATGTGGCCCTGGGCAAGTCATTTAACCTATTTGTTTTAATCTACAAGAGAAGGAAATGATAAACCGCTCCAGTATCTTTGCCAAGAAAACCTGATGAGCAGTATTGGCATGCTATATGCACAGGGTCACTAAGAGTCAGACATGATTTAACAAAGCCTTCTATGTAGTGTAAATACTATCCCCATCTTACAAATGTTGGAGCTGAGGCACAGAGACATCACCTATTGTGAAAACTACAAAAACCCAGGTTCTTTCTCCAAATGCAATGCCATTTTTACCGCACCAAACCTGTCACCGATCATGACACACTGTGGTTAATTTGTGAACATCTTATCGTTGTCTACTACACAGCGAGCTCCTTAAGAGCTAAGACCATCATCTTCATTTTCCCCTTCCTGCCCATGGGTCAATCACCTCCATGAACCCATTCCTTTCCCCTGCTACAGAACGGGCATTACTGTGCCCCAGGCGCTGGCTTCACAGGGAGACGATAACGAAGTGTCAATGTGGGGGATCTGGAGTTAGTTGGAACTGAGTTCAAATCCAGCCTTAGACATTTATTCAGTTGTGTAGGCAAATCACTTGCCCTGTCTACCCGTTTCCTGCAAAAATGTGGACTATAATAGCACCTACCTCCGAGGGTAGTTGTGAGGTTAAAATATTTGAAAAGCACTTTGAAAATCTTTGAGCTTTTTATAAAATGCTATGATTATGAACTTCTAAACTACCTTGTCCTAGAATTTCTGTAGTATCCTAATGCTCAGGTACTGGCTCAGGTTTAAACCATATCAGTTCTCCTACAATCCCCGAGCCTACAATATTCAGAAGCAGGTAAGATTAGTTGCTCCTTACAAGTCATTATGAATAAAAGAGAGCGCTCCTTCCTTGCTACACCACCTAGCTTTTTAACCACAAGCTCACATACATGCAGGAGCTGCGACTGAGATGGACTGTAGTCTAGACCTTGATAAAGGGCTTAAACTGACCTCGCCACAGTGAGTTGACAGAGTAAATGTAAGGGCTGAATTTTCCCACACGTTTAAGGACAAGTAACACAGAACTCAGCATGTGTAATTTTGATGGAGGCTTCATGAAAGCCCCAAATCCTAGTCATTTCCACTTTTCCCCACTAATCCTTCTTTGTTTTGAGAGGATGTAACACGGGAAAAGACTTTTGGCTTAGTTCTCTTTGAGTAAGACGTTCAGGTGCCCTAAGAGTTATGGTCTGGTAACTATGACTTCCCTCCGTAACTGTCTCTCCCAAAAGCCTGCAGGCCTCACCTCAGCTGGCGGTCGATGCATCAGCATTCAGAATTCTTCACCTTCGGGAACAGTGCCAACTAAGAAACACACCAAAGCACACACACAATCATCTGGAGCGTACAGCCGGGTGCTGCTACAATCCCACACGGGTCTCGCAGGAACAAATTGCTTTAGTCTCATCCATTACGAAATCAAAGTGTCAAAAAAGGTGCAAGAGAAGAAATGCACCGCCTTTCTTACTCCCTCATGAAACAGGTGGGACAATGAGCATAGGCCACTGGAGACGTCCCAAGGAGAAAAAGGGATCGGGGGGGGGGGGAGAGAAAGAGGATACGTCAGCATTTACTGAACTCTTTATTCGCTTCATGTTTCTTGATTCAGAACTTGGACCGACAGAACACAGGTAGAAATGGAGACATTTGTTTTCTTGTTCTAACGAACACCGCTCTCTCTCCCTTTTTTATTTTCCCACCAAGAATAATCGTTAGCTGTGCAGTTGGAGCTTCTAGGCAGCTTAAAGCAGAGTTCTTGCCCTCCTTTCCAAGCTACCATTCATGAGTATGTTACCTTCCCAATAAATTGTCTCCCACCGCTCCCTACTCCACATCACCCCTATTTGTTTGAGTGAGTGTGACTCGGTTCCCTCACTCTCTGGCACAGTTGGTGGGCAGGCCCTCTTTCCTCTCCCTCCTAACCTCTGTTCTCTGGCAGGATCTCAGAGAGAAAAGGTGGGTATCTATGCACCTAGTTCTTATTCACAGGGACTTGGAAAGGATCTTTTACCCACTTCAATTTCAGTTCTCCCAGGAACATGGACCATGCCAAAGTGAAGTGTGGTCCGTTGGTTATGACTGTATCTGGGACATACAGGGATCTTCTTGTGCTTGTACTCTGAAACTTAAAATTAGAGTTGAGGAACCTGAGTCAACCCTCTCATTTTACATATGAGAAAGCTTATATCCATACCACAGAAGTAAAGGTGTCTTCCTGAAGGTCACCCAGTAGCTTGTTCCTCTGAATTCCTAAACCAGGTCCCCATCTCCAACATAATCAACTTTCTGAAACCTTAAAATCGCAGGAGATGCTCTCCTATTTGGGTACTCTAACTCACCAGTGTTTCTAAAGCCCTAATGGACAAAAGCATGACAGTATATGGGAGATGGGGAAAAAGGAAGGAGGAATGTACTGTATGTTGGAAAAGAAAAACTAATTCCAATGGGAGACACGTCATGCTGACTGGTAACACGCTGAACTCATTCCATCATCTTCTCCATTCGAAGGATTCGTTTTTCCTAGAAAAACCTCCAGAGAATTAACAGTCCAGTCCCCAGTTCTTCCATTCCCTCCTTAATTTTCAATCCTGGACATGCAACATGTTAACTGCAAGTGTGAACAGGAAGGGAGAGAATGGCTCACTGGGAGGAGACGGTCCGCGAGCAAACAAAATCCCATCCCGTAATCACCTTCGTGTGGCAACTGACTTTTTTCTCCTCACAGTGTAAGCAACACTTCATATTAACGAGCAGATTTAGAATAAAGCCTGCAAAAACACTTCCCGAAACTTAAAAACTGAGGTTCAACAAGCAAGAATCAGGAAACAATCTCGAGTCTAAGACCTTACTTTGTGGGGGACATATTGAAATAGAATCTGTCTGCTCGAAATCCTTCCAGGTCCACTTGGCTTTGGATTTTTATTTCAAACGCACACTTGGGCTGCCATCAGCAACCCTGACAACAATGATCACACACTGGCTGAATTAAACATGCCCTGATAAAAAGCAGCTCAGAATCCTAATGAAATGGACCAGAGCCCAAGGGCATTTTATTATTATTATTCTTAGGACTATTAACAGGTGTCTCATTGTTTAAGGTGAATTTAGTGTGTGTGTGAAATCCAGAGTCACTGTTTTAAGGCTGATTCTCATTTAGTCTTCTAAACCCTTCCCCAATTCCATTCAATCCTAACATAGGACATGTTCTGCACACCAATGGTAGATAAACCTAATTCTAGCAATAAAACTCTATCTTTAATGACTCTTCTGGTTCTGAGTCTCACGGTCCATGAATTTGTATTTGGTAAGAAATAGAAAATGAAACAATGAATTTGTTTTAATAGGGAAGTATATTGATGTTTGGGGGGAAAAAAAGGTGCATTTTGACCAAGCCACTTCTAAATTCTATCTTCTTCCTTTAGCAGAATAATTTACTTTCAACCACCAGAATGAAAATCCCAAGTTTTCAGCAGTCTGCACTTTTCAGTTTGACCTCATGAAGGCAAGAGGTATGTCTGGAAGGATGTGATCACAAAAATCTTCTTTTATTCACTTGTTTCTATATAGCATGAAAGTAGCATTTATCACAGAGTCCAACACTAACAGTCTTGAGAGCCAACCCTATCTCTGTAGCTATCTCCCAGAGATTTTTGGATAGGTGCTATCCAAGTGACTCTCAGCCTAACTGAGAATGTTCCTGGATACGCACAGTAAACAATCTTGAAAGTGGAATAGGTGTCTTCTCCCTCTGACACAATGATAGCGTTTTGTGCAAGTATTTTCCTTCTCCTTGCATATCAAGATCCTTTTTTTCCTAACAGCCTATTCTCATCCTGGTCTCAGATGACGTATACAGGGTGTTTAAAAAATGCCCAATATCCATGATATTGCCAAAGGGTTACTCAATATTATTTTCCCAAATCCAAAAAATGGGCCTTAAATCGCCTAAATCGGTTTCAAGACTGACTGCTTTAACCTGATTCCCAACAGCTGGGATCAAATATGTTCAATTATATCATATAAATAGTAGTCTCTAAACAAGTGAAGTATAAACCTAGGAAAGGAGTAAGAACTAGAAGCAGATGAAACATGAGTGATACACACAGATACCCAAGCAAATTGGCACCAAGCTTATTTTAGGGGCTAAGAGTCCATCAGATCTACTTACCTCACATATCCAGAGCAATTTTTTGCAGAATGCAAACACAGCCTTGGTTACAACAACCTTAAGTGCCACAGAATCTGGAGCTATGGAAACATAGCCAGAATATGACAATGGAGGTTCAGGACATAAGAGAAGAAGGGGCGAGATGGAAGTATGAAACAAGCAAGTCTGAAAAGCTACCACATGGCAATACTAAATCCAATTTAAAGGCTCCGAAAGCCATTGCAATTTCTGCCTAGTCTCTTATATGGCCCCCAATCACAAATCATCTGCAAAGTCCAGTTGTCAGAAAAGTAACCACCACCATTTCTAGAAGAGAGTTGGTTTTTTCTCATCAAAGAGGCAGCCCCTGGAGTGATCTCCCCTGAGGGCCCCAGAAGCCTAAATGACTCTGGAGCCTTCATGGTGCTGAACCTTAAAGTAAGAGGTAAAGAGGAGTCCAGGAGAAGGGGGAGGAATCCCAGACTTTCTGAGGCCATCTGAACCAAGCCATCCCTGAATGGCAGTCCTCCTACAATACAACATGGCTGTTTTCTTCCGATTCAGAGACAATATGACATGAGGACCCCAGCCCATCCCACTCTTTTTTCTCCAGGGTTTTTGTTTAGTCAGCCCAGCTCACCAGGAAGGCATTTGCCTGCTTGGAGTAAAGTTAAGAATATGCTCAGGATGCACTAGAAAGCCCAAGAAGGTTTGCTTCTGAGATCGATTTTATCCTGGGGGTGGTGTTGGATAGTTTGACACTTCTTGAAACCTTCAATAGAATCTTTCTCCCAGGAATCATGAATACACAGGAACCTAACCTCTGCTCTTTGAGGACAGATTCCTTCTAGCCCTTCCTTGCAACTCCACAGGGTTTGCTGTTGTTGTTTTTCTTTTTTTAAAGGGCAGAGTAAGACCCTCCAGAGATAAACCCTCTGAAGGGATGTGCTATTTTTGCTTAGCGATGGTTTTACTTACCACCACTACCACCTCTTTAAGAGGTGGCCAGTACCTTCTCCAATGAGAACGAAATGCTTAAACTGCATCTGAAATTGGTTTAAGTCTCTTTAGATAATGAGTGGGGTGAAGAGCGGGCACAGAGGGCAAAGGATGGTAAGGTTCAACTGAAACACACAAACACACACACACACACACACACACACACACACTCCAGAACCATTCTGGTATTCACATTCAAATTCCATGCTTTTTTAGTCCTCAGCAACTGGACATCAAGCTTTTCCAGGTGTGATGCCCATGACTAGAAATGGGCACACCAAAAAAATATAGTGCCAAGGACATCAGGAGGTTGTGCAGGTAGCTTTCAATGGTCTAAAGCTTTTAGTTAGTGCTTTAGCTTCTCATAGGGAAAAACACCAGATACTCAAAGGCACCCCACTCCCTAAGACCAGAGAGCTCTGCTTGCTGTTTTCAGTCTTTGCCCATCCATCCATTTGGAATCAATTGTGCTGTTTTTCTATCATTTGTAAAAAGAAGTTTCAATTGTTTTCCACTAAAGTTACAAGTGGGAGAGAGTCATCCTGTCTTCCACCAACACAGTATCTGTCCCAAACTGATCGGTGCACTGCTTTACGGTGGCCAAGATGCTCAGGAGCCGCTGGTCCATAGCGTCCAGGTGGGAGTCAGAGAGCACGGGGGAGATGGGGTCGTGAGCCATGGCTGACTTTAAGGCAGACTTAAGCACACCACTCTTTAGGTAGTTCAGCCTGTTCCAGGTAGAGACCCGAATTCTGGAAAACGATGGATGAGCACAGGTCACTGGGAGCTCTCAGCAGCCAATGAGACTTACCAGCTGCTTGGACTAGGAATGCTTCTAACCTCTGTTTCTGCTTTCCTTTAAGCTCTTCACCTAGATAAAGCTTGCCTTTCTTACTGTTTCACTGACACAAAGAAGTTCCTATTAGAGGATAAGCCCCTTGAGGGCAGAGACATACTTTTGCTTTTCTTCTGGCCCATAACAGTCACTTGATAAATGCTTGTTGACTAAGAAGATCTTTTATTTAATCTAAGACTAGCAAAAAGACAGGTCTTTTAAGCCAAAATCAAGCCAAGTTTGAAGGAAAAGTGTGGCTCTGCTTCAGGGCAGTCCTGTCTTATTAGTCTCAGGGGCCACACAGAGGAGGAGGGAGCCCAGGGCCAGGAAGGGAGTTTTAGGGGCTCCCCACCGCCTCTAACATCTCCTGTCTGCATTTATAGCCCTTTGCCAGCTGCCTCCCACACACTACAGCCAAGGAAAACTGCTTTCTTAGTCTTCCTCACATGTGACCTCCATCTCCATGTTGATGTGTGCCTCTGCTCTGGCTCAATCCCATGCATGGTGGCAGCTCCATCTTACCTCTCTACCTTTTAAGAGCTCTTACCTGCTTCAAAGCTCAGCTCAAGCACTTCCCCAAAGTCTTTCCAGAACCCCGACTGCTAAGGCCTTCTTTCTCCCATAAAGTACCTTATATGAATTCTGTATACACCCACCCACCCATCCATCCATCTCTCTCCCTACCGCCAATGAAAGAATATAAGCTCCTTGAGGGCAGGGACTACATGTCACTTCCATCTTTGTATCCTCAGTGTAACACAATGTGTAACACATAGGTGTTTAATGAATGCTTGCTGACTGAGTTAAAGCAAAACCGTTATGGCATGGTTTTAGTCAATATACAGGGAGTCTTTAACTTATAAATGGAGTGTGCTCCAAAAATGCATTTGTAAGGCAGGTTGGAACTCTAAAAATATTTGCTTGGAATTCAAAGTGCACAAACCATGACATAAATGGTGACTGGGTTCTCAAACCAATTCACAAAATTTTAACCTCGACACCAGTGGGTTGGTGGGAAAAAGGCAACAAATCCTAAGTGACAGAATTAATTAAGGAGCTATAGTTCTTGTAGTCCCCAGGCCACCCAGCTGAGGTACCTCTTTTCAATCATTCATATATGGACAAGGCAAGAACTGCTGGGCTTTCCGACACTGTGAGAGGAACATATTTGAATATTAAATAGAGAAACATTTTGCTAAAGTCAAATATAAATTTAGGGCTAGGCTGTGTCTCTGATTTTGTCAATCTGCAGAAAACCCAAAACCAACTACACTCCAACTATTAGCTGCTAATGAATCTAATACGCTTGCTTACTATGTCCAGTCCTGTGGATTGTGGGAATTTTAGGGAGTATGCTGACCATCAGGAACACTCCTGAGTCTGCCTTTGGGAGGCGTTCAGGGGGGTACAAAAGAGAGGACATGGGATTTATAGTCAGGAAGAACTGACCCCCAATCCTACCTCAGACATGTCTGAGCTAGCTCTGAGACCTGGGGCAAGGCATTAAACCTTTCTTAGGCTTAGTTTCTTCATCTGAAAAATGGGGATAAGAGCAGCTGCCTCCAAGGTTTTGTTAGGATCAAATCCAATAACATGCATTGTTTTGCAAACCTTAAATTGCTAAGGAAATGTGAGCTATACTATTATTATTATTCTCTACGGAGTGAAATCCTACTAGATCAGTGGTTTTCAACCTGTGGGTCGTGACCCCTTTGGGGGTAGCCTAAGACCATTAGGAAACACATTATTTCTGATGGTCTTAGGAACCGAGACACCGCTCCTCCATCCGTCTCCATGTGGGTCTGCCCACATGCAGATACGCCCACATACGAGTACTAAAGGGGCACAGCATGAGGAAGGTTGAAAACCACTGTTTAGATGCTCTTGAATATTCAAATTAGGAAAAGGTTTCATAGCCTGCATCCCATTTTCTTCCTATACTTTAGGACCCAATATGAATGTGCTTTAAAAAAAATCAAACATGAAAACTATGAAAGTAAAATTGCCTTTGGCTTTGCCTTAAAACTTCTGCAACTGGCACAGAAGTGTGGCTCAGGAGGCTCATAGCCTGCCTGGGTCAATGTGCCAGAGGCGTGAAATGCCAGTCGTCATCTTGGGAATATTTAACTCACATGCAACACTGGTAGAGAGGGGCGAGGATGCTTCTTTCATCCAGCGTAGGGTTTCCAAAGCTGAAAAATAAATGAGAATCCAGTGAATTAGCTTCAGAAGAGCCAGCATTCCTTCCAACCTTAGCAAGTTCTGTAAAGAATCCCAAAACCAGTCCCAAATAATTTCATGCTACACCAGGTCCAATCACTTAAATTAAAAAACAAACAGGGCATGACAAATCAGACACATGATCCCCAACGGCCAGTTCTGGAGCATCTGACAAATAAAAACGACAATCCCTTTCTAGGCACCTTTATCCTGTTAAGATCTCCCAAGATGCTCAGGGGCCACTGTACAGTAATTGAATCATATAACTCCAAAACAGCAGTGAGGGTAAAAAAGGGGGGAGGGAGGGATTCAATTTCAATTGCCTGAAGGAATTACTAGGAAAGAGGAAGGGAGAAGTAAAGGCTCCCTACAAACTGTTCCACAATCAAGCATGTTTCAAAAGGATTGCCTCTGTTTTTCCCTTTTGTTCTGACTCTTCTTTCATAACACAACTAATGTGGAAATATGTTTAATATGATTGTACATGGATAGCCTATATCAGATTGCATGCCACCTTGGGGAAGGGGGAGGTAAGGGAAGGAGAAAAAAACATGGAACCCCAAATCTTGTAAAAGTGAATGTTGAAAACTATCTTTGCATGTAATTGGAAAAAAATAAAATACTATTAAGTGGAGAAAAAAAACCAGGGATTGCCTCACCATCCACCAAAATGACAAGCAGGAAAGGCTCATCCTGCTGCTCGCCAGCATACTTCCTTCCCAAACTGGCGCTCTCCCTGCTTCACAGAGGCGCAGGGGATCCTGATTCACTGTCTATCAAGCATGTGTGTTAAAATGGTCTTGGCAGGTAATTTAGAGACAGAAATGAGTGACCACATTAGAGACAGTCTCCACATTCCACCCTGAAAATGGAACAGCCCCTGGTCACACTGTAACAGTGTTCTGCACAATCTGCATCTTAAAAAGATAAAAAAGGCTACAGTGGTGATTCCAGGGTAAAATTCTGCTATAAATAGTCAGGGTCCCAGCAGGAATTAGAAAACTCCAAAGGATGAGGCCACTCTGGCCTGGCTTGACTGTGCAGTGCTGGCGGGCCCCTCTCTATGCTGCTGCCACCATCTTTCACAGAGTGCTGGGTACCTAAACCTGGTGCTCTGTACAAGATGGCAGCACTCTGGGCAAACATCATGCATGTGTTCTTAAGGAGCAGGTTTGGTGTATTCCCAGCAGCAGCTGTGATGTAGCACCTGCTGTGCTCTGATCACCAAATATCTCATTGCTGCCATCACCAAGTGTGAGGCCCTGCCCCAGAAACCATGTTCAGCTCTGCTCCCAAATCTTAAAAGAAAGAGGAAGAACAAGCTTTTCTTTATCCCCCAAATTTCCTAGCCAAAGAAAGAGATGAAAACAGCTTTTCTGTTAAATAATCATGGCACAATCTTCCTTCTTCTCCTGATCACTAAAGGGTTATGTTCAGACAGCCACAAGAGTCAAATGGAGAACAACTAAATCTACTAAATCAGCTATTAAATTATTTGTATCTTTGGACAAATGAAATCTGAAGTTGAAGAAACATCAGTGTCCAGTGCACCTTCAGTTTTGCAAACATGTCCAACCTCCCTGGCCTGGCCCTGGCCCCACTGTCAAGAGAAGCAAACCTCCCAACCTTTGGAAAAGATACTGGATATTTCACTGAAAGTCTGAGTGTTTAGAAAGAGCAAAGAAGGAAGGGGTGCTGGCAGGGAAGCTTCTAAGCAGGGGTCAGATAGGGAGCATTACTGCCAGTTACACTTTCCCTGCCACAGAGAGGGGTGGCTGGAGGAACAGGGCAGCAACAAGCAGCTTAGAGTGGACAAGATCACAGGCCTAGAGTGGAAGTGCCCGGCATCTGATTCAACTCTCTCATTTGGAAGGGAAGGAAGGGAAGGAATGGAGGGAAGGAGGAAGGGAAGAAAGGAAGGAAGAAAGGAAGGAAGGGAGGGAAGTAGAGAAGGAGGGAAGAGGAGAGGAAGGCAACATTTATTAAGTGCCTACTATGCTCCAGGCACTGTGCTAAGTACTTTACAAATATCATCTCATTTGATCCTCACAACGACCCTGGGAGGTAGGTTACCATTTTACAATTCTAGAAGCTGAGGCAGAGAGTACCTGACTTCTCAAGGTTATACAGCCAGTAAGTATCTGAGGTTAGATTTTGTAGTAGACTAGACTTTCAGGGGTCCCCTGGCCCCATTAAGGAAATGCTCCCCTCTTCTATGAGGTCACTAGGCAGACATGTAGGAGGAGTATAATCTTGTTGGATGAATGCCTCCATTGGTCCTATGAATAACTAAAGAAAATTCAGGGTAGTTAATTAGCAAGTCTTGTTTGTGACTCCCAGTTTGAGCCTCTGCACGTGGTCCTAGGATTAAGTCTTAATGAATAAATAGCCTTGGGCTGGGGTAGGGAGTGGTCAGGACCAAAGGAGGGTTCTTGCATTTCAATTACATAAGAGCTTCAGCTATAGAATACATAAACCCTGTGATTTTCTTGTATCTTGGCTCTGTATGAAATGGTTCTGTAATAAACAGACTATCGAATACATCCCCATCTCTCTCTTTACTCAGCTGGTTGCTGGGCCATTCAACTGTGCTGGTTGCAGTAATATTTGAACTTAGAACTTCCTAACTCCAGGCCCAGTGCTCCATCCACCAAAACGCTACCTCAGACCTGGAGAGATTCTATTAGGGAAAGTCTTGAGATCTTCCAGTAATCTAGTTGACTATTTGTAGATTTTTGGACTTGAAGTTCTATCTTAAATCCCAGTAATGTGAATAGTGAACTCCTTCCCTTAAATATCTCCAGGGCTGAGATGGAACTCCACACTGCTCAAAGCATCCCATCACTGTAAGGACCTCAGCAGCCTCTCTGTCCCATTAAACAGAATAGCTAGAAGCTCAAAACCCCTCAATGACTTGGTCAAAGGAAGGCTTGTGGTAATGGTTCAAAGTCCCTTTTCTTGTTGGCAGGGAGTTTGAATATCATCAATTCCTTGGAAATTCCTCCCAGCATGAATCAGCACCAATCCCTGAACAGCGACCTGTGCACCAGATCCAGGTACCCTTCCATATCTGATCCTGCTTGGCCCTTGGCCCAGAAAAGAGCCTATAAAAACCCAGCAGGCCTTCCTGGTTTTGCTGTCCCCTTCTACCTAGCACCCCAATGAGACCTCATGAGTTTCTATCCTCCCTGACTGCCCTAACTCAAACAACATTAAGGCAATCATATTGTGATGAAGCACAGAAAAACAAAGAGCCCTTGAGGGCAGTGGTGCCAAACTCAAAGAAACATGGGGGCCACTATATCATATAGAAGGATCCCTGTGGGTTGTAAACTGACTTAGAAAACCAGATACGTTCTGTTGCATTTTTATTTTGTTAAATATTTCCCAATAACATTGCGCTGCCATGTGTTTGACCCTTCTGGTCTAGGTTACTTTCTTGGGCACGCATGAGCCACTCTCTGATAAACACAGTACCATGACCCATATGTACCTTTTGGCATTATCCAAGAGAATAAGCATGCTAGCTCCCTCATCATCCTGAAAGCTCTCGTAATGATGACGGTCAGCGTTGCCGATCAGATAATCAAAGACAGCAGTGTCCACAATATCCAGGAGCCGCGGACCGGAGTCATAGGGAGATGTCTTCTTCACAGCATCACAGTAGCTATCATCGTACTCCCACCTGGAGGCAGGCAGCATCACGGGGGTTATTTACTGAGCGTCAACACTGTGCTTGGCACTGTTCAAAACAAAGAGGAGCCAGAGTCCCTGCCCGGCAGGCTCACACCTGGCTGCCATAGCCCTTCTGAGCCTCTCAACACCAGAAGCTTACAAGGAAGCAGGGTACCAGACCAAGCCCCAAGATGGAATTAATTAGCAGCCTGCCCCCAAGCTCTAGTCATTTTACCTGGCAAGCTTCCCCTCCCTGTAAGTCCTGCCCCAAGGGTGTCGGTGCTTCTGCAGAGGCCAGACATCTGGAAGCCACAGGGTAACAGAGCCTTCCATTAGGTCTCCATCTGCACAGGCGGGCTCTGTTTCTCGGCAATAATAACACTTCCCGTAAAAGCATGTGTTGTTACCTTAGAGAGAGAAAGAGACCAAATATGTGGGAGAAATGAAAAACCTCAAAGTCATCCCACAAAAAACATCATAAGATAGTTCCATAAAAAGAACAGAGGTCCTGAACTCCTTTCATTTGGTTTAAAGACAAACAAACTTCGTCCTTTTCATGATATATGACTGCCAAATGGTTAAATATCAAATTCACTGCTGTGTATATAGTAAGAGTTCAATGTTTGTTGAAAATGTACTTCAGGGGTGGCTAGGTGGCACAGTGAATAGAGCACCAGCCCTGGAGTCAGGAGGTCCTGAGTTCAAATCTGGTCTTAGACACTTAACACTTACTAGCCATGTGACCTTAGGCAAGTCACTTAACCCCAACTGCCCTGCCTTCCCTCCTCCAAAAAGCAAAAAAAAAGAAAGAAAGAAAATGTACTTCAAAGGCTAACTTAATCATCACGGAAAATAAAAAACATGTATATATCATCTATCAATTGACTTCAGAAAACAAACAGATTAGGTTAAATAATATTACAGGTAACAGTAAATTTTGGGAACAATACTAGCCAGGGAAGAAGAAATGAGAGAGAGAGAAAAATCTTCCTCCAGACGTCCAGCTTAATGGTCCTTTCATCATATAACACTACTTCTCACCAATGAGAGGCAGGAGATGAGGGGGAAAAGGAAAGGAGAGAAGAAAGGAAAGAAGGGAAGGGAACAAAAGGAAGAAGTGAAGAAAGAAGGGAAGAAGAAAGAGAGAAAACTCTACTTCAAACCATTTCCTACTTTGGACAATAAAAATGTGAGAATAGTAAGAGGAAAGGGACAGCAAGGTTTTCAAGGCCAACTATGTAGAAAATAATATGCAATTAACAGAAACATGTAATTCAGGAAGAGGAGTTGACACTGGGTGAGAAGATTAATTTGCTTTTAGGTGTACTAAGTTTGAAATCTCAAAGGAACATGCAAACATAAATATGTGGGACCGATAAAGGCAGAGATTTGGGTGTGACCTATACAAAAGTAATAGTTGAAACCGTGGGAAAAGAAGAGATCTTTAAAGAACAAGCACAATGAGAAGATGAAAAATAAAGAGGAGAGTTTCTTGTCCTGCAGAATTTCCTCTCCTATCTAGAATGATTTTCCAGTGGGAATTTCATGCAAACTAACATTGGCTGCTACTCCTCAATGGACAAGAAATAAGAAGTTATGAACAAACTCTTCTACAAAAGATACTTGCAAATGGTGAATACTGAAGATTATTCTAAATCACTAAGAAGAAGAAAAATGCACATCAGAACACCTGTGAGGTTTTCCCTCCTACCTGGCAAACTGGCAAAGACGACAAAAAATGGAGCTATGCTTGTCAGTGCTGGAGGAGCAGGGAATGGACAGACACACACTATGCTCTTTATGGAGATGTGAACTGGTCCCCCCATTCTAGAAAACAACTTGAAATTCAACTAAAAAAAAGCAATTAAAATGTTCAGAGCAAGATCTCACTGGGAGGCATACACTTCAAAGAGGCCAATGGGAGGGAAGTATATAGCTTTTCCATATACATCAAAGTACTTACAGCAACACTTTTAGTAATAGCAAAGAACTAAAAAATAAAGTCGGTGTCCAGTGACTAGGGAAAAACCAAACAAATTAACAACTTGTGAAGTAAGAATAAGAAGTGGAAACTATGCCATGAGAAATAATGAATATGAAGAATTCAGTGAAACAGAGGAAGACCCATATGGACTGAAGCAGGATAAATTGGGCAGATAAAGCAACTAAAATAATATGAATGAAAAGAAGTATGACCCTAGAAGGGTTTATAAAATATACCTCCCTCCCTTCTTTGCAAGGGTAGTAGACTATGGATGTGGAATATTTTATACACTATCAGAATAAACTGATATGCTGGTTAGTTTTGCTGGACTAATTTTTCTTAGAAAAATAGAAAGCAATTTGGTATAAATCAGATAAAGGCCAACACTCTATATAACAAGATAAACTTCAAATGGATATATAACTTAGACATGAAGGATGACAATATTGGCAAATTAGAGGAGGAAGGAAATTACTTTTGAGATCAGTACGTAGAGGAAGAGTTCACAACTAAACAAGTGACAGTGAGAATCAAAGAAGATTAAATGGCAATTTTCATTATATTAAAAGGAAAAGTTTTTGCACAAACAAATCTAATACAGTTAAAATTAGGAAACAGGTATCTAGGAAATATTTTTGCAGCAAATTTCTCTGACAAAGGTCTCCTATTCATGATATATAAGGACTTTATTTATATTTATAACACTATAAGCTATTCCCCAATAGATAAATTATCAAAGGATATGAACAGAAATTTTTCAAAAGAACAAATCAAAGCAATGAAACAACCACACAAAAAAAATGTTTCAAATCATTAATTACTAAAGAAAGGTTCTTCACACCCATCACACTGACAAAGAAGAAGAAAATGACAAATGTTGAAGGAGCTATGGGGAAACAGGCACATTGATGCACTATTGGCTGAACTGTGAATTGCTCCAGTCATTCTGAAAAGTACCTAGGAACTACGCTCATACTGGCCAGGGATGTAGGAAAGCTAAAGTGTGCAAATTGCAGATGAACTAGTACTAGGCTTCTACCCTAAAGTAATCAAAGAAAGAAGGGCCTATATATACAGAAACATTTACAGCAGCACTTTTTGTAGTGGTCCCAAATTAAAAACTAAGGGGGGAGGGTCCATCTTTTGGGAAACAGCTAAACAAATTGTGGTATATGAATGTAACAAAATATTACCGTACCATAAGAAATTATGAAATAGTATCAGAGGAAACTGGAAAACTCTCTATGTGACACAGAGTGAAGTGAGAAGAACTAGACAAAAAAAACCCCTATGCCAATGGTTCTCAACCTTCCTAATGCTGCAACCCTTTAATACAGTTCCTCATGTTGTAGTGACGCCCAACCATAAAATTATTTTCGTTGCTACTTCATGACTATAATTTTGCTACTGTTATGAATCGTAACGTAAATATATGATATGCAGGATGTATTTTCATTGTTACAAAGTGAACATAACCCACAGGTTGAGAACCGCTGCCTATGTAATACATTACAGAAGAAAAGAACTTTGAAAGACATTAGAACTCTAATCAACATAATGGCAAACCATGAGGCCAAAGGACTGAAGATGAAGCATATATCCACCTCTTGCCAGTGTTACTAGATGGAATGCAGAATACAACATACATTTTTGACAATGTGGGAATAGGTTGTGCTAGATGGTGTATATTTGTTACAAGGATTTCTTATAAAACATTTTCATAGATGGGAAATAGGAGAGATAATAAATGCTTGTTAAAAATAACTTTAAAAAATTCTTTGTTATAAAAAGATGGTTTTCTGGGTAGTTCAGGAGAAAGGGACATATTCAGAAATGAAAGTGCCATAAAAAAGACAAATGATAAAAATGCTAAGTTTTTTTAAATGTAAATGACACTGTCTGGGTAATGTTATATGGGATATGCCTATTATATATATATATGTCCTTTCCCTGCCTAGACTATATACTTCTTGAGTGGTGAGATCTGATCTTTTGCCTTATACCTTGCACAATTCAACTCCACTGAGCATCACCACTCCACTCCTAAAGCTGTGACAATGAACCCTCCTCATCTACCTGCAACTTCTCCAGACACTTTCTTTTTCGGATTCTTTTGCTAGCTCCTCCTCCTCCCATCCAAATGGGTATTCCCTGAGGTTCAGACATTATTTCATGCCTGAAACATTATAACAGCTTCTTGACTGATTTTCCCCAATGGCATTGCTGATACTATCACTGCCAGATTACTCTTCCTACAGTATGCTCTGACTGTATCACTCTCTTGCTCAAAAACCGTCAACGGTCTCTACTACTTACAGACTGAAGTACGATGTACTTGACCTGGTGTTCAATGGTCTAATCCTATCTTCTAAGCCTTTTCTCCCATTCTTCCCTCATAATCCACAATCTAGTCAGACTGGACTCCAGGCCATTCCCTGAAAACATTTTGCCCTTTCCCACCCCTTGGCTTATTCTACAGGGTGTCCCTAAAGTCTGGACACATAGGAAATCTCATTGACTATGCATATTTTCAAGAAATGCAATGAATAAAATTTTCAACATTTTATTTAATTAGCATAAATTTTAGTCACGACAATTTCATATGGAGTAAAAGCTTTTATTAGCTATTGGGGACTATTTTTCCATATTAATGAAATTAATTTAATTAACGGTATTTCCTATGTCTTCTATGTAATCTCATTTATGCTAATTAAATAAAATGTTGAAAATTTCATTCATTTCTTGAAAATATACAGAGTTAATGAGATTTCCTATGTGCCCAGACTTTAGGGACACCCAGGAGTTCTTCTGCCTAGATCACCCTGCCTCTTTTATCTCTGCCTAGGAAAATCCTACTTCTATTTCAAGGCTTAGTTCAGATACCACCTCCTCCATGAAGCCTTCCTTGAACACCATAAAGTAAAATTGATTTCTTATTCCTCTGGACTCCTTTCCTACAGTATATACTCCTCTCAGAAAATGTGAAAGCACCATATAAATGTAAGCTCCTACTCTTAGCACATACCGCTTCGTCTTGTCATTAGTAGTGGGTCTCTCACATCTTCCCTCTAGATTTCAAATTCCTGAAGGGCAGAGATGCTACTCCTCTCTCCCCCACCTCAGTGCTTTGCATAAACCTTCTGGTTAATGAATGAGTTAATCAATTACCAATGGTCTTCAATTATTCCATCACTTAAGAATGAGGAATTCCCCAAAGGAGACTTTACAATAATGCTTCAATCAGAAGACTGAGGGTGCTATGAAAATATATACATTTTTATATGGTTGCATTACTATCCAAAGAACAGAAGAAATTGTCTGGGATTATAATAATAAAATGACGTTCTACCTCACCCCACTCCACCCCAAGCTTTAAGACACAAGATTGCTTAATGATGCTTAAAAAAACAACAAATCTCTGTGAGACACTGATCAATTTTATGCTCTATTCAAGGAAGAAAATATTTGTGTGACACCACACTTGGATAGTACTTCTGCCCTTGGTCTGAACTATTATTTCCCTAAAATGTCCATTTTGTAGAATTATTCACAGCATTTTTTTGGTTCAGACTTGTGACTTCATCAGTTTTGGGAATTGCTGGTATGGAAAGTCCTTCCACAGATGCAGATCAGCAATTCCTCTATAACTTACAGTGTTAGAGAGATAAGTAATTTACAGCATTTGAGGTGCCAGAGGGACTGAGTAGTAAAATAACTCCCATGGTCCCAAAGGCAGATGTCAACAGGAAAACTTGAACCCAGATCTTTTTGACTGCATGACTAAACCTCTTTCTATTATACTACGCTGCCTCTAATTCTTATACAGTAGTTAGAAATACTGACATTGAGGTCGGTAATTTTGTTATTACCAACTAAATGGAACAAAATGTCTGGGACAAGTCAATGACCCTGTGCTTTTGGTTACTTGTAGAACACACAACCAAGCAGTATGTATTCAGTGTGCCAAGCACCATCCTCAGTAGTCCTCATCTACAAGGATCAGCCCTTATTTTAGGGAGATACTATGTACACAAGTGAGTACACACAAAAGAAGTGTAAGATACCCTTTAGGGGAAGGGCACTGGCTGCTGGGTGAATTGGGAAAGCCTTCCCGGGCACAGTTTTGAGAGAAGCAAGGGAATCTAAGAAATCGAGGTGAGGTGTGAGTGTTTGCTGGGTGGAAAGCTGCCCTGCAGATTCTGGGAGGTAGGCGACAGCTGTGCATGTGACGGACAGCAAAAGGATCAATTTAATTAGATGATATAAAACAGTTAAAAGGAAAGGTTTTTGGATAAAAAAATTAGAAGTAAATTAAGGTTAGAGAATCACAAACCTCTGAGCTCAAGGGAAACTCGGAGACAGTGTACAAATCCCTCACAGAAGGTCTTTCGTTCCCTCTCCTCCCTCAAATGGGAACCTAAACTCTACTTGACTATTTCCAGGGCTGACCAGGAGCTCACTACTTCTCCCAGAAGCTCATTACATTTGTCAGATGGCACTGATTACTAGAAAGTCCTTATGCTGATAAGAAACTGCCTCTCTACACTTTCTACTGACTGGCACCAGCTTTACTTTTTTTGGAACAATGAAACAAATAGCTCTTCATGCCTTTGAAGATAGCTATCATGCCTACTCTTGGTCTTCTCTTCTCCAGGGCAGGTAGGAATACCCAGTTCCTCCAACTCTTCCTCATATGTTAGAATCTAGACCCCTTAAGTAAAATGTACTGTCTTAGAAGACAGTGAGTTCCCACTTCACGGGAGGTCTTCAAGCAAAGGGTGGATGATCATTGGGCAGGTATGAAGAGTGGGGATTCCTTTTTGAGAACTAAATGGCAGTTCCTTCCAGCTCTAAAATTTTGTGATTCATCACCATCCTCATTATTCTCATCTGGACACAGCCTATTTTGTCATTCTCTTTTCAGATGTGACGCTCTGAAATGAACTTCATTATCCGGATGTGGTTTGATAAGCACAGAGGACCCACTCCTTACTAATACCTACTTGACTGATAAGAGGAATGATCTAGATTATTCCATTTCTAGTCACTAAGTAATATTCCCCTACTTAAATATTTCTTTGAATTTCCTTACCAAGAGTTAAAAATGTGCTCAGTAACTGCTCTGTAGCAACAGGCTTGATCTCAGTTCGAAGATTCACAAGCCTCCCAACCACCAAGGGGGCTCGGCGGAAACCTAAGATTCTATCAAAAAAGAAAGAAGAAAAAAACCAAGCCATTAGTACATTACTTTGAAGGATACTTTTAGACTCACAAACACGTCCAAAACTTCCAGCGAGAGCTATTTCACTGAGCAAAAATTCCATTAAGTTTGCCTGAAATTAAAACCCCAGAGAACAACTCACACTGAGTCTCCTAATACTTGAAAAGGTATTTTTCTTTTAAAGGCAATGGGGCCATTACTCTTTAGTTGAGAAGTCTGAAGAGTGCTAATTTATTCTTTCCAGGACTGTCAATAGCAAATGTGCTTTTCTTAGTTTCAATCCAGGTTAAGATTTTTTGTTGAGATCTCGGAGACTCACAAACGTGTCATAATTTATGTTTTGAAACATGGAGCAAAGCCATAACTACTTGTTCTAATACCAAAAACAGGACCTTCAAGCTAGAAATCTGTTATGTTATATTTTCATTTAATAACTAGCTCAAATATGCTATTTTATGGTTTAACCTTGGATTTTTGACTTTGCTGGTCCATTATTTGGAAAGGAAAATCTTCCTTGGTTTACTATCTATTTCTTATAGATAAATCTGGCAATTATACATCATGATTTCTTGATAATCAACAGAGGCCTTACCAGGAACTGAAATGGTTTACATGAGTTAGAATATTCAATTGGGAACCAATATTGTCATGCAGATGTGAATAGTGCAAATCAATGGGATCCTATTCATTTAGAATTAAGACAAAATTATTGGAGTCACAAGCTTCAGGAAAACTTCTACAATTCCTTTCTAAGAGAGAAAGATTAAAAAAGTGTATGTAAAACCTAGTCATTTACCTGTCCAAGTGAAAGGCTGCAACTTCTGCATTGTGCCTGTCATAACCAGCATATGGCTCCCCTTCGACTACATAGTCTCGATTATACCTGCAAAAGACAAGCCCAAGCAGAGAGGCAGGGTGTGAATCCTATCCAGTCCAGGTCTGTCCCCCAGACTGCACTTTGCTGAACCCTTGGAACAACTCGGGATCTTCATAGCTAAAGGATGGCAGCATCAGAGAGCCCTCCACAGTCAGTCCCCAGGAAAAGACATCTTATTTCTCTCTCTTTTTTTTATTACATTTTATTGAGGTCCTCAGTATTTACACGAGTAATTTCAGCCCTCCTTCTCAACCACCGAGGGAACTCTCTCATGACAAAGAAAAACAATTAAGAAAAATATCCAATCCAGCGACCCCATTGGAAACCAATACAATACTTTGTCGCAGTCATTGGCCTCATCTCTTTCATGTGAGGGAAGTTGTGTTTCGTTAGCTGTTCTTTGGGACCGTCACTAGTTTTGCGATTACCCAGACTTCCACTTCCTGTTAGTGATGTTTTCATTTCTGCTCTGGAAGTTATTGCTGTATTGTTCTCTTGGCTCGGTTTATTTAATTTTCCATCTGTTAAGACAATCTTCCCTATAGCTCTCTGAATTCCTAATATCAATACAACAGTATTACATTATGTTCATATAGCACAGATTTTTCAGTCATTTCTGAACTGATTCTAGTTTTATGCTACCATAAAGAGAGCTGCTATTGATGTTTTACTATATGTTGGACCTTTGTTTCCATCTTTTACTTCCTTGGAGGTATTGACCCAGTAGCGGAATTATTAGGTCAAAGGGCATGGACAAGTGAGTCATTTTTCTCATACAATTCCAAATTAATGTTTAATTTAGAGCTCCACTACCCGTAACACTGGCTGTTTCTAATTTTTACCAGCTTTGCCAATTTGCAAATGGTATGAGATGAAATTTCAGAGTTGGATTACTTTGAATTTCTTTTACTATGAGGGAGTTGGGGGCATGTCTTTTTACAACATTTATAGTTTAAAATATTTCTGAAGACTGTTCATAGCATTTGGCTACTTATTAACTGGAGAACCACTGATGCCTTTATTTCCTATATGGGACTGCCATCACTAATTATACTGGTAAAGCAAAGGTTTCACCTAGCTCAGTGGTTCTCAACCTTCCTAATGCCACAACCCTTTCTGTCTCGGTTCCTAAGATCATCTTAGGTGACCCCCTTCGACTCCCAAAGGGGTCGTGACCCACAGGTTGAGAACTGCTGGCCTAGCTAGTACATGTCCCACTGCCCAGGTTTCTAAGAAGACAAAATTTATGGGGTAAATGTAGCTCTGAGTCTCCTCAGTTTACCTATCAGATGCTTTGCAATAAACTTGCTTTTTACTCTCTCCCTCTTTCAGACCTACCCCAGGACATGTTGTCTAGTGGAAGGGACACTGGACCAGTCAAAATCATACCCCAATTCTAAACCATCTTCCAATGGCTTCCTTCCAAAGATTGGCTATAATTATGGGACAGGAATTAGGACTGGACTTGTGATTTCATTTGGTAGGTTAAATTCTCAGGTCGGGAAACTCTCCCTACCAGTGCAGGCTAGCACCTTCTCATCTTCAAGAATTGCCTTACACGGTGACCATGATTAAGTGACTTGTTCAGAGTCACTCAGCCAGTGTATCTCAAAGGTGGGACTTGAACTCAGGCCTTTCTGCTTTCACTCCAGCTCCCTACTCACTATACCATACCATCTTCCATAGTTACCACTGATGTTTGCTGAGAATTGTTGCTTCACTGCTGTGGATTCAGAGGCCCAGAAAGCTTCTTCATAATTAGAGGCAATGCATGAGAAAAAAAGAGGCTGTGTATTGATATTTTGCCTTTCACAAACTACTTATACTTTTTCTACTGCTAGTACATCAGGACATGAAGAGCCTGGCCTTCCAAACAGAGTTATAAACCAACCTCATCAGTGACCTACAGAGAGACAGGTTTCTTTGTGTGATAGTACTGAGGGCCCCAATTCTCTAAGCACAGAGTTATTCATCTTAAGTCACTGACAGAACAGCAGAGTTCATCCCATAACTGCCACTACATTACCCTCATCCTTCTGAGAAAAGAACGTCAGAGCCTGATTCAGGCCATTAATCTGCTCTTACACCAGGGATGAACCAGTTTCTGAAGCACTAGGGGTCAGAACAACAATTTACTGGCCGTTCAAGGACTGCCACCAAAGTCTGTAAGCACTTATACCAACCTCTACCTTCTTTAGCTCCCCAAATCTCCTTCTGCACAGCAGCCTGGTGTGAATGGAGACCCACCTAATTAACAACCAACTGGTGCTCAGTTATCCACGTTAGTAGCCAGCCATCCTGCCTGTGTAGGAAGGCATAGGGTTAGAAGTGGGAGTGGCCCACTATGTTCAGGGGAAAAAATAAAGGTTCCGTAAAGTGGGGCTAGATTGTAGTCTGTTCTGAAATGAAGAACAATTAGCATTTATATTAAGCCTAATAGATACCAGGCTCTGTGCTAATACAAATATCTCATGTGATCTTCACAACAACCCTGAAAGTAGGTAGCATTACTGTTTCCAATTTACAGATGAGGAAACAGGCAAACAGAGGTTGAGTAACTTGTCCATGGTTACACAACTACTAAGTTTCTGAGACTAGGTTTGAATTCAGGTCTTCCTGACTACAGGCCCAGTGCTCTATCCGCTGTACCACCTAGCTGCTCTGATTAATCAGAGTCACTGAAGTTTTCTGAGTAGGGGCAGTAGAGAGAATAGTTTGCGTTTGGGGATGACTAATTTGACTGTAACATGTAGGAAGGAATAGTTGAAATAGGAGTGCTGCTGTGGTTAGGGTCCAAAGGAGGTGTGCTATGGGCCTTGACTTGGACATTTAAAAGATCCCAAGAAGGTGGGGGCTTGGCCAGTCTTTGGGTTTGGCCCACCAGTGCTCTCTCTCCTGATCACTAATCTGTTCTCTCCTCTCCTCCCAGATAAATTCATATCTAATTACTGCAAGCCTACTTCCAAGTCTTCACTTATATCGCATCTCACTCTCAAATTCTACCTTCACAAAGTCTTCAAAGTCTTCCAATTTGGCCATTCCCTCTTGTCTGAATATATGCAATCCACTTGTTTCCTTTCCTCCATACTGATAATTTCACTTTTTATAGACCCTCCTTCAGCACATTCTCTCAGACTAAAAGCTCCTATAAGACAGGGAGTAGATCTGATTCTATACAATTCCCATTGGCTTTGAAGAATATCTGCTTAGTGGCTTTGGAGGAATTCCTACACCAATTAGAGAGAAAAACAAATCTAACATATACTCCCTGCATAGTTGAGTAGAAAGGGAACTAATTGGGTTTCTCTGGGTCTTGCTTTCGTCATCTATAAAATGAGAGGATTATATCAGATAATCTCTAGGCTTCCTTCCAACTCCAAAGTTCCTTAGTTCTTTGTCACTTTTACAGAAGCTCTCACTATCTGCCAAACAAACTTTTAAATGCCGGCTAACATTCCTTCACCTCTCAGTCATTTCCTTACTATATTCTGCACTCCCCAGCTGTCGGAGGAGCAGGTAGGTGTCCTTCCTTTGTCTCAGCTCCATCATTCCCTTCAGCTGCATTGTCTACCTGCCAGAAGAATAAGATTTAATGCTCCTATGTTTCTCTACTCCTATATCTTGTACTCTCAAACTGCAGAATACAAAGAAATATCCATCAGACTTCTCTCAAAAGCTAGCACCATGGAACTGGAAAATGTTCTCAATATCTGAAATTACTTTGAGGATCCCACAGATTTTGAGGGATTTCACTGGTATTACTGGTAAAAGAACATATACATACCCCAGCATCCCATACTACATACAGTTTGGTCCCTATTACTGGGAATAAAAGAGTACCTACAGTGGTCCCATTATTTGAACTGTAACTTTCCCCTGGGTTGGAACCAATGACTGTATTTTACATCATTATCTTTGACTAGTGTGAATTCAAATACATGGACCATTTCAGGAGGTTCATGATTCACACCAATTAGGAACTAGTCATAGTTCAAGTTCACGCATGCTGACACATATGTCCCCTTTAACTATGTATTATTTTCTAGCAAGGCCATAAGCTCTGGCTAATAAAGCCATAAATGTCCTTGGAAATCATTCCTGTTGTTCCCCATATGAACCAGAAGGTGTCACTGTCAACCTTCCCACGTTTCAATTTTTATTGTAGTTTTATATTTATTTTAATATTTACATTGTCATAATAAATATTTATCCTATAGCTTAGTAAGTCACTCAAGTGGCTAGCTGTATGGCTTAGCGTTTTCCTTAAAATGGGAGAGAAAACCCCAGGATCCTAGAGTGTTAAAAGCTTAGAAGGGGTCTTAGATAACCTAGTCCAAAGCTTTCCCTTTAGAAATGAAGAAAGTGAGATAAAGAGAGCTTGCTACATTCACAGATCCATAGGTTATATAAGGTTCCTTGTGTTGCCTTAAAGAAGACTCACCGCTTAGGTTTGAAGACAACTTTTTGCCCTCCTTCAAGTATCAATAAGGCTTTAAGCTGAGTCCCCTTGTAACCAACATCAGCCTTAATGATCTTCTTGGTAGCCATGGCATGCATGATGGCCCCCAGCTCAGGGGTCTCTTCGGGGTACACTTCCCGGGGAACTACCCATTGAGCAGCAATCTCCCAAGGAGACTGCAACGTATGCTCCAGGCGCGGATCCAGCTCTACACGCAGGCTAGTCATCATTCGGTGAAAGGCCCGCTGGTCCTCACGGTTAGCAGCTGAAGTGTCCAAGTTGTCAATAAGGAAAACTTTTGTAAAGATAAAGATGATGATGAGGATGACCAGTAGCACAGCTCGCTGTTTTAGCTTCATGGCGGCCACCTTTCCCTTTTCCTTCAGCCCAGGCTCTCTCTTTGGTCAGGGTGAGGACGTGGCAGCTAATGTGGGGAGTTCATGATTATCATTTGAACTAGTCCATCCCATCACTAAAGCATCTCCTAGGACTCCTGCAAGTCAAAATACAAAACCTTTGGTTAAAGTTAATTGGCAGACCTGCATCTATCTCTGGTACAACTCCAGGCAAATTGTTTACTCCAAATCTTCAGAAAGTCAATTATTTTAAATGAATTTGTCTCACTGGTTAAGTATTTGGTTCAAATGGTTCTAATTAGTAAAAATTCTACTCCTTGCCTTTCTATGTACAGTCAGAGGGTTTATGCTTAAAAATGAATAATTCAGTATTTATAATCTTATATATACACATAATCCAGTTATTGATCTTCTAAAAATACATAATGAAATTGGAAATCAAAATAACGGCAAGAAGAAGAAAGTTACTAGACAAAAGAATATCATTTGGGGAAGACAGGGTGAGGGGAGACAGGCACCAAGAGTGTGATTTCATGGTGTAGAAACTCTCTCCTCTAATGGAGACTGACTATTCCTCTGTAATTTTATTTTAGGGAATGTCTGGGGCACTGAGAGCTTAAATGGTCCAGTCACACAGCAAGTATGTATGACAGGCAAGACGTGAATTCCACCATTAAGACGCAAAGAGAAACTCATCAATTCTTTTTTTGTACCTTATGAATTCTACAAATGCCTTCCAAATGCCCCAGAGAGCCAAGAGTTTAGTGTTTCTCCTATCATCAAAATAATGTTTTTTATGACAAATTATTAACAAAAATTAAATAGGGTAAGAAAAGAGAATAGCATCTCAACCAAAAATCCAAATTGTAAGCAATCCCACACGTGCCCTGATCAATACTCATCTATTTAAACAAGATTCCTAGATATATCTCCCTAATCAGTCTCTACTAATTATTCTCCAAAATTAAAGCCCCTGTAATATATGGATAATCAACTCCAGTTAAATTAGGTGAAGGAAAAACATATTCCTACACCATCTGGCTATTAGCAGAACATGACCAGAAAGCTAACGGTAACTGATAAGACGGCACCATCAGGCCATTAGTATGAACTGGTGATAAAAGTAAGAGACAAAACTGTCATAGAATGAAATTTTTTCTCCTTTGGATTGAAAATAATATTCTGAGTAGGAATCATTATCTGAACCTTTTGTATTTTTAAGATCTCACAATAGAATCAAAACCTTATGAATCAATTTCATCCTAAATACTAAGTCAAATTTCTTTCCATTCTAACTGGATATGTAAAAGCATTCATAACTTGCTGGAGGTTCTGCTGCAGAGCTGGAGCACAGATCACAAGTTCTGGCCAGGCACATTTAATAGTTAAGACCATTCATCAAAGAAAGTGAACACCATATAAAGGAGAGTGATAAATTGTTCAAAATAAAGTCACTCTTGCCCAAGGTTTGGGACTGCTCCCTTAATTCCTAGCAGGAGTACAACTGGAGGGCCGGCAGCTGTGCAGGTGATTCAGTGATTAACACACTCTTCCTTTCCTCTTTCTTTTTTTTAATTCAGGAGAACTGAAGGTGAGAGCTAAATTCCAGTTCTAATTATCCGCAGCCACCTGTTTTGTTTCTTCACCATTATACAGAAAGTATATGACACTATTAGCTGAAACAGTCAAAGGCAATTCAAGTACATCTAAAATGTGACTGTGACTATAACAAGTTTAGTGTGAAATCCAATAAAACGAGCTGCCTGTGATTACTGACAGAAGAAAGATCAAGGCAATGCTACCGAGACCAGATTTCAGAAAGGTTTTTCCGCTAGTTCCATCACCATTTTGAACAATTGTAACAGTTCAATTATTTGCAAAACAACCCTTGAAACCACATCAGCACAAAGCACCTCTGGAAACTTCAGAACCAAACCTGCTGCTACTGTTTCTTGAGTATTCAGATTTGGCCTGGGGTCCTCTGGCACAAAGATAGGGAACGTGCTGGGCACAAGAAGACCTGCAAAGTCTGCCTTGTTTCCATGGGGGGGTGGGGGTGGGGGTGGGGGAAGAGGAAGGAAGAACATATTTAGATCAATCCTTCAATATTTTTTGAAGTATGGTTAATACAAAAACACTTTTGGTTTGGCTAATTTTTTAAATAAAGAAAATAATACTATTTAAGGATATCATTCTCTGGTAATTAAATAAATTTATATACACATATTAAGGTTCTTTCCAATGCAAAAAGGAGCCACAGGAAGAGATAAATTACACTGTCTCTGAAAACCATTTTCTTAGAAAGCTACAAATCAAGAGCATGGAATTATAATACTATCTTTGCTTGTTTTTAAAAAATACGTCAGACCTTTCATAAATGAATGCACTCAATCTACTTGACATTGTAAACAGTCACTAAACTGTGATAAGAATGCATATCATATGATTTTACAAGACTGTTGGTTTTAATCATTTCAGGATTTAGCTGGAGAGAAGGCAAGTACAAAGTACTGAGGATTAAACATTGTTTTCATATTAATTAGTTATTAATCTTAGCATGTTTAAAGCTGGATGACAGACACAGACTCTACTTGTGGTACTGAAACCAACTTAGTCAATGACAGTAACTACAGGATCTTAATTCCTGGTCTGATTCAATTTCATGGCTACCCCTGATCAGCCCACAACTGGAAGACTACTATATGCCATTCTGGACACCCATGTAGGGCGGCTATGACAAAGTGGTGAGTGTCCCCAGAATGGTCACCAGAATGGTAAGAGGGCTCAAGGTCACACTGTTGAATAGTCTGGCTAGTTGGACTATGGCCTGATGTGATCAACCAATCAAAGGGTATGAAAATGGATCATACCCCACCCACTCCATGAGAAACAATTGAGCTAGTCTCCAACATGATCACACTTACCCATATCCTCCAAACTTCCCCAACTCCACCCATCTCTCTGCCTATTAGGGGAGATAGGTGCCCCAGAAATTGTAACTTAAACCACCCATGGCAACTGCTGAGGTGCCACTGGGAAATTTCTGCTCCTCTTAACATCCTCCAGAACACCTCCTGGTGAGGTAGGGACCCTCAGAGCAGTCCTGGGACTCTGGAATAGTGGCAGGTAAGAGCCCTGCTTGTCTGCCCCTCTGTATTTTCACTGGGACATTAAGAGTCCCACAGGAATAGCAGGCATGGAGGGCTGTGACTGACTGCAGCTTTTATCACATTATTCTGCCCAGGCCTCTTTTGAACTTCCCTGTTACTGGTAAAGAAATCGTATTTCTAGTTACCCAGGAACCCAGCCTCAGCTCCTCCCTCTGCACAGCCAATCGGGTGCTAAACTTTGTTATTTCTCCCTCCACAGCAGCTCTCATGTGGTCACACGGCATTACACCAGCTCGTGCCAGGATCCCCTTTCACCTGGACTGGTATAGCTGCTTCCTCTTTGCTTCTCCCTGCCACAAATCTTTTCTCTCCAATCTATCCTCCACATCAGAGGAGTCACACTCAAAACTCAGATATACATACAAAGGAGTCCCCGTGGGCCACATACTGACTTGGCTTTAAAATTAATGTTATCTATGTTTTATCGTATTTTTATTTATTTTACTGAATTTTTCCCAATTACATTTTAATCTTGTCTGGGCCACATTGGGGAGCTGTTTGTGACAGCTCTGATCCACACAACTTGCCAAAGTGATTTTCCTGAAACACAGGTCTGACCACGTCACTGCCCCTACTCAGTCAACTTCAATGGCTCCCTACTGATCCTCTGATCAAATATTATTTTAAAAATCTCCACTTTTCTACATTTTACCATGTACATAAGTATGTGGGTGGCTCTAGAGGGTTGCATGTTTGATACCTGTGGCCTTGAGCATTGAAAGGTGAACTGACTGGCAGTTGTGTGTTTGGGGTAGGGGTGGAGACTTGAACTCACACCCTCCTTGGTTCCAAGGCCAGCTCTCCATCAACTATGCTCCCTCTTGTCAGTGTTTAGTAAAGGGTTAAAAATGGAATCTTAACTGCTTCCAAGTGCTGGCTCTGTTTAGCCCCCTTCCACCATCCTCCAAATGCCTATTCTGACAAAATGGAATCAGATGAGCATCTCTTTTTGAAGGAAATACAGACATGAGTTCCAGAAGGTATTTTCTTCTTGCAGAGTAGCTAGCAGCTGCTTCCTCAGAGATAAAGATGAGCCAAAATACTTGAAGGAACTAATGGTACCCAGCTTAATGATGGTGAATTGAGAGCACCAAGTGAGTAAGGCTGTCAGGCTATCCAATAAAGCAGCTTAGAACACTAGCTGTGGATTGATTTCATTCTCTACAACATGTTCTAGTTAGTGTAAACACAAAGGCACTATGTTTCTCACTATTTTGGACCCTTTTAGGGGTATGAGATAAGAATCTCCATCCCATCTACACTCCTCATTCTTATTTCAAAGAAGTATTTCATAAATTCTAGAAACGACTTCTATTGCCACCTCTCCTATTAGGCTCAAAGTAAATTTAAGCAGGATAGCCACTGTTGCCAACCCCCTTCTTCCCAGAGGAGTCTGCTTCATGTACCACTCTCAAGTCCCATAGATCTAGAACCGGCAGGTACCCTTAGTAGCCATCTAGCCTAGACCAGGGAGGCTAAGGGGCTTGCGAAGGTCACATAGACAGTAATCAGCAGAGATGGGTATGGAATCCAAGTGTACTAGCTCTTTTCTTACTTTTAAAAACTCTTGGAATTGTCTAACACAGGACAATTATATTCTAGACTACTGGATGACTTTTCAGGTTTGTGGCACTCAGGATAAAGTTTCAACTCAAAGGGAAAATAGAATTAAGGTGATAAAGCAATTTTATTAAAACATTTTAATATAAAAGTTGGAACAAGTGGTAAGTTTAGAAACAGAAGGAAACATGCCATTTTTGTTCCTGGGTTGAAGTTCTGCAGTGTGCCTGTGATCAGTTTTTCCTTCTGAAATGCTAAGTCTACAGTGGTAAAGTAATGAAGCAATATGGATTGGTGGTTAAAGGGAGCAATTATCTGGCAGTCAGGAATCCTGGATGTCATTCTCAGCTGAGAAGGGTTCTCAGGACTTAACTGACTCCATCTTTCCTACTTTAAAAAGTCTTGTTAATTATCCCATCAAGTGTTTGGTGAAGAATGATAACCTCCTGTCTGGAGAATTTTGAATTATGAAACCTACAGATAAAGAGCTGGCTAAGCATGTTTGTTTTATTTTTCTAAGAGTCAAGTCCACATTTAAGGGGAAATGTGAAGGAACAGATCAATTTGCTAAGGTCTATAAAAACAAAACTTTACAAATACAATCGATTATAATGTGAATGTTGATGACAATCATTCAACTAACCATCATTTAATAAGCATCCTCCACATTCACAAAGAATTGTGGGAAGATACAAAGAATAATAATGGGCTCCCTGCCCTCACTGAGCTTTCAATCTTGGTAGTGGGATAGGGCAGAGAGATGTACAATACTATACTAGACAAAATCTAAAAGCCAGTAAAATTGCTGCTGCTATTCGGTGATGTCTGACTTCACGACCTGATGGACCATATAGAACACCAGGCCCTTCCATTCTCCACTATCTCTCAATGTCTGTCTAAGTTCATGTTTGTTGCTTCCATGACACTATCTATCCATTTCATCTTCTGCCTTCCTCCTCCTCCTTTTGCCTTCAATCTTTTCCAACATCAGGGTCTTTTCCAATGAATCCTGTCTTCTCATAATGTGGCCAAAGCATTTAAGTTTCAACTTCGGTACCTGATCTTCTAATTCAGGGGTAGGGAACCTATAGTCTCGAGGCCACATGTGGCCCTCTAGGTCTTCAGGTGCAGCCTTTTGACTGAATCTAAACTTTACAGACCAAATCCTTTTAATAAAAGGATTTGTTCTGTAAAACTTGGACTCGGTTAAAAGGCTGCACCCAAGGACCTAGAGGGCCATTTGTGGCCTTGAGGTAGCAGTTTCCTCACCCCTGTTCTGGTGAATAATCTGGATTAATTTCTTCAAGTACTGACTATGAGCTATGCAGTGCAGTGTTACCCAAGATAAAATAGATCATAGTGGAGAGTTCTGACAAACAATCACTGGAGAAGGAAATGGCAAACCCCTCTAGTAAAACCCCACGGTCAGTATTTAAAAAAAAAGATAACATTGGAAGAGGAGCCCCTATGTCCAAAGGTGTCCAATGTGCTACTGGGGAAGAGTGGAGGACAAGTACAAGGAGCTCCAGTCCTAATGAATTGTCTGGGTCAAAGCGCAAGGAAGCTCAGCTATGGATGTGTCTAGTGACAAAAGGAAAGTCCAATGCTGTAAAGATTAATATTGCACAGGAAGCTGGAATGTATGATTTGTGAACCAAGGTAAGCTGGATGTGGTTAGATAAGAGATGGAAAGATTAAGCATCAACATCTTAGGAGTCAGTGAACTTGAAGAGTAAACTAGAATAACAAATGTAAGAAATATAAACTGTTATGCGACATTACAGAAAATCAACTTAGTACGGCCGAAAGAGTATTGGCCCTGTAGTCAGAGACCATGGCTTCAGACCTTACCTCTGCCTCTCGCTGGGGGCCTTGGTCCAGTTACAACTCTTCCTGAGCCTTAGTTTCCTCACGTTCAAATGAAGAAGGAAGGGGAAGAGAATGACTTTGATAGACTCTAGGGTCCCTTCAAGCTCTAAAACGAAAAATCCTAGGATTTTAAAATTTAAAATTTAAACTTAAAAATATAAAATTCTAGGATCAAAGGCCCCAGATTTTGAAGAGAAGCTTTCATAGAGGAGGAGGCATTTGGACAGGTAGATGTGTAAGGAAAAGGGAAAAAAGGAAGGTGGATGTTCCAGGCCAAGGGGAAGGCATGCAGCATGAGAAATAACACAAAGGTGAGAGGAGTGTCGTATGTAAATGAGGGCTATGGAAAAGAAGTTTTCCTAGACAGAGCAGTACAAGACAGGACTAGGCAGGTATAGTTAGCATGGGTCTATATGGAGACTAGACTTAGTCTTGAAGGAAAGGGGAGGCACTGAGGAATCAGGAGCACAAGATTGATATGCTGATATCCACACACATAGGCAACGTGAGGGCAGTAACTTGAGGTCCTATTGGTCACCTAGAGCCTGGGCTGCCAACCACACAGATGTCTCCCCAGCATCATCAACAGCCACACTGAGCATTAATCTTGACCCACATTAATTATTATTAATCTGGACCACAGGCCTCATCAAGAGACTTCCAATTACACCTCCAACATCACTGAAGACATTTCACAAAGTCTGATTTCTATGCTCATAGCAACAACAACAAAAAATGGCAGAATTATGAGCTGTATGAATGGGCTTTTGTTGTATTTCCAAGTTAATAACACCAAAAAGCATCAATGTTTATCAACTCTATCAGTCCCCAATATATACATATTATTTCCTCCTATTATAACATACTTTCTGCCATCCCAACACCATTTTTGAGGGCAAAAGTTTGAGACTGGAACCTTCAATGGAAAGTGGAATTGGGGGAGGGTGGTGGAGAAACCACTACTCTAAGGAAGACAACCAGTCCAAGCCCCCTGGAGTTCTTTGTTTCTTGCCCCCACAAATCCACTAGACCACTCTGCCAACCCAAGTATGAGCACTTCGGTGTATTAACTAGGGAAAATCAGTGAGTGAGTTGAATTTATGCATACATTGAAAATCTTTCTGAAAATGTGAACAAAAACAATTCCTTTTCTATATGAAACTGATAAGCTGCTATGCTTCATAGCAGTGAAGTCATGCTGTCATGCTGGGTGGCTAAGTGGACAGAGTGTTGGGTCTGAAGTTAGGAAGACCTGAATTCAAATTCAGTCTCAGACACTTACTAGCAGTGTGACTCTGGGCAGGTCACCCAACCTCTGCCTGCCTCAGGTTTTTTCAACTGTAAAACAGGGATCATAGTAGCAGCTACCTCAAGAGAGTTGTTGTGAAGATCAAATGTGATATTTGTAAGGTGCTTAGCACGTTGTAGGCACTTGATAAATGTTTATTCCTCTCCCCTTCCCAAATGCAGATCCTAGGTAAATAAGACTGCAATCAGTCTTACCCCCCCTAAGGAGGCATTCCTACAATAGACTCCTTCCAAGCAGGGACACATCCTGTCTAGCCTGCTCCTCCTTCCTGTGGCCAGTCCTGTTCTGTTTACCTACATCATTGCCTGAAGCACTTGGGAAGCATGTGCTTACTCTGTGGATGGGTGGAAATCTAAGTCCTTTCAACAGTCTTCAAAAGAATTGATCTGTATTCTAAATGACAAGCTTGGACGTCCCCTCTTCCACTATAATGTAAATAGACTTTTTAATGTAAAGGTTTTAAAATGCCTTGGGAACAGCACCACATCTGCAGTTATTGGAACAAAATGTCAAATTCTCCCAGGCACCCACCCAGATTGGTCCCAGGGCTAACCCTTCCTTACTATCTTCCCCTTCATTTAAACATTTACTCAGATTGAGCCTGTAAGCTCTGGAGTAAGAAAGAAATGGAACCTGGATATGAAACTCCAGAGAACTGTCCACGAAACATGGTAATAATCACAATGTTGTAAGAGCTTAGCAGAACTGGTTATTGAGGCCCTAATGGAAGATATTCTGGCCCCTTAGGTAGAAGTAGAAGAAAAAGACCAAGGGAATCTCTAAAGTATCCTTTTCTTAAAAGTGCTCAATTCTCCTGACCAGGTAGATCCACTTTTAGACTAGATAGGAATCAAGGAAGAAGGCTTTCTTTCCAGGGCTGGACTAGAAGTGGGAATAAAACTTGTTGCTGCTATAAGGTCTCTGGAAAAAGCCACTGCAGATGGGTTTCAGTCATTTAAAGGCTTCCTGGACATGCTTCAGAAGAAGTTTTATTAATTTTACTGTTAGAACATAACCATTTCTCCTTAAAAGTTTTATTTTATAATATCATTCTGGGAGAGTATGGAAACAGACCTTTTTGCTCACAAAACACTCAGGTTTACAAAGCACTTTCTGATCTCACAGCCCTAGGAAAGGTATGAAAGTGGTATTTAGAGCATAAACAAGTGTAATACTTCATATTTTTAAAATTACACGTACTGCCAAGTTTACTAACTGCTGGAGCCAAATATTAGCATCTTTGATAAACAGAGCTGGGTTGGAGGTGGGAAATCATTGTTGTTCAGTTGTTTAGTTTCCTCTGACTCTTTATGACTTCATAGATCATACTATATAGTCCGTGGGGTTTTCTTGGCAAAGATACTGAAGTAGTTTGCCATTTCTTCCTCCTGTGGATTAAGGCAAACAGGTTAAGTGACTTGCCCAGGATCACACAGCTAGTGTCTGAGGTCAGATTTGAACAGTTTTCCTGACTGCAGGTCTAGCGCTCTATCCACTATCTTTATCCATCTAGCTGCCTCTGAGTCAGGAAGACCAGAGTTCAAATCTATCTCTGACATATACTGGCTGTCTGCTTAACCTGCTTTTTCAGAGTAGGTTTTAATCTCCATTCATAAAGAAAGCTCCTTACTAGATCAGGTTTAAAAGAAAAGATCATGTTTATACTTCCTGTACCTTCATCTGACCCTACTAAAAGAAGTGAGAAGTTACAAAGAAAAATTAGACTTTGTTAGGAAAGTAAAAGTGTCAAGGGGGAAAAACACCTCCCTGACAATTAGAGCTATTGCAAAGAGGAAGGGGCCACTTTAGGAGGAAGGAGTAGTGGAGGGGCTCCCTCTTACTAGTAGTAACCTTAGAACAAAAGTTAAAAGACTGCGGTGAATGCTGCCGAAGGCATTTTTGTTGAGGAATGGGTTGGATTAGATGGTTTCTGTTTTGTCTCTTTGACTCTGATTCTGTTATCTTCAAAAACTGGAGGCACAAGAATGATTATCCTGGGGGCAGGTGTGCATGGTTCAATATGTGTGCATGGTTCCAGCTGTGGGTTAGCAAAGTTGGGGAGGAGACCTGGATGAGGATTTCTTTTGAACTCAATGGCTCAGTTTTTATATATTTCTGGGCCCCACAGAAGGGAAAACATTCAAGAAAGCAGAGCCATCAAATGAGTCCTCATTGAAGGTTCAGGTCTTTGAGACCCCAGCAACTACCCTCCATACCTTCAAGCTTTGCTGGCTCCATGGGCCCACTAAAGACCCACACAGTATCTGGCACATAGAAGGTACTTAATAAACATTTACTGACTGAATGACTGGTAGACTTGGCACTGTCTCTTTTTGGGACTCACAGGATCGCAGAATTAGAACTGAATGGAAGGTTAAGGATCATTTAGTCCAGGGGTTCTTAACCTTTTTTGGTGTCACAGACCCCTTTGACAATCTGGTAAAATACATGGACCTGTCTCAGAATGATGTTTTAAAGTGCATAAAATAAAATACATAGGATTAGAAAGGAAACCAATTATATTGAAATATAATTACCAATTTTTTTAAAAAAACAAGTTCATGGACCGAGGTTAAGGACCCTTGACCGCTGGCACATAATAGACACCTCATAAATGTTTGTTGATTCACTGGCTATTCCAACTCCCTCATGTTACAGATGAAGATAATGAAGTCCGATGTGACTTGCCTAAAGTCACAGAGGTAGTGAGGGGCAGAGAGCCAAGATTCAAATTCAAGTCCTTTGACTCAAAATCAAGGTCATTCCCACTGTACCATGATTCATCTGACTCCTAAACTACTGGCAGAACTAAAATAAATGCCACTGACCCTGATGAACAACTGACACGTTTCCCTTACACAAGCAGTAGGCTACACCTGTTTCACAGCACTGAGGATGAGTATTCCCATACACATCTTACCTAGGGAACTATTCACTAGAAATCAATTCAACAGAAACCTCTTAAATGCCTCCTAGACCCAAGGTACAATGCTAGGCACGGAGAATACAGAATGAAATAAGAAACAGGCCCTGTCCTTGAGAAATGTTCAGCATAGCTGCGGGGTAACCAAGGAGGGGAGAAGACAAAACCACATAACTAAGAAGTCTGGCATGAAAGATTTAAGGGTGAGATATCATATAGTGAGAATCATGGACGATATGGCATTGAAGGAAGAGAACTTCAACTGGTAGAGATGTGCATAGGGGAAGAGGGGAATACTACACCAGACAAAGGGGACACTGTGCACAGAGGTGAGGAAGTTGGAATTGGGAGGATGAGATCAGGGAACAGCAAGTAGCCCAGTTTTTCTGGAATGCAGAGTGCATGATGAAGAGTAATATAAGATAAGGAAAGGTAGGCTGAAACCATAGTAATTGGGAGAACATATAGCAACTCTAAATGAGTTCAAGTATATGGATATAGCTGAATTGCACCCCAGGATGTTGAAAGAACCTAAGTCTGACAGAGAGTCTTACATATAGAAGGGATTTTAAAATGTTTGCTGGATTGAATTGAGATGATATCTGTTGGTGATCTTTGAGGAACTGTGGGAAATGGGAGAGATGATAGAAGACTAGAAACAAGAAAAATCTACTTTTTAAAGGCTGGGAGAAAGGTATTTTGCAAACTACAGTCCAATGAACTTGACACTGATTCTGTATACAATTCTACAATGATATATTAAATAGCTGATTTTCTGAACATTTTGAAAAAGATACAGTGGTCACTAGAAGCTAGCTTGAGTGCTCTAAAAACAAGTCAAGACAGTTGAACCTTATTTCCTTTTTTGACAAGATTATAAGTTTGGTAGAGCACGGGAACAGACATGATGTATTTGGTATTCAGTAAGGCACTTGACAAAGCTTCTCATAACATCTTTGTCTACTTTGGTAGATCAAGAATTAATCATGGAAACAGACCCAGAGTAAGGATAGATGCTTGCTGCTCTCCTGGAATTGGGAAAAGATGTTTCTATGGTTTCTTCCAGATCTAATAGGGCCAGGACTAACTTGGCCCTATTCTGTTCAATGCTCTTATCAATGATTCTAAAAAAGACACCGATATGCTTATCAGAGTTTGTGGAGGTAGGAACTTGGGAAGAATCTACTGGCTGACAAAATCAGCCTCCTTGATCCTCCCCCCCCCCCCAAAAAAAATCTTGCCAGGCTAGAATGAGCCAAATCTAACAATTAAACTTAATGGGAATAAACTTAAAGTTCTGAACTGAGGTTAAACAAATTACACAAGCCTAATATGGGAAATATAAACCTAGATACACGTGAAAATAATTTACTGGGTATTTTAACTATCAAATCCCATGAACCAATAGTGTGATATGACTGTGAATGAGATTTTAGGTAATATTAATGGAGTAGCTAGCTAAAGATTTGCAGTGCTCATGTCAAGAGGCGAAATTTGAGCCCAGGCCTCCCCTAACATCAAATCTAGTGGTTTTTCCAGTATATCATACTGCTTCTCTGGAAGAAACGATGTAGAAGGATAATTAGGAATTAATAATCTTATGTGGGTTCAAAAACTAAAACTTCACTAGCACAAAAGGGGAAAGGCATGGCTAGATTGCAGTTTGAAAAAGATCTGGATGTTTCAGTAGGAAATACAATCAATAGGAGCTGACTTTGCGATTTTGATAGCTAAGAAAATGAAAGCAAGTTTTATGCTGCATTAAAGGTCCAGGGAGATGAGAGGCCTGCTGTATTCTTGCCCCATCTGAAAGTTTGTGTTCAGTTCTGGGCCCCACACTTGAGGAAGAACATGAGCTAGAGAGCAACCAAGGGAGGGAAAATATTAGCTAATGATATTAGCTAATCATAGCTAGCATTGCTATACCACTTACTGTACTAAATGTTTTACAAATATCGCCTCATTTGATCCTCACAATAACCCTGTGAGGTAGATACTATTATTGTCCTCACTTTCCAGTTGAAGAAACTGAGAAAAAGGTTAAAAGATTTGTCCAAGGTCACACAGCTAGTGTCTGAGGCTGAATCTGAATTCAGGTCTTCCCGCACCCATTGCTCTATCTAGTGTGAGACCCAGATGCCTCACGTCCTTAGAGACTTAAGTGTTTTGAGGATATTTAGCCTGAAAAAGAAAAGATTGGGGGAGGAGGGGAGAATGTCAGGACAGTAGGATTTAAGGGTTATAAGGTGATTGAAAGATTAGATTTGTCCTACTTGGCCCCAGGAGGCAGGAGTAGAAGCCATGAGTAAAAGTTACAAAGTTACAAAGAAGTCTATTACTGCCTCATATGAAAAGAAAGTCCTAATAATCAGAGCTATCTAAAAGTGGTGTATGCTGCCTTAGAAAGGAGCATGTTTCACTCTAATTAAAGGTCTTCAAATGATCAACTGTCAGATATTTTGTAGTTTCCTGTCTGGATTGGACTAGATGACCTCTGGGGTTCCCTACCTCTGAGAATGGGGAATGGGACTCATCTATCCAGTGCCATATGGTATTCAGCCTCCCTAGGAGTGCTACCAAGACTGCTCCCAAATCTCTATTAGGCTAGGCTTGTTAACAGTGACACAGTAGCCATGTCAAAAACTCTTTAAAAACACAAACTTTGGCAATAATCTTCCAGTGACCTGTACGTATAGAAAATATATCCATATGTGTATTTTGACAGACACACCTAGCCTCTGAAGGAACTGCTTTCCTGTATCCCATTAAGCCAAATAGGCTGTGGCTTACGTAAGTTACCAAAAGGATACAAGTTTATTAGTATCAAAATCCAAAAATACATCTTGGTACCTTGTTCTTAATCTTTAAAACTGCTTGGCTCTAAGACCAGGTGATCTGACTTTCGGTGTTAAAAAGGTGTATCCCACTTAAATAGCATCTATCCATTTTGTTGTTAACAACCAGAACTTTAGCTACAAATGACATTCTCCTACTTCTAGTCTGAGACAATAATCAGGAAGACAACCAATGTAATTAACTATTTAAAGAGAAAAAAAGAGGAAGCTTAATGTAGGATCTGAAGACAGGCTTCACTGGTCACCAGTAAAAAGAAATTGCCACAAAGTATAGGAAATCTATGTTCTAATAGCAAAGGAAACAAAATGAATTTCAGTTAAGGATTCAAAATTCAGAGGAGATAAAAAGCAGACTTTAAGGCTATGTGAGAGCTACAATTGTTAAAAGACATGGAATTTAAGCCCAAGAATAATCAACTCAATATAATATAACTTGATGCCCCAAAGGATGATAATAAAAGCAGTAACACTTTGGTGTTTTTTGTTTGTTCTCCCATCCAAAACATCTTAAACCCTTCCACCTCTCAGCCAAAGAAGGGCATTTTTTTTCAGCATTTAATTTCCCTATTCAAGATAAAAACCATTCTCCTTGTAGTTCTAGGGAATGAGACCAGACAATTCAATGTCACATTTTAACCAGCCAGAGGGAAAGCTGCGCTTTGCCTTTTTATTCCTATGGATGACTGTTGCAGTGCATTACTTAAGAGTCAGAGGCTGAAGGTCTGGATCACTCTCTTGAGTCTATTTACTATTCCTTAACTGCTATGCATTTTCTAGAGGGTGATATAGCCACTGCTGACTGACTACAGTTCTGAGGGTCTACCGGCCTTGAAGTCAAAGATTCAGTCAAAAGGCCATACTTGAGGACCAAGAAGGCCACATGTTGCCTTGAGGCCTAGGGTTCCCTGCCCCTGGGAGGTCTTCTTCTCTTCCCTATGTTAGCCTAGAGCACTGTGAAGCAACGTGCCTTTGGGTATAAGATGGAACCAACTCCACAAACTCCTTCATGGATGCCTCTAAGGAGATCCAATGGGACATCCTGCCATTTAACTACAACTTCCTTGGGTTTGCATGTTTTCATTATCCCCATATTTTAATCTGGTGGGCAAAGCATCCGGAGACAGAAATGAGCTATTATTTCCAGTCTGCCTTGGCCTTACTGGAGCTTGAGTGGATAACTGATCCTCTTTGTGCTTCAGTTTCTTTCTGGAAAAAAAACGGGACTAATATTATCTTTATATACCTGAAAGAGTTAAGACGAACATAAGAATAAACCATGTGTGGCAATAACAAAGCACAGATTTATTCAGTACAATAAGGTGTACCAAGTGTTTTCCTTACAACAAGCCTATGAGGAAAGAAGTATGAGCATTGTGATTTCCATTTTTTACAGATAAAGAAACTGAGACTTGAGCCAGAGAGCCCACGATGTCTCAAGACTTGAGCCTAGTAAGGCTGATTACACCTAGTGTTTATTACACAGTGTTCATTACACAGCCGTTTTTCAGTTTTATTTGCTTAGAGTCAATCACCTGGAATCAAGTTCCTATTTGAATACAAGGTATTATTTTATTATATGACTTCCTTACCCAACTTAACTGCCTCAGTCATATTTACTTACAGAATTCTTCACCCAGAATAAAAGATAAAAGAAAGAAATTATTCCCTTGTCCTACATTGGTTAGATTCAAAGACTATTTTTTAGGTAGACAGAGCTTTACAGTTAGTTCATCTTGTCAGACAAATGAACTGAGGCTCAGAGAGCTTAAACAAATTTTCCAAGATTCTGCTACTTAGAAGCAGCCTCCTATAGTGGAAATTCCTGGAGTGCTAGCTTTGGGGTTTGGTGAAACTGGGATTCAAATTCCAGCTACCACACTTACTTGATGTGTGACCATGGGCAAACCTGTTTCCTTTTCTGCAAAAAAGATGAGAGATCACCTATAGCACCTTCTCCAGGGCCTTGTAGTGAAGATCAAATGAGACAATGTATTTTTAAAGCATTTTGCAAGCCTTAAAGCCCAACTTGTCATCCATCAGGCTTAGAGAAGTCACTGCTGCTTTATGGAGCAATAGCTAAGGATTACAAAAGGATGGTTATAATCTTTTTAAACCTCCACAAATTACAAATTCTTCACCCATCCAATAAATGATGTGGCTGGCTCCTACAGCAGGTATTATCTTATAAATAATCTCATGATTTTATGCTACCCTTTGTCACCCAGTCCTGAAATACACAGAAAACAGAATGCTTACTGTCCCGTCTTATTTATGTACCAAACTATATCTAGTCTATTCAATGCAATAAACATTTATTAAGAACCTAAATTTTCCAATTTATTGTCTTAAAGAGTTGCCTGAGTGGGTCACTGAGCCAATTTGTGTCAACTGATCAATCAAAAAAGCACTTAGTAAACACCTGCTGTGTACCAGGCACTGTGCTAAGTGTTGAGAATACAAAAAGAGGCAAAAGATGACTGTCTTGACAATTTCTCACATTCATCTTCAACAGTAACCTTTCGCTTTTATTCTAAAAGGGACTGGCCCATCACACCCAGAAATGACACCCTAAAAGCAATGCATGCTTGCATCTACTATATCCTTCCTTTTCTTAAGTTCTGCCCAACTCTGAAAACTATCGGCATGACAAAAAACAGACCAAAGGAATGCGACTGCAAAAAGATCCCCACCACCATGCCCCACCACTGGCCTTTAGGTGCTTCCAGCTAATGCAGTGAGATGGGGCAAGGCAGCACAGAGACAGAATGGATGAGTGAGGACCCAAAATCCTTCAGCGAAAATAACAGTAAGATGTTCTACTGGAAAGTGGGGGGGGGGGAGAAGAAAACTATGGGGTGCAGGAAGCCTCTAGGGGCGATGGGGAGTAAAAAACCTGAACCCACCAAAATAAAACGAGCGGTTCTGCCCCTCGAAAGGCGCACGAGAGCATACTCAGGTGCGGCCCACCCCCGGCAGTCCCTGCACATCTCCCCACCCCCGCACCCCCCGCTGGGCCGAGCACGCCCTCCCGGTCACGGACCAGAGCCCCGGCTGCCCGGGCGTAGGTCCCCGGCGCGGGTCCCGGCACGGACGCGAGGCTGAGCCTCTCCCGCCGGGACGTGCTGGGGCCAGAGCACCGCTGGCACCGGCTCACCGGCCAGGTCAAAGCTGGGGGCTGCCCCTGCGCGCCCCGGGGGTATGAGACGGCGCCCCAGGGGTCTGAGACGGCGGCCACGCAGCCAGAGAAGCCCCGAGAGCCGGGGGAAGGGGCCCTCAGGCCGTGTCCTGTCCCGAGGCAGGGCCGCAGGGGTCGCACCGCCCTCCGGCCCCAGCCCCTCCCACCCCGCCCCGGCTCACCTGCCCGCCCCGCTGGCCCTAGTCTCGCTCCATGGCCGCCCGCGCGGCGCGGCCTCGCCTCCTCCGGGAGGGTCCGCCCGCGCTCGCCGGCCGCCCGCGCTCACCGCCTGCCGCGCCCGCGGCCGCGGCCGCCACTTGCGCTCAGCCCCAGCCGGGCCATCGCTGGCCCCCGGTCCCCGCGCCCGCCGTCCCCACACCGTCCCTCCCTCCCCCTCCGTGGGTCCCGGCGGTGGTAGCGTCCTAGCGTCACGCCTCTCTCGGAACCAATCAGAGAGCTCCGGTGTCGCCCCTTCTCCTTCCCCCTGACCCCCTCCACCCAGGCCTCCCGTGGGCGGGTCCGCTGGATCCCGCACGCTTCCCGGGCCCCTCCTCCAGAGCCCCGCCCCCTCCGCTCATTAGCCATTAACCCCTTCCCTTCCGCGCCGAGTCGCGCTTAACCTTCTCGGCCCCGGTTTCGCCCCTCCCCGTGGGCTCCTCCTGGGCCTGCCCTCTCCTGCGTGGTGCTGCTTCTTCGCCTGCCTCTCCTCCGCGCGAGTCTCTTGCCACGTTCTTCTGCGCGGCTTGCACAGCGCGCCGGGCACCTGGGCTCCCCACCCACACCCAAGTCCAGCCTTCGGGTCTCCCCTTATTCCCCCGACCCCCAGGCGACTCCTTAGCGACTCCTTCCACTTTCTACCTCAGTAATATCATAATGTAATTATAATAATTCACTACTGACATTATCATAGTGACGCCTGATATTTATGGGGCACTTTCCAGATTTCAGGCGCTTTGCAGCCTTAGTAATTGTAATAATAATAATAATAGTTGTATTAGTAATTCCATCATTGACATTATCACAGTAACACTTGGCATTTATGAGGCACTTTCCAGATTTCGTGCACTTTGCAGCCTTAGTGATTGTAACATTGTTATATTAGTAATTCTATTGATATAATAGTAACACTTGGCTTTTATGGGTCACTTTCTCGATCTCCTGCTCTTTGAAGCCCTAGTCTGTAGGTTGGGTACCATAGGTGTTTTCACCATTTTACAGATGGGGAAGCTGAGACTCAGGGAAGTACAGTAACCTGCCTCTCTGGTCACACAGCTAGTTAGAGGTGGGATTTCAACCCAGGATTTATTGACTTTTTAAAGGACTTTCTGAGCTATTTCCACTACCTGTGACTGCCTCTTCCATCCCCCAAGCAGTCTGTGACCTGGGCTGACCACACATGTAGGATGTACAGGAAGGGTAGAGGGTGATTAGGAATCAGTGAAGACTACTATCTACACAACTGTATATTACCCAAAGAGCAATATACCCAGTACATAGTAGATTATTAACATATTGATTGATTGATTGAGCTATACGGTGAGCATGAAATGTCATGTGAGGTGGGGAGAGTAAAGGAACGCAGTGTGTTTTCAGCATTTCAGCAACTCATCTGTAACTTACAGTCTTAAAAAGGTGTCTGGGACACTAAAAAATTAAGTGACAACAGTCATGTGTTAGAAGCAACATCTGAACCAGTTCTTCCTGACTCCAAGGACTTTGGTCTTTCTATCAGCTAAACTGCTTCTCCTTCAGAATAAGCAACAAAAAAGATACTACCAGATAAATGTAGGTCCAGAAAAAGAGGTGGGCAGGGTGATGATGTAGGGTGTACTGTTGGTACCTAACAAATGTTTAGAGGGTAAGAGGGAGGTCTCCAGTACCCTGGGGTGGACCACTTGTGTAGGATTTATGAGAGGCAATCTACTTAACTGACCTACTTTTTCTTCCTTATCCCACATTCTCTCCTTTGCTCCAATATGTAATGAACATGTGGCTTTTCTCCTTGCCAACCAAGGCTAACCCATCCTCTGGTGCACTAGATCCCACCCTCTTCTGTCTCTTCTGAGAATTTGCCCTAGGGAAAAACCTCTAGTACACTCTCTCTCTCTGTCTCTCTCTCTCTCTCTTCCCCCTTTCTCTCCTTCCCTCCAATCTTTAATCTTTCCCTACCTATTGGTTCACTACCTGCAAACATACCCAAATCTTCCCATCTTTTAAAAAAATAAAATAAACCCTTGAATTAATCCATCCATCTCCTCAAGCTATTTTCCCAATAACCTTCTTCCCTTTCACAGTTGAATTCCTAGAAAAGGCTATCTAGGGTTCTTGCTTTCCATTTCCTGTCCTCCCACAAATTTCTCAGCTCTTTGTAATCTGGTTCCCAATCTCACCTCTCAATTGAAAAAACTCCAAAAAGCCTTTTGGCGGAAAAGATTTCTGGACTTCTCTGCAGGATTTAGTCCCGTTGGCCACCCTTTCCAACTTGATATTTTATCCTCCATCTGTGGCCTATATGTCGTTGAACTTCTCTAGATTTAGAGAGTCTGAAACTAAAACTATGTATATGCAGTCTATCACCAAGCCCTTACTGGGTACTAAATATACTAATAATCATATTACAAAAAAAAGTGGTAATTGTCATGGGGTAAATGGGGCTTTTCTGCACTGTGTTGACATGGGAGAAGTTGAATCCCTACACAGCCGTCATCTATCTTGCACCCCACCTCTCAGTCCTTCTGTGGTCTGTGTTGCCATGCTATGTAATGACCCTTAGACTGTCACTTGCTGCTGTGGTACTCCTTTCTTGGAGCTGGGCTGCTCTCACACAAGCCCTAGAAGACATGAATAAACTTATGGTCAGACTGTCCTTTGCATACTACTCTTCACTCATCATCCCTGGCCTTCCACCAGAATTTACTTAAGTACAAGAAAATTATAGCTCTGTAAATGAGACTTTGACAAAGAGATGAGAAAGGTACAGAGTACTCCAAGATTTCAGAACATAGAGTGATCATTGTCATTTAGAAAAGGCTTTCCATCCATCACTAATCATATATTATATGCCAAGCATCAACCTGAGTGCTGAAGGGGTATTTTTAAAAAATTCTATATGAAACCAGGCCATTGCCTTTAAAGAGGTTATAATATAGTCAAGAAACAGAACGTGAATATATTTTAATACTTCAATAGCTCTGTGATCTCACTGATCTGAGTGCTCCTAAAAATGGTATGATCATAACCTAAGACTTCTCACATTCAATAGTAATAACAAAACAGGTCAGCTTATGATTAAATGCCAAAGACCTATCTAAAGATGAGTGACATGAGCAACAGTTTTACTGTGTATAGTTATAAAGTTTTGATAGCTAATGAGACCTGAATTCAAATCCAGTCTCAGGTACTTGCTAGCTTTGAGGCGCTGAGCAAGTCACTTGACTTCTGTCTGCTTCAGTTTCCTCAACTGTAAGCTAGGGATAATAAGAACACCTATGTTACAGAGTCGTTAGAAGGATCAAATGAGATAATATTTATAAAAATCTTAGCAGTGTCTGGCACAAAGTAGGCACTTCATAAATGCTTGTTTTCTTCTTTCCAATAGGTGATATAAAATGGATGATACTGAGAAAAACTCTACAAAGTTCCCTTATTGATATCTATAGCAATTCAAAAGTCTGACTAGACACATTGGAAATATAAAGTGGATGAGAAATATTCATTGTACAGAATATGACATGCAATTGGAAAGGGAGCTCAAGGAATTGATTCATCAGTATGAATGTATGTATTTTGAAACAGCAATGTGATACAGTGGGGAAAGGGCTGGATTTAGATTCAGAAAGCTTGGATTTAAAACCCAGTTTTGCCACTTACCATCTATGGGACCATGGGACAAGTAACTTGAATTCCCTGGAACTGGATTTTTTCATTTAGAAAAAGAAGAGGCTGGAAATGATGAACTCTAGGTCCCTTCCAGGTCTAAATCTATGATCCTATGATTTTGGACAGGTGCTATAGAAAATAAATAATAAAGTGAAGTCAGAATTCTGTAGGAAGTAGAGGTCAGCATGGCTGACATTTGGGATCACCACCACCTAGAAATGTGGCATAGTAGATAGTAGCTTGTTTTATCTATCCATCAACAAGCATTTATTAAGGACTTACTAGGGGCTGGAGTGCCCTTAGATGTCTCAGGGCCACAAGTCTGCCTCTTAAATACAAATGGCCCCATAGCATGCTACATGACTATAAATCAGTCATCTCCACTTGGACTAGCAGAATAACCTTTCTGGAGACAGAGAGACCAAGGCTTGCTGCCTGCCTCCAGTCTCTTCATGCTCTGATCCATCTTCCACAAAGATGCTCAAATAATCTTCCTAAATCAAGGGTCTGATTGAGTCACTCCTCTGCTCCCAAATCTTCAGTGGCTTCTACAGCTTCTGGAATAAAATGCAAATGCCTCTGCCTAGCACTTAATACTCAAAAATCTGGCTCCAACTTGCCTTTCCAGTCTTATCTCCCATTGCTTCTCCATGTTTGCACTCTGTGTTCAGATGAACTAGCTATTCCAGACCTTACTAGAATTCAGTATTTCACCACCCAGCTCCACTCATATATTTGCACAAGCTATCCCTTTGGATCCCTAGAATTATTGCCTCCTCACCACCACCTCTCAGAATAAAGGCTCAGTTCCAGGCCCTTGAAGCCTTTTCTCTCCTCAAATAACTTCGTATTAACTAAGTTGTTTCTGTGAACCAATTCCTCCAGTATAAGGCTGTGTGGCAGAGGAGCTAGCAGGCTGGCTTTGGAATCAGGAAGCCCTGAATTCAAGACCTGCCTCTTCCCCATTTTTATTGACAGCCTCAGGTCTTTCAGTTTTGAAGGTTCACAACCTCTGTCATGCTCATCTCTTCACTCTCCCTTATCCTACATATCCAGTACATTGCTCAATTGCGTTTCCACCTTCACATTTGTTGTATAGATTCCCCTTCTTTCCACTCACGCAGCCACTACCTAATGCAGGCCCTCATCACCTCCCACCTGAACTATTTGTTCTTCCTGCCCTCACAACACTCCCTATTTTCCATCCTCCATATTACTTTAGCAGCTGCCAAAGTAATTTTTCTTGGGTTTTGGGGGTTTTTTGCTTTTTTTTGGAGGGAGGAAGGCAGGGCAATTGGGGTTAAGTGACTAGTAAGTGTTAAGTGTCTGAGGCCCGATTTGAACTCAGATCCTCCTGACTCCAGAACCAGTGCTCTATTCACTATGCCACCTAGCTGCCCCAAAGTAATTTTTCTTAAAGCCCAGGTCTGACCAAATTACTCACCTTCTTACTCATTAGACCATCTTTTGTCTCAATTCTTACCTAGCCCTGAGTCATTGGAAAGGCATTACCTTTGACAAACTGAGGCCTGGGAAAGACCTTAATTTAGAAAGGTTGAGATCACTCACTGTATCCCCAGTCATTGCCAGTCGTCTTGACTTATGTCTTGCCACTGGACTTTGATGACTGGAGGACAGAGTGAGGCTGATGACTGCACAGATCTGCCTCACTTAAATCTAATTCACACGGATGTTAAGACATCACAAGATGAGACTTGAGATGTCGTTAGTCCTCTTCAAGTAGAAAGGATAGTAGCAACAACAACAAACCTCTTACCTCAAGTCTAGGATCTTCTGTTTGCTTTCAAAGCTCCACAATCTGGCCCCCTCCCATCTTTCCAGTCTTCTTACCATTCCTCTCCTCCGTGCTCCAGAGTCCAGCCAGTGCCTCAGACAAGACAGCCTATGTTTGTCCTGGCTGACCTCCACACCTGGAAGAATCCCTAGCTTCCTTTAAGACTCAGTTTAAATGCCACCTTCTATAACACCTTTCCTGCTCCCCGCCCAGTTGCAGCTGTTTTCCTTCTAAGGTAGTCGCTTTGTATCAGCAATCACTTTATCTTGTATATACTGATTTATTTACATATTGTCTACTCCATTAGAATGCAAACTCCATGAGGGCAGGGCCTGTTTTCAATTTTTCTTTGTATCCCCTGTGCTAGGCACAGAGCCTAGCACATGGCAGGTGTTTAATAAATCCTTTTTAAAAAAATTGATCAGTTGATACAAATTGGTCCTTCGACCCCTAGGAAAGCCTCTCAGTGGGAAACAGTTTTGGGAATTGGGAATTGAGAAACAGTTGCTGATCTCTATTTGTGAAATTTCCTCACCGTTCCCTACAGGAATGAAAATACTAGTCTGATCAACAGTTCCTTAGGCAGAAGATAAACCCTGAGGAGGTGAAGCACTATTCTGACTTTAAAAAATCCTAGAATAATCAAGATAACCCAAATAATAACCCAAAGAGCAAAGAATTAGACCCAGTGCAGCTAAGCATGAAAAGAAGGTTGCATTAGACTCACAATTACTATTTATATAGAAGAAATTAAGGAGTCTTCCTGAGGACAATCTTCCTGTTTTATTATCTCCATATCTCCCAGCACCTGACATATTGCCTGTCACTTGGTAGGGTTTAAGAAATGCTTTTGGAATTGAAGTATCGACAATTTTGGGGAGGGTATATCTGCACAGAAAAGAAGATGGGCTCATTCCCATAGCATGAATTAATTAATCAACCCACAAATATTCATTAAGCACCTACTGGGCTTACAGGGGTTACAGGGACAAAAGTTAAACAATCTCTGCCCTTGAAGAGCTTACATTCAACCAGGGAGACAACATATACATAGCTTGTAAATATACATAAACTGGGTGGTAGTTGGTTGTGCCTCGTCCTCCAAGAGGACCAAAACAACACCACCAGAGTCAATTTACAATGCTTCTGACTATGACTGATTAGACCAATATGATCTCAGAATGCTCTGTCACAAGGTGGAGACAATCTATGTGAACACTTGGGGTGGATTCTCTAAATATTAAGTACATATAAAGTAAGTACAAGGTAAATGGGGGGCCCAGCGAGGGAACAGATATGACACAAGTACCTAAGGTGGGAATCAGGAAAGACATTATAGAGGTGTTGCTTGAGCAGAGTTCTGAAGGAAACTAAGACTCAGAGGTGAGACGGGAGAACATTCTAAGCATGGAAGATAGTACAAACGCAGATGGGAGATGAAGGAACAGCAAAAAGTCCGGTTTGACTGGATTGTTAAATGTGTGGAAGGGAGTAACATATAATAAAGTTGGAGTGGTAGGTCTGGGTCAGGTTGGGATGACCTTTAAAAACTAGGCAGAGAAATCTGCATTTGATCCTGGAGGCAATAGTGAGCCAGCAGAATTTATTGAGTAGGACAGTGATCTGGTCAGACCTGTACTTTAAAAAAAATTACTTTGGCACTCTGGAGGATGGATTGGAGAGTAGAGTGAATTGAAGCCTGGAGACCAATTAGAAGACAATTCCAGTATTTAATTTGAGAGATGAAAAGGATCTGAAGAGAATGGCAGCCACATAAGTAGAGAGAAGGGAAGGTATTGTATGTACCACAAAACTGTGTGCAACAGAGATCCTTACCCAAATAATACTCAGAGGCTTCTCAAGGTAGGAAGCAGAAAAGAATGGTTTATTACAATCTCAAGAAAGGGCCACCCTCCTGACAAATGGTCAAGGAGGAGAAGAAATTTACAAAAGGAAATGGTGAAGTTATAAAGCCCTGATGCAGAATTCTCCCTCACCCCACTTCTACTCCTTTTCTTCCATTGGCTAGAAGTCAGATGCACAATTTAAGCTAGGCAATCTACCTCAAGTACTAGAACAAGGAAACAGTAGACCACCCAATGTACATTTCAGAAGATATGCCCTTCTTTGGCATATCTTATGCTGAGGTGTCACCGAGGAGAGGGGTGACTCCCTACCTCTATGAGTTTTGAGTCCTTGTAAATCATGTGATTTCGGATGAAGGGGAACTTGGGCCTGTTTCCCATGAAAAGGAAAAGCCTTACTAGATTTTAGAGTATAGTCTGAGAAGTTTTCACTTCTTTCATTCAGTATGGAAGACATTGAATGACAAGATTTGCTCATTGATTGGATATACCAGGTGAGGGTGAGGAGGAGTCAAAGAGAACAATAAGATCAAAAACTTTTTTGACTGGAAGGATACTGGTGACCTCAACATAAATAGGGAGAATGGGTTTGGGGGAAAAGATAGTGAGTTACCATTTTGCACATACTGTGTTTTAGAATAAGAGACAACAAATGGATGGCTTGAGTACTGTATTGGTAACTCAGATATTAAAACGATAACTGAAGGAAGACTTCTAATGCATTGGGTGGTTCCACTATCTATGGAAAAACATGGACAAAATCCAACACAGAATGAGAAAGTATGTATTCATTTTCCTTGAGGGAAGGAATAGGCATGCAGATAAAATCATATATCCTTCAAAATATAAAGATGACTCATATCACAAGAAGATTCTGTTGTATCTCCTTTCCTGGGAATGTATATCTAATGTTGGGGAGGGGCGGGCAGGTGACTAGTCAATGAGGGTCCAGTCCTTAGAGCATATGCATTTATGTTCTGCCTGGTGTCAATCCTCAGGTGAGTCTGGTTCAGGAAGTGGCAGACTAAAGGAAGCTTTTATCTCTCTGTCTGGATATTCTTTGGTTGTTTCCTTTTGGCTTACTGAATGGTTATGAAAAGTCTTTAAATTGGCTTATGAGCTGGAATTAAGAACATACACAAAAAAGCGAGCAAACAGAACCCCCTTTCTTCCTCAGTAGTATTTGGCTTTGCTCTATGAATGTTAACTATTTTGAAAGAGGAAGAACTACTGAGGCCTTCTGGGTGGAGGCTCTCCCCACCCAGTCTACCATGTGGCTGTGAACATTTGGAGCTTCTATATCTTTGCCTCTTTGTGCCTTTTCTTCCTGATTTTAAATAGATGATTATGAGCGATGAGATCACAACCTTGTGAGTTTTTAAGGGTAGGAAGAATCATCAGAGTTTCAGCAACAGGAACCTACATCATTTCCTCCCAGCAAGGCAGCTACTCTACCATCTGTTAGGCTACACAGTAGTGGACTTACTTAAATCTCCTTCATAGGAGTGAACTTAATGGAAGAAAGGTTTATAGCCACCACCTGACATTTGAGCCCATTCTTCTCAGGGACTGAGGTGGTAGTTGAGAATGTGTTTGCTATTGTGGAAGTTTTGTGCTTTGGTTCTTGGTATAATAGCTTCTCAATCCTTTTGTAAAAGCTAATTGATGTTCCTTGGTTCATTGAAGAGGAAGGATGAACAACAACAATTTCTGTGGCATTAATCAGGTTAATAGTGAGGAGACATGGAGGAGAAACCAACTGTCAATTGATATTGCAGAAATGGTAACTAAGCAAAATAATACTGGGTAGACATTAACTGGTTGGTTTTGAGTAAAACGCTAGTTGGGGACTTATAAGTGACAACAGTTGAAAAAACATCCCGAAATCCTTGAGATTATCCCTAGATTCCCTGAGGGGAAGAAGTAGTAACTTTGCTCTGGGGACCCAACCTGCTATTGGGAGTATGGATGGAGAGAATGAGCCCAGAGCATCTATGTGCTACATGTATTTATTTGCAAACAATTGACTAATTGACCCTTTCTCTCCCATATTGAGATACCATAAAAACAAAAGGTAAAAAAGTTCCTACTCTATTTTAAACAAAATCTCTCCTCTCCCTAACTACAAGAGGGACAGAGGATGTGAATTCACTGTGTGACTGGCACATAGAAGGCACTTAATAAATGCTTATTAACTAAGTAACTATCTGACCTTATTCAGGGGGATCACAGGCCATGTGAAGGAACCTAAGGTGTTCACCTAGTTCTTTGCATTGTTTTCAACCATATAGATAAAAGCTCAAGTTATTTATTCTCAAAGAACTTTAGAGCAGATCCCAGGTTCCTTAGGTGACTTTGGTTTTATAAAGGCATATGCTCCTTTCAGGCTTCAGTAAATATTTAAATTGTAAGGGGCAAATTACAGAGATAATGAGATATAAGGGTGCATCTCTCTCAGGTAGCATTTGCACTTGTACAGTATAAAACTGTAATAGTTGTGTAATTTGATCCCTTTATATTGGCAAAGCTAACAGGTACTTAGCACCTAGTTTGAAATTAATTAGATCAAGCCTCTGTTAGGAGACAAAAGGTATGAACCCCTGTTGCTGACATAACAGGAAGTTGTTGATGTAAAAGGAAGAGGCAGAATAGGGAAGAGTTAACAGGTATAAAAGGAAAAGCCCTAGCTGGAATTTCAGATCTTCTTGGAGCCAGGTTCTAGAGACTGAGGAAGAGAGGCCCAGGCTGGGGAGAATTATTTTTGTTTTGAGAACCTGGATGAAGTGATTTTGATTCTGGGAACCAGCTGAAACTTCTGATGAGTCTGAGGGCCAGCTGGAGCTGCTGAGAAGCTACTGAGATGCTGCTGAGTCCAAGGGCCAGCCAAGGTTCTAAAGATTTTAGAGGACCAGCTGGAGCTGCAGAAGGCTGAGGAAGCATGACTGTAATGCTGGTATTTTGTCTGTTTGTGGCTTTGTTAAGCCTTGACTTCCCAGAAACAGAGACTGTGAAGGATTTAAGGTGGAATGGACACTGTGAGCTTCAGTGTGGGACAGGAACTGCATGGAGAGCTGGATGAGGATCTGGGAGCAGTCTGCCTTGAACCCAGGTGATAGTTGGTGAATCCAGGTAGGAGCTGGGACCATGGAAGGGGATTCAGGGAATCTGAGAGATTACCCCAAGTCAAGCTGAAAGAAGACTTTACTTGGATACTGTATAATGACTGAGAAGATTATGATTTACTTCTGACTTGAGGGGTGGATGGCCTGTGTATTTTCTGATGATTGAATAGTGACTGATTCGTAACTTAGTGTGCCCCATGAGTAGAGAACTTTGACTTTTGTATTTTGTGACCCTTAAGGAGGCAAGGATAATTGAATGATTGAGTTGATTGAATGATTGAGTTACTAAGTGATTGGATGACTAAATGATTGTACTTTGTTCAAAACTATGTGATCACTGTGGTGAAAACTATGTGGCCATTTTAGTGATAAGTTGTAACATTGTGAATGTTGTATTTTGATTTTCTGTGATAAGTTGTAATATGGTGAATTCTGTACCTTGATTTTCTGTGAATATTTTTGCTCTGATTTGTTATTGAATAGAGTGTTCACTATACTGTGTAATCAGAACCTTGAAAAGCTGTTCACAGTAGCATTCTTCTGGAAAGCTGCTTGTGCTTGGCTTTACAAAACCCCATTTCAAATATAAGTGGATTCATTCAACATCCCATTCAGGTTGCACTTGTATTTAGTGGAGTGAGTACTTTTTAGATATTCATGGATCAGGTGAAGGATTCATGGAATGAGTAGCTCATTTGCATGTGAAAACTAATTCACTTCCAAGATACATATTGCCTAGATACTTTTTAACCCAGTCACTAATTTGCATCCATCAACTGGAGAACTTTAGAGTTATAACAATAACAAATAAACAAGCAAAACCAGAGAACCTGAATTCTAGAACTATTTTGTGACCATTGTTCAAGTGGCTATTGCCTGTATATGGCCTAATCTGAAGAGATAAAGATTTGAGAAACATACTAGACATTTGCCATAAATTAAGGTGAGGTCTCCCACTGAGAGGACCCAGCCTTGAACCTGGAAATACTCATAAAAAAGAAAGACTTTGCCGATTCTTGGATGATCCTGTTTTCCTCGCAACTTCCTACTTGGAAGCCTCAGTACCAAAGACCTAAGGAAGCAGCACTAAAGAAGCTTTTGTCAGTCTTAGGCTAAAAAGGGCTCTTTCTGAAAAAGTATTGTAGTACCCCAGCTGAGCTTAAAGCTGGAGGTAATGAAGACCACAGATCCCTATGAGGAATAAGCATAGGGAGTCTGGAGAAGCAATTCATCCAATGTAGATATGTTCTGTGAATATCAAGTTCAATCAAGCAGCAAAATAGCTTTCTTGCAAAAAGATACATATACACACTTATGTATGTATGCATATATGCATGTATATATGTAGGCTTATATAAATACATATGTGTATATATACGCATATTTAAATTTGTGTTTAATTGTAGTCTTCTTTAGGGCAGGGTGGGGAGGGGGGGACATAACAAAAAAGTACACAGCAGGGAACAAAAGAAAGCTTAGAAGGGAGCACAGAAAAGCAGGGTAGCTTTGAAAATAATGTGTAACATTTATTGCTAGTTTTTAAAAAATAAAGTCTGAAATGGAAATTCATGATTCTATATTGAATTTTCTCTTTATGTTGTACTGTGTATATGGAAATGTTACTTTTTTGCCTTTTTGTATTTTGGTTCAAAATGAATATAAAATAAAGTCTGTATGGGAGATTGCATCATTCTGAATACGCTAAACATTCTCATAAGGGTTGGGTTCTCTCTCGTTAGTCTTCAGTTACATAAAAAATATAGCAGTGATTCCCATTTTAAGCTTCACAGAATCAGCCTCTTCTTTTCCAGACTCAACATTCCCATTTGCTTCAGTGGATCCTTGTGTGTCTTCAGGGCCGTTCACTGTCCCAAACACCTCCTATGGAGTTTGTTTGTTGCACAAGGAAGAGGCCAATCTTGCTAGAAGAGGAGGTTTGTGATGAGAAGGCTTAGGATTTAAGGTGAGGTTGGCTCAGATCAAGAGGCAGGACAGGGACCACCTGGATAACTTCAAGATTAGTCTAGATTTTGTCTTGTAGGAGATGGGGAGATGTCACAGCAGAGGAATAGCATGATGAGGGCATTTTAGAGCTGTTGGTGTGGCAGAGGTAGAAAATAAGGGCCCTTTGGAGGGGCTTCCCAGCCCTTGGGTGGTTATTTATAGACTCTTTCTGAACCCACTTCAAATTCTCCTGGTCCCTATTTAGTTGGGGATTACAAGGACCCTAGCAAGAATCTGACAAGTATAAGGGGAAGGATTGTTGGCTCATGGTTCTGTAAACACAAAGAGCTTTTATCACAATGAACACGCCCAAATGGTAGCCTCCACTGAAACCATTTAGTTAATTCTACACTTGAGAAAGTTTAGAAGGTTTGCCATGAAGGCACATCCTGTATTTCACTGTACTCCAGTATTAGGTGCTTGAGAAGTGTGTGGGGATGACCACAGGGGTTAAGTGAGTGAAAGAACACACTATCCCTTTATTCCCAGCCAGGAGGCCTTGTTCTCTGTCTGCTCAGCGTCTGCTTTCCTGCCTGCATCAGGCTCTCTGCTGACAGCTGCCTCTGCATGTCTTTCCCAGCTGTACAAACTATTTCCTTTCATTTTGCTAACAGGAATCCCAGCACTCACAGAGTGGTCCCCACCTACTGCTCTCCCACCCCCACCCCCTTTTGTTTAGCCAAAATGGAACATCCCAAATTTAACTCTTCCCATTAGGTTTCTGTCAATTCAAATTAACTGTTTAATCCACAGTGCCACAATGGCATAAAACAAAGCCCATGATAAATAATCCTGCAAATGGGCAAAATCTCACTTTCTTCCATTCATCCTTAGCAAAAGTTGTTCTCCTTAGGTCTAGTTCTTTGCTTCCCTCCAATGGTTGGTGCCCTTGTAGAGAACTGAAGTTTCCTTTCCTTAGAGGAACATAGGTGGTACAGTGGATAGAGTATTTTCTCCCCTTCTTACTTGTGGGTAGTATTTTAAAAATTCATTGACTGAATATATACAGGATAGCAAGGACTATTATTTTGAGCTTCTCCAGATCTCAGGGTTGGAAGTGACCTTAGAAGTCACCTAGTTTGACTAGACCAAGAATCTTCTTTATAATATACCCAGCAAGTAGTCACCTTGCCTTTGAGTTAGGGACTCCACTGAAGGGGAACCCACTGCATAGCTCAATGCACTTTTGTACTACTCTTATTGCTAGGAAACGTTTCTTTACATCAAAATCAAACTTGCCTTTTTTGGTAACTTTCATGCATCTCTCTAATTTTGCTCTCTGGGTCCAAGAACATCTCTTTAATATGCTTGAAGTATCTGAATCCTTCAGATACTTGAAGACTGTGATCATGTTTTCCTTAAATCTTCTCTTCTCCAGGTGCCAGGATCTCTAATGGTTGAACTCAAGACCCGTCCCATCCAAATTGCCTTCTTCTGAATATTTTCCAGCTTATCAATGTCCTTGCTAAAAATATGATGCCCATAATTAAACACACTTATCCAAATGTGTGCTGCCTAAGATAGAGTGAGTGGAATGATTACCTCCTTATTTCTGGACACTGTGCCTCTCAAGGAAGAACAAGATTGCATTATCAGCTTTCTTGGCTGGCTTAGCAAACTGATGCCTCTTATTTCATCTTGAAGGCCCCTGCAATATCAAGCTGTTTTTCAGATAAATTTCTATGTAATTACATCTCTTCCATGTTGTGCATGGGTTTTAAAAAAATGGGCTCCACAAGTATGATGCTACATTTATTTGTAATAAATTTGTAATAAGATTCCATCTTATTCTAATCAGCTCAATATTTCTAGGCCCACAGATTCATAGGTTGAAAACTTGAGGGGATTTAGGTAGAACCATCTTGTCTACTCTCCCATTTGTAGGATGAGGAAATTTAGACTTAGAGAGGCAAATGACTTGCCCAAAGTCACTAAGGTCGTGGCAGAGCAGGAATTTGTGCCCAGATCTTTCCAAATCGAGGGCTCTTACATTACATCTTACTACTTCCAATGCTAGCCTTAGGAAGATCTCTTTGGATCCTGACTCTGTCATTCAGTGTATTAGCTATCCCTCCTAGTTTTGTACACCTGCAGATTTAAAATGCACACGTATCATGTACTTGCTCCATGACTTCTGGGATCACTCCCCAAACCTGCACTTGCCTTCATAGGTTAAGGTACCCAAAGGGCTGCTGCTACTCTCATGTGGTTTCCTGGGATTTTCAGTACTATCACTCATAAGCTTCAACTTGTATGCCCCCTTATCAGTCAGACTTAATTAGTTTTAGAAAGGATATTTATTATGCAGGTATATCAAGAACAGTTGTTACAGAAATATTTTCCAAAACCTAGGATACACTTTCCCATACGGGCTCAGACTTAGCAATCACATGTAGCCAAAAGTGTAAACTTATAGGTCCTACTTTTTGGAAAGCCTTTTCTCCTTTTTTGGAGACCTCATAAAGTTGTTCTCCTTGGGTCTAGTTCTTTGCTGGGCTCCAATGATCAGTGCCTTTGTAGAGAACTGAGGTTTCCTTTCCTTGGAGGGACATAGGTGGTACAGTGGCTAGAACATTGGGCCTAGAGTTAGGAGAACTTGAGGTCAAATCTGTCCTCACTCTCACTAGCTATATGGCCCTGGGGAAGTCATTTAATCTTTATTTGTCCCTGTTTCCTTAACTATAAAATGGGGATCATTATAGCCCTTCCCTCCTAAGATTTTTGTGAGCTTCCAATGAGACAATACCTGTAAAGCATTTAGCATTAGTGCCTGGTACTTAGTAGGTGCTTAATTAGTTTGTGTTTCCTACCTTCCTTGGTGTGTCCACAAGTCCTCTGCATCTCTCTTAGGGAAGAGACAGACTATAGACACAGCTGCCAGATGCTGCTACTGGACCTTGCTACTGATATACTGGTGGCAACTCCAGGACTTCTAATCATTTGACTTCACAGTTTCATTGTTTTGTCAGTAGTGGGACTGGGGAAAGAGAGAAATGGAATCCTCCTTCCACCAAGGACAGTTCCCTCTCAGGACTCCTGGTCAATGCCTGGATTCTACCACCACTTAACCCACTTCCATTGGCTTCTTGTGTTATACCTAGAGGTGATGAACTTAAAAAAAGCAAAGAAAGACATCCATTTTCAGGCATGGCTATTGTGAGAATTTGTTTTCCCAGATCATGTAGATAAGAATTAAGGGATTTATATTTCAGATTTTTAAAAATTTGCTTAATGGGGATAGGGTAATAGAGGCATAAATTAGTTCAAGTAATAAGTACCTGCTACTTAAATTAAAATGATTAGCTATTAAAAAGTTTCTAAAAATGTCAAAGGATGTCTGTGTGTGTGCATCTCTAAGAATCTCTCTCTAGTTTTCCTTAAGGCTCATTTCAAGTGCCACCTTCTTCTGTGTGAGGCCTTTCCCAACCCCCTCCGGTGAAAGCATCTCTCCTCATCCCCTGATAACTGTTTTGAATGCACCTATTTATCTACATGTTGTCTCCATCAGCTGGACTATAAGGTCCTTGAGGGTAAGGGCTGTTTTCACTGTTGTCTTTGTGTCCTCAGTGCTCAAACTGAGACCTGTTAAAGACCTTAGCTTGAAAAGGCCAAGATCCCCCACTGCATTCTGGACCATCTCCAGTCATCCTGATCTATATCTGGCCACTGGACCCAGATGGCTGTGGAGGAGAAAGTGAGGCTGGTGACTTTGCACAGTCCTGCCCCACTTAAATCCAACTAACTTGCATGTCATGGCATCTGGTCCTCTTTGAGGACAAAGGACAAACAGCTTAGCATATAGGAGGCACTTATAAATGCCTATTGATTGGTTAGTGGGTGCTGATGGAATTCTCGACTTCTCTAAGGATGCAGATCTCTGATTCATTTGTAATTTTTGTTTCATAGAATTGTCTTAGGTATAGAGAAGTGCCAGGCATTGTGCTAAGCCCTGTGGAAATAAAAAGAGACAATAGACAATATCTGCCCTCTGGAAACTCACAATCCAGTGGGAAGACAATAAACATATAAAAACAAGCTATATGTGGCACAAATAGGAAATAATGAAAAGAGGGAAGGCACTAGAATTTGGAGGGATTGGGAGAGGCTTCCTGTAGAAGATGGGATTCTAGGTGAGACTCACAGGAAGCCAGGGAAGCCAGCAGACTAATGAGAAGGAGAGCATTCCAGGAGTAGGGTCAGCCAGAGCAAAGCCTAGAGACAAGAGGTAGAATGTCTTGTTCATGGAAGAGCCAGGAGGCCCACTTCACTGTAATGACAGTTTGTATAGTGGATGTGATATTAATGAAATAGGAAGATCTTCTCTGTCCATTAATAGGCCTATGTGACCAAGTGTCCCCTTTCCCCTTGGAACAGAAGCTGTGTTCCCAGGTCTAAAGATACACAGGTGTTTCAATCACAGCTGTGATACATCCTGAGTCACATGGAGCCCATTGAGGGAGGAACTTGCCTAAGGGGAAGCTTGCTTAGGGGAGGCTTGCTTATAGGAAGGCTTCCACACCTTTTGGTAGTAAGCAAATTAGGCACTGAACCATGTGGGCTGTGGTGCCTTCTGGCTCTGAGTCTACTATTTGAAAACTATATATACTGGGAGGTTGGTATTTTACTTTGGGAGTTTGCTTATGAGAAGGATCTTTTGATTCCCTGGATGGAACTCTGAGTAGCCATTTGTTAAGAGCCCTGGACTACTCAGAAATTTGTGCTCTCTCCAATCCAGTGGTGTCTGTAGGTGGTTGTATAACTTTGTTCAGACAGTAGGAGTCCTGTCATTGAATCTCTGTGCTCATTTCTCTGCCTGTATTTTCTACTTATCTGTAATTAAAGTAAGATTGTTGACCCCATTAAAAGTTGTCTTTCTTTTAGCAAAGCAAATCAGAGAACCTGTGCTAGCCAGCCATCCTGTGTGCTAGGGTGCTTGCTATTACAGGGGATGAAAGGATGGTGTAGGAAAGTGTGGGAGTTAAGTGACTTGTCCAGGATCACACAGCTAGTATACGTCAGAAGCCAAACTTGAATTCCGATTTTCCTGATTTCAAGTTTATTTAGTATATCATACTGGCTATTCTACCCAGTAATATATATGTGAATTGGAAAGGTGCAAAAGAAAGCCCTGCCTAGATCCTATACATGATTGCATGCCACCATGGCAGGGGAGGAGAAAGGGAGGGGAGAAAATCTGAAACTCAAGTGATTGTGGAACTGAATCTTGTAAACTAAAAGTAAATAAACACATCGTTCAAAAAAAGAAAGAAAGAAAGAAAGCCCTGCCTAGTAGGAGTTAGGTAGGGAAAATGTTGTAGGCTATAAGTAGCAATCAAGGAAATATGGTGCTAGGTCAAGGGCAATCCTCCTTCAATACTGAGAAGGCTCAAGAGACAAGAGCAGATGAATCCAAAGATAATCAAGTATCTGTTGGGCAATGATATCCAAGGGGTTAAATCCAGTGGGTGAGTTGGTCGATAGTTGCCAGAGAATGTAAAAGCCAGGGAAATGAGCTGAAGTTTAGGAGGGGAAAATGTTGGTAGCTAACACTTTCCTGAACTCAAATTGCTTCTTTTCATGTCAGAGACATTCTTGCCCCACCCTGGCTGGTGTTTATACCCTTGATGAATCTCAGAAGGCCCCACCTTCTTCTGCTGGCTCAACATCTCTGGATGAATCATAGGCCTGCACAAGATCTGCCATCAGAAGATTCAGGTCAATTTACATTCAACATAAATGGTATGACCCATCGAGTTCTCAAAATTAGTTAATACAGTGGGTAACAGAATCAGCATTCAAGAAGATCTAGACAGGTTAGAAAGTTACACTATATCCAATATGCTGAAGTATAAATAAGGATAAAGGTCAGCCTATGTTTTGATTTTTAAAAATCACCTGTATAAGATGGGAGAGATGGGGCTTAGAAGAAGTTCATGGGGAAAGGACCTGGAGTTTTAGTGGATTGCAAACTCAGTGTATTAGCAATGTGATACAGCCATCAAAAAGGCAACGTATCTTAGATTGCATGGAACAGAGTATCAAGGATGAGAGAGGTAATCTCTGATCTCTGACACACGGACTATTGTGTCTAGTTCTGGATGCCACATTTTAGGAGATAGATTGCAAAATAGAAACATCTAGAGGAGAGTGACTAGGATATCGAGGACACTAAAAATAACATCCAATATTAAACTCAGCTGAAGAAATTCAGGATGTGTAGCCTGAGGAAGAGAAGACTTGCTGGGGTTGGGGAGATGATGTTAACTATTTCAAATACCTGAAGGACTATCTTGTGGAAAACTTAGGTCTATTCTGCTTGGCCTTAAAGGGCAAAACTAGGGCAAATGGGTAGAAGTTGTAGAGAATTACATTTTTTTTAACATGGAAAAATTTTGTAACAATTATCATTGTTTGAAAATACATCGAACTATATTGGGGATTCAGATTGACTCTTTTTGTATCCTCCGTGCTTAGAACGTAGTAGACACTTAATAAATGTTGATTTAGTAGTGAAGATCATCATCACTAGAGGCCTTCAAATGGATACTGGGCACTCAGGAGAAAAAGATGCTCCAGATGACCTCTGTAGCCCATAAGGCTGGCCCTTAGGCTACAGAGTTAAGAAGCAGCTGCTACATAAACTATAGGGAAGCGCACAGATAGGGGCTTAAGTCACTGGTATTAGAGAATCTAGAAGGTGAGATAAGGATTCTGAGAGGTTGTCTTTTCTAGTTCTAAAACTGGGACCCTGTGAATCGTAAAAATATGCCAATTAAGAGAAATGATAAACTGGTATTACTGGATAAAATCTTAAAGATGAAAGAGTCCAGAAGAAGAAATTGAGGCACCAGGAGAGAAACTGATTCACTGAAGGTTACTGAGCTAGTTAACAGCAAATTATGGGGTCACTGTGTTGTAGAAACATTGAGAAGACCAGTAAAATTTACAAGATAAATTAAAAGAACCATGATAACCTGAATTTCCTCTCCAGCCTCTATTTTGTCTCTCTTCCAACACAAACCCAGGAAAGCAACCCATAAGTAAATGGGAGCTTTTAAACTTCTACTAGTTTGGAGCATTAAAAAAAATCAAAACTTTTCACACAGTGATTTCACTTGTCTTTCCCTTCATAACTCACAAGCAGCTCTAGCAAATGACATTTAAACTCTCCCTTAAAAAAAATCTCTTCCTTGGTTGAACTAGCTAGAGCAACCCAAGGACAATACTTCTTTCATAAGTTGTGAGAGGACTGGGGCTTATTCATGGATGTTGCTGGGGGAGTCTTAAATGGGGCTGGTCCTTGAGGAATGCCTGAGTTGCCCTGGGCCAGCAATCCAGGTCTACTGACCTCCAGGCAGCAACACAAAATATGTCTTTTAATATTGGCTTTCCCTGATGGGCCAGAAAGAGCACAAAAATGGGAATCTTTAATAGGCCATTTTAAACATATTTAACATTGGCATTATGGTTCAGATGTAAGCTTTTGCCTTGAGATTAATTAAAACACTCAGCCCAGTCACAACAGCAAAACCCTTGGGACAAAAAAAGAAAAGGACCATAGCTTTGTGATGCATTCTCCTGAGCAGCAGAGTGATGTGGGATTGATTAGCCCTGATACAGCCCAGGGAATATATGCCCTACCAGGAGCTTGGGGGCACAGCAGTAACTTTCCCATTCATTATGGAGCCACCAAGGTCTCAGAATAAAGAGAATGTGAAAAGCTAAGAGAATGTTAACCAGCTAATGGGTTTTTCAGGGGAACTCATTCCTGAAGCCAAATGAATAGCAGAGCATGTCCAATGTTAGAACTCCATGACCATTTAAGATCAATTCAGAGAGACTTTAGATGATCCCTTCATTTTAGAGATGAAGAAAGAACTGAGATCCAGAAAGGTTATAACTTACCCAAGGTCATCCAGCAGAGAAGTTGCTGTTCCTCCTAACAGAGGCGGCATAGTCTTTCTTTCCATTCTATCTGGTTCTTCTTCCCTTCATCCCATTTTCTCTGCTGCTTCTTCTTCTCTTTTCCCCTCCCTCTCATTGCTTCTCTTCCATTTTCCACTCTGGTTTCCTGCACTTAATTAGCCATAACATAGAACTGAAATGCTATCATCATCATGAGAATCATGATAGAATTGCAGAATCTTGGATATGGAAGGGACCTCAGAGTTCATCAAATACAAACCTTCCCTGAGGGATTAATTCCCTCTGTAAAATTCCTGCCCAGTGGTCAACCCCTTCCGACCCCCAAAATTAATTGGGCCTCTGGATATAAAGGGAGTTCCCTTGATGATTTCATCTGGTTGAAGTTTCAGGGAAATTTGTTTAGAACATTTCCTAAGCATGTCTCAGTTGAGAGTGTAGATATGCCCATGGCCTTTGGCATTTTGTCAAAAGGAGAAGAGACAACCCCTGATGGACAGCTTTTTTAGAGTCACTCCTTGGTGCCTCCTAGGTGGTCCTTTTCAGTGACTGAACTGGCTCTCAGTTTGTTTGGCTATGATCCTGGGAGAATGGACTCGTTTGAAGAATCATCCTTCTAAACAGGCCTATAAAAGAAAGAAGACAGACTATTCTCAAGAATTTTGGCCTTCCCCTCTCCCCACTTGTTTTCCTTTGAGCCTTCTTTTGGAGTATGGAGCAGGGTGGGCAGAGAAATGGGAAGAAATGTCTACCCTTACCCTCCTTGGAGTAATTAATAAGTGCATCATGCTTACCCAGAGATTCTGAGAGGGGGATTTCCTAGACCTTGAGTTCCTGGTTGCCTTCTGGCTTCCTAATTTCATTTTCAAAAATATGTTAGAGACCAGAGAACTGATGTGAACTTTGCCAAGGCCAAGACGTGGCAGCAGTATCTGAACAGTGGTGGAATATTGACATAACTCTCCTACTTTAGTCTTTGTAAAGATGCAACCCTTCCCACCTCCAAGAACAACCACTCTACTTGTTTCTTTGAACCCATTTCCTGCGGCAGATTAACCTCCATAACTTCATCCCCTCTCTTTATAAACCACTTTCTCCATAGCTACTGAATTTGATCAATCAGTAAGCATTCGCACCTGCTGCGTACTCTGCTCTGCCACCTAGTGTCTATGGGGTGAAATAGACTGTCTCTACCTGATAGGCATCTGTTATCTTGAGTTTCTGTGTGGGAGCCGGGAACCCTGTTTCTCATATTTGTGCAAATCAAGACATGTGCACATGGTGGAGGCATAATGATTCCCAAAGAAATATTGACTTTGTTGTTATTGAGAGAAGGCCCTCAAGATCAAACCCGGTTAATGTGAGTATTTGCAGTTAACACGGCTTAAACTACACTTTTTTGATTGTGAAGAGAGGAAAGAAAATAAAACTTGCTTGTTGCATGTGTATACTTTTTCAACTGGCTTTATATTGTGGAACTTTGGTGGACCTGTTTTTTACAGGACTCTTCTTTTCTGAAAGGGAGTTCAGAGTACCTTTCTGTTTCCTATCTCTCACAAGTCATCTTAAGAAGTAGAACAGATTTGGAAGCTACAATAGACATCTTGAAACCAAACCTTGGGAGAGAATAGGATTTCCTCCCCCATTTAGTGTACAAACTGTGCCTCTGCTCCCATCTGGGTGTCCTTTGTTAAATGAGTAACATTCCAGCTGGTGAGCAGAGTGTGATTGGGTACTAGAAGCAAAGAAATGCTCTCATCCATTACCAGCTGGGTCTGTTGGGAGAGAAAGTCAATGGGGTTTCTGACTTCTGACCAGCAGCAGTGGGAGGAAGGACAAGTTCTTACTTCAGCTTCTTCAGATTGTGGCTTCCTTCCAGGGCTTGCAAAAACAACGCGTGGGCCATAGGACTCCCACAAAGCTCTCCAGACCTTGGGCTGCCTTACTGCACCCATTCAAAGGGATGAATGGGTCTCTCTGTATCCCATCTAGCCCCCCATCTACCCAGCTGCAAGCATGGGACCCAGGACACTCATCTTCTATTCATGATAGGATGAGCTGATAGTTGAGAAGATTGAAGATGAGTTAGCATTTCAGAGCTGGAAAGAATCTTGGACATCCACTAATTCAACTGCTTTATTTTAATGGATGCTGTCAGATCGGACTGGCTCCCCATGTAAAGGGTTCACAGATCATAGATGTGGATGCAGAAACAATCAATTCCAAGTCCTCTTTTTACAGATGAGTAAACTGAGGCCCAGGGAGTTTAAATGATTTGCCCAAGGTGAGAGGCATCTCTGTGGCTTGGAGGGTGGCATATTTGGAAGTAGGTAGATGTGTGAAGGGGGGGATCTCAGCCATCCAGACCCTAGTAGTATCCCAGCACTGAGTTGACCTTACCCTAACGCAGGCTTCTTAACTATTTTTGTGTCACGAGCCATGCTTTACTGCTCAGTGCCTTAGGCAGCCCTCCAAGACTCTTCCTCTAGTTGCTAATTTAAATTGGTAGAAGGAGTTTCTACTACGGGAGTTTCCATTGCCAAAGAGATCACGGGTCCAAATTTTTAAAATAAATAAAATCTTAGATTTGTTATGTCTTGTGGATTCATTTCTGTTACAAAGAGAAGCACAAAAAGGAAATTAAAGAGCAGACATGCGGTCACACACAACTTATTTTATATATTAAAGGCAAATAGAAAATGCAGATTAGAAACAGAAAAATGGAAAAATAGAAAATGGTGATGGCAGCTTAGACATCGAGGTCTCCGATGGGTTTCCTTTGAACCATACAAAGCGAACTAGATCTTTCACAAAGGCATTATGTTATTCTGAAGGAACATGTCACAGCAGAAAAGGCCTGGGATTTGGAGTTAGAAGGTCTTGGGTTCAAATCCCAATTCTGCCACTTACTACTTATGTGACCTTCTCTCTCCTGAAAGCTGATCCCCTGACTCTGGTAGGTGAACTTTCTACCATGTTGGGGCTCCCTATGGTTCCTCACCTTGCCAGTGTTAGCTCCCAACCACTTTCTAGCTCCCCATTATCTGTTATCTTAGCCCATTGGAATGGAAACTCCTTGAGGTCAAGGATTATTTTTCTTTCTGCTTGGCTTTGTATTGCCAATGTATGCTACAAAGTAAATTATGCAAATGCTTGAATTCTCTCTTTCTCCCTTCCACTCTTCTCTCTCTGTCTCTCCCCTTCTTCTTCTTCTCATCTTCCTCCCTTCTCTCCCCACCTCCCTCTCTTTCTCTCAAGCCTTTCCCTTGCAGCCTCTCCCTCTTGCCCCCCAGTTTCTATGGTCCTTTCTAGCTTCAAATCCAGGATGCTATGATAATAATTTCACCAGGTTTGCAATAGTTTCCTTAGATCACAGTTAAATTTACTTCACAAATATCCCAAAGCAGAGCTGTCCGCTGATATGGCAAATCTGTACCATTGCCTTTGAGGCTCCAGTTTTTCAAATGAAAATTCCTCATTCCTTTTTCTGGTTGTTTTTTTTTTTTTTTTTTAGGGCTAGGTGTCAGGAGCTGCAGGGGATCTGGGCAGAATGGGGAGGGGCCTGGCAGTTGGTTCTACAAAATGCTTGAGGAATTTTTCCCTTATATTTTACTGGGGGGTGGAGGTTAGATTGTCTTTGTCTCCACTTTCCTGGCTGCAAGTTGCTTGTTTTTAACTCATTTTCTTTTTGCCATTCGAAAGCCGTCCTTTGTTCTTATTTCAACAACAACAACAGACCTCACCTATTGCCATTTTAAGGTCCCATGCAATTTGGATTCTTCTGGAACTGTGGTCTTTTCCCATGGTTCACAGGCCTGTACCCTTACCAAGAGGTTGCTGGTGTTGAAAAGATGTGCTTTTGGTGCAGAATGTAGCTTAGGACCATTAAAGTGGTACAGGGTCCCAAGATGTGACCCCATAGGTAGACTCTTTTGCTTCTTCCTGGGATCTTACATAACCCTCCTCCCTCCTCTTGTAGCCTTAGTTTCCTTCAGGCTTTGCTCCAGAGCCCCCTCGTTCTGAAAGCATTTCCTTCCTGCCTAGGGTGTCTACACCCTCCTAGCAGTAAGTGTACATGTTCTCCTCTGCCAGGGATTCCTCCGTATTTACTCTGTTTTGTATTTCCTTCACTATTTCCTGTTTCTCCCTAGTAGAATATAAGTTCTTTGAGGGCAGGGACAGGTTCATTTTATATTTTCGCATTTCTCATCTCCCCAGCCCCTCACTCTTCAGTACAGTGCCTGGCACCTCCTGATGATTAATAAATGCTTCTTGAATTGATTGAACTATATACAAATGGCGGCATGTGTGGGTGAATGGGTGGTTTGAGGCATACAGTGTGATTTCTTTCTTTCTCTTTCCTGCCAATATTTTTCTCAACCCTTGGATAACCCTGCTTCAAAGCATTGTGGTTGCTGATAGGAATTAAAAAGTTTCATGTGAATTTACTGATTTATAACATTAAAATAATATTTCCAATTTAAAACATAAAAGCATATCATTTGTTGCCCAGTTGATGGAAAGAGAGAAATAGGTTAGGAAGAGGGATTCTGAGTAAGTGGACTTGGTGGGAAAATGCCTTAAAGATGAGTGAACAAGGGGTGGGGAAGTACGGGGTATCCCAAAAGTGTTGGTGCAGTTTAAAGCTTAAACTGCCATGAAACTTTTGGGATACATTTGTGAGGGATAATTTATAGTGAAGTTTCCCCATTTTGAAAAATCAAATCTAGAATGGCTTCAGTATTCACTAGGCCTAGGTTTAGATCACCTGACCTTCAAGCAATCTGGGGCTTAGAGCAATGGAGACCCTCCCCCAGAGCCACCTCAGCACAAGATATGCCAAATAAGGTTAAGACTGCTTTCATTGGACACCCACATGTTTCCAGGTCCTTTGTCTCAGAGAGATTCCCGAGCTTAGGTTGTGGGACAACCCCTCTACCAATAAGAGTGAAGGCCAGTTGGGGGGGGTTGGGTTTCTGCATTAGAAGATTATATAACCATGGGCTGGCTTCTACCTGTTGCTCTCTCCCTGCTGCCATGTGGGCAACAGGGGCAGAGTCCTTTCTCATGAGAAAGAATAAAGACCTTTTCTGACTTCATATTCAGACTCTGAACTCTTTCATCTTGCATACCTTGTATTATGATGTAGTGGAAGGAACACTGGACCTCAGGCCAGGAGACCAGGGTGTGACTGTCAGCCCTGGCAGTTAGGGGCAAATGCCTTCACTTTTCTGACCTCCATCCAGTTTCCTCATTTGTAAGAAAGGAACAATAATGCTCAGTAGAATGTAAACCCCTTAGGATCATAAAACTAGAGCCAGAGAGGCCCTCAAAGACAATCTGGTTTCAGAGTTCTTAACCTGTGTATACACATATCTGTGTATATATGTATGTGTATACATATATGTATATATAACAATTTCAGTATAATTTGTTTCCCTTAAAATCCTATTTATTTTAGATATCTAAAAACATTTCACAATTAACTAATGTGGAAATATATTTAATATGATTGTACATGTATAGCCTATGTAAGATTGCATGCCGTCTTGGGGAGGGGAAAGGAGGAAAAAAATCTGGAACTCAAAATCTTGTAAAAGTAAATGTTGAAAACTATCTTTGCATGTAATTGGAAAAAAATACTATTAAGTGAGGGAGAAACCCCATTCATCTGAGAAGGTGTCCACAGACTTCACCAGACTGCCAAAGGGGTCTACAACACAGACAGGCAAAAGGTTAAGCCCCCCAATCTAGTCAAATCTCCTCATTTTATGATTGGGGAACCAAAGCCTGGAATTTTCAAGTTACTTTCTCAAGGTCACAGATGCAGGAAGTATTAGAAGGCAGGCTTTGGATCTGACTTCTCTGATGCTTCTAACCTTCATACCAAGGAGGGACTTTTGTCTCTATATTCCTGGTGCCTACAGGTGTCTGATGCCCACTAAGTACTTAGTAAATCAAATTGAATTAATCCCTTTTTGAGTTAAGCCAACAATTATAGATGTAAAGCTAGATGTGATTTTGGAAGCCACCCACTTCAACCTTTTTATTGTACAGGTGATACAGAGAAATAAAAAGGATCTGTCCAGTATTACACAATAGAGTCAGAATTTGAATTCAGGACCTTTGAATCTAGCCCTCTTCCCACTGCCCCACATACCACAGAAATATTGGTAATCAGGAAAGAGTTAATAGAGAGACTGCAAGCCTATCTTGCCTTTATATAGAGCAACCTCAAATTGCCTACAGCTGAGCCCCATTTCTGTCACCATCAGAAGTTTGCAGAGTCAACATGGTTATAGTGGGGGGAGGGCAGAGGAACAGTCTCTTCAATAATAGATTGCCTTGATTCACTACTGGGGATTCTTATTTTCTTTTCATGAGCAATGAGAAGACAGCTCAGCCTTGGGGCTTGAGAAGGAAAATGCATGGTCACATATTTCTTTGGAGAATTTCCCCATGGCTGTATCTTGTTTGCTGACCCTCATCCTCACCACAGACTACCTCTAGAGAGGGTGCTTCCAACTGAGAACCATATGCTGTCAGCCTGTCTGGGCTCTCCTTTCTCATCTTTCCCACCATGTCTTAGATGCCGTGACTGTGCTCCATATTAACTGCCCCTCTTCTAGTGTGGGGCAGTTTCTGATCATAAAACTTGTCAGAGACAGAGGATGGCTCTATCCTTGGCATGGTTATATGCTAAGATTCCATCCTATCAACCTTAGGAATGAAACAACCAGGAAGAAACAGCTCGAGAAAGTGAGATAGGAAGAAAGGGAGCAAAATGGAGAGGAGGCTTAGGAAGGTAGCATGGAGACATGATGGAAAAGGAAGAGGGGCGGAAATGTCTCCAACACAAAACCAGTACATAAGGTCCTCTGACTTGAATGTAAATAAGAATCAAGTCAATCTCTCTGTTATTTGATAAAACAGGACACTTTCACCATCTGCTTCTTTGGGGGCTCCATTCTTATGAAAACTGGTTTGATTTTGGGAGACTGAATTTTATTTTATTTTCTTAAATTAGCTCACCTACCTAAAAGCACACTTTAGCTAATCCAATCCTTGATTTAACTCAATTTGCTCATCATAAAGAAAGATTGATCTGTTCCCATCAGGCCAAGGATAAAGGAATCAGGCAGGAAAAAAAAGTCAACTGGTAAGTGATGGCTTTGGTACAGGCTTTGGGAACCCCCTTGAACTCTCCTTGAATCTTCCCACTTGACCAGGAATTTGTCTGAGGCCATAAGCCTGTCATTATCACTAGACCCAAATCTATTACCCTTAAACTAAACTCCATTACCCAGCTACTTCCCACCCTTGATCCTCCCAAAAAATCTATACCCAAATCTATTACCCTTAAACTAGCTTAGCCCTCCATGGTCCGTCATCTCCAGGTAGCCTCCAGCTATTTCCCACTCTTAATCAATCTCTCATTACTGGAGTCTGACCTCACTTGACTCCTTCTGAAGACCCTCCCCAAACTCTTCCTCTGGACCACTCACAATCCTTCTGTACATAAACTCCATCTTACCTCCATGAGGGAGCCGAGAATTATCTAGCACAAACTCACTCTGTGTCAGATTATCCTGGCCCGCTTGTCCAATACAAGCATCACAGATACCCAGGTTCTTTAAGAGTGTACCTCTTATGGTGAACCTTTAATAAACTTTGCTTTTCTTTGGCTGAGAGAAGATTTGAGTTGAATTCATTCGGCAGGACCCAGCGTGTTGGTATTTAGGGGTCTCAACACAACATTTTATGGTTCCCTGACCTCAACAGTAAGGACAGAACACAATCAAGTCCAAATACTTTTGCTAACCAAGTTTCAGCTTCCATGGATCTAGGAAGAGAAAGGTAGACATTCTATGTAAGTAGAATATCAATGATGGAAATAATGATAGAGTGTAAGTCTCCTGAGGGCAGGGACTGTATTATTTTCATCTTTGTATATCTAGCCCATGGCACAAAGCCTCCTACATGCTAGGAGTTTAACAAATGCTTTTTGATTGGTTGAATGGAATGGTATAATCTACGAACGTTCTCTCGAACCTAGAAGCAAAGTTCAAAATATTCATTCCTCTCTTCTTTCATTTAACAAACACTATGGGGAATAGAATCCCAGGGTTCAAGCCTGGTATATTTGCATAAGACTCCTCATTGGTGTGGAATATTGTCTATATCTACTACCAGTCATAGTGGATATGGTTGACTGGTTTTACTGACCTACCTTTTTTTTTTTCCCATTTTTCTTTTAAATCTTTTTAACAAGCAATGTCTTCACAGATGGGGGAGGAAGAATATATACCTTCATATATTTGGAAATGAAGATGATGTAAAAATAGAAGACATTAATAAAAATAAGATTTGAAAAAGAAAAGAATTTACTTTAGAGGTTACCTGGTTCAACCCCTAATCCAAAGCAGGAATCTGCTCTGACCTTTGATAAATGGTTATCCATCTTTTGAATACCTTCAGGGAAGGGTTTGGTTAAAACCCTTCAACATTTACCTTATCCATGCCATTTACAATTTGATGGACTTTAATTATATCTACTCTCAGGCTTCCTCTTTTCTAACAGAAGAATGTTAATTTATTTTATTTCTTGGCATACTAGGTAAAAAGCTGGGCTTTGAATCTGTGAGACCAACTCTGACACTTCTGACATTTGTGATCCTGGGCAATCCTCTTAACCATGCTGAGTCTCAGTTATCTGGGGTGAAGGAATTTGGAATGTTTGGGATGGAAAAGAGATTTTCAGGAGCATCTGATAGCAATCTTCTTATATTTGAAGGCTTGTTCCAAAGAAGGATTGGATTTGTTCTTCTTAACCCCAAAGGGCACAATTAGAAGGGTGGAGGTTGCTGAGAGACTAGTTTTGGGCTTGGAAAAACTTGCTAATAATTGGAGCTGTTTTTAGGGGAATGAGCTGCCTTAGGAATTAGTGGGTTCTTCCAAAATGGAGGGCTTCAAGCAGAAGCTTATTGGGGATATTCTAGCAGGGATTCTTGGTCATGTCCAGGTTGGACTAAATGGCCTGTAGGACTTTATGTGGGGGTATTTGTGAGGTCTAAAATCTCTCATATTTTATAATATCAACACACTCAAATAGCCTGCACCTCTTCATGTCCAAGGCAATAAGAGAGGGTCTGTTGGCAAGAGGAGGGTCTGGGAGAATAAGAAATGTGTCCTGACTTAATGTGTGTATGTGTGTGTGTGTGTGTGTGTGTGTGTGTGTGTGTGTGAGAGAGAGAGAGAGAGAGAGAGAGAGAGAGAGAGGACATAATGAATACAAAGTTTAACTTGGAATTAGGAAGCCTTGAATTAAAATCTTGCTGTGTAATCCTGGGCTAATTTCAAAGCCTCTTTAAGCCTCAGTTTCCTCATCTGTAAAATGAAGACAATGATAGCACCTACCTAAAAAAGGGGGAGAGGGCTATTGTGGAGATGAAATCAGACAATGTAGGTAAAAGAATTTGCTAACCTTAAAATGCCATGTAAATGTCCTGTTTCTTTCTTCCTTAACACTAAAATTCCGGGTAAGAGTTTCCATTGAATTTCCCAAAGCTGTATTGTGCAACTCCCAAAGTAGCTTTGGAGAATCTCAGAATTTAAGGACTAAAAGGCACTTTAGAATTAATTCTGCCTACCCCATCCCTACATTATAGCTGAGGAAACTGTGTTCCCGTCTTACCTTTCCTGCCTTATTCCACATTACTCTTCTATGGTCCAGTCAAATTAATCTTGCTGCTTTGCATCCATAATGTTCCCTTTCCTGTCTCCATGCCTTTGTACTGGTTGCCTTCCATTCCTGGAATCTGCTCCCTCCTCACTGCTGTCTCTTAGAATCTCTTAGAAGATCAAATGTCACCTTCTACACAAGACATTTCCTGGTACCCCCTGATACAACAAAGGTTGCGCTTATCTATTTTGTATACATCAAAATCCATACATATTGATTCCCTTGTTAAATTCAAGTTCCATGTTTCACTTCATTTTTCCAACACATTCTCTGTATAACCCCTTCATTAATTCCTTCTAAGGCCTTTGAGAGCAGATGCACGGGGTTGTTCCACGGACACCTCAAAAGAAGTCAGAAGGAAGCAGGAGAAGGTTTGGAGATGACTGGTTAAAATGATCGTGGGAATTGGAGTGCTTGGCAATTTCTCTGCAATTCTGCTATGTTTAATAAACTATGTGACCACCAAAAAAAATTGTGTAACATTAGCATATAGGATCAGATATCAGAGACAGGAGTGCTAGAGGTAAAAATTGTTCAATTTTATAATCCTCACCACTAATTTTGCCTCTTCAACTCGGCATGTCCAAAATTAAACTCATTCTCCCTAAACCAGGAATAGGGAACCTGCCTCCTTGAGGCCACGTGTGGCCTTCTAGGTCCTTGGGTGCAGCCTTTTGACTGAGTCCAACTTCACAGAACAAATCCTTTTATTAAGGGGATTTGTTCTGTGAAGTTTGGATTCAATCAAAGGGTTGCACTTGAGGACCTAGAGGGCCACATGTGGCCTCAAGGCTGCAAGTTTCCCCTCCCTGCCCTAGCCCTTCCCCACCTCCTACCTTCCTTTTTACTGTAGAGGCAACATCATCCTTCCTGTCCTCCAGGCTCAGAACCTACCCTCACTATCTCTCACTCCCCATATCCAAGCTGTTGCAAAGGCCCGTCAATGATACCTTTGCAACATCTCTCATATAGAATCCCCCTTCTCTCCTCTGACTCTACTCTAGGACAGGCCCTCATCATCTCATGCCTGAGCCATTGTAATGCCCTGGTGGTGGGTTTGCCTGCTACCAGTCTCTCCCCTTTCTAATCCATTCTCCTTTCACCCGCTAAAGTGATTTTTCCAAGTCATTGTCTTCTGAGTTTGTGTCTTGAACTTCTCTGTCACCATTTTAGATTATGGTAAAATTCTTTTCTGTTGTTGTTTGCTCATTTTGTTATCCTTTTTCTTGACTTTAGATTAGAGTTGGGCTCTGCTCACCTCTGTGAGTAGATAGGGGATGTCTGACCTGAGCTTCTATCTCTTATGTCTTTCTGCTGCTTTCATATTTCAGTCTGGGGGCCTATAAGATTTTGGTTCTTCCAACATAGTAGGATCTGTGGAAAGGTCCCTTTACTGTCCCCCTGTTTTGTGCTCTGGACCTCACCCACATAGGGCTCCTGCCCTCCACTCCCCGCCATGACCTACTCAAGATTGCTCTTCTCACCTTGGAACTTACTCAGAACTCGATAATGGATGACAGAGCTGCCAGATGACCCCATTCCTGCTCCCAGTGTTAGTACAGGGTCCCCTGGGATCTCTTCCTGACCAAATATTTCAGTCCCCTTACCCTCCTTGGGCGCTAGGATGCCCCCTGCCATTGATATCACTGACACCACCATGTTGCATACTCCTGATTGATGAGGTGTAGGCTCTGGGAGCTCCCTTGAGCTCCTTGAATATTTGAGGTACAGGCTCTGTGAAACCTCTTGAAGTCTGATTGAATCTTCTCACTTGATGAGGCATTTGCAGAGGCCGTAAGTATTTCACTGTGGCTGGGCCCAAACTTCTGTTACTAGCCTGGCCCTCCATTGTCCATCTGTTTCCTACCCTTGAGCCTATCAAAATATCAATCCACTCTTGCATTGACCTCATTAACTCCTCCTGAAGATGCTCCCCAAACTCATTACTGGAGTCTGACCTCATTGACTCCTCCTGAAGACCCTCCCCAAACTCCTCCTCTAGACCACCCCTAGATTCCTCTGTATATAAGACCCCATCTTCCCTCCATGTGCTGTGAGAGCGCCATGGAATGGCTTGGCAAAGACTTGCTCTGTGAGAGTGTGTCAGAATGCCCTAGCACAGACTTATTCTGTGACAGACTTACTCTGTCCTGCTTGCCCAATGCAAGCATCACAGATACCTAGGCTCCTTAAGAGTCTACCCCATATGGCAAACTTCCAATAAACTTTACTTTTCTTTGGCTGAGAAGACTTGAGTGGAATTCTTCCCACAGGACTCGGCTGCGTGTTGGTATTTTGGAGTCTCAGGCAACCCTAACCCTCTTTGTGGGTTAATCTCTTCACTCATCAGCCTCCACCCTAGTGTCTGCAGATTTTTCCTATCTTCCTAAACTAACTTGGCTATATCGGTACTTTAGAAAAGTTATTTTGACATCTGAATAGAGGATGGACTGGAGTGGGGAGAGACTTGTGGCAGTCCTTCCAGATTTCTTTAAACTCATCATACTTTTCAGTCTTAATTGTTATAGAATTCTTTTACATGAATATACTAGTATTTATTTGACATATTTCCCTTTTATTGGAAACAGTTGTTTCCTTTTTTTGTTTTTTTGCAATTACAAATAAGGCTGCTATAAAAATTTCTTAGCAGATGACTCCGTTCTACCAGGGGGTGGGTAATCTGTGGCCTTGAGGCCACATATAGCCCTCTAAGTCCTCAAATGTGGCCCTTTGACTGAATCCAAACTTCACAGAACAAATCCCCTTAGTAAAAGGATTTGTTCTGTAAAACTAGGACTCAGTCAAAGGGTCATACTTGAGGATTTAGAGGGTCAGATGTTGATGAGGTATAGGCTCTGGGACCCCCCCTTGAGTTCTCCTTGAATCTTTGAGGTGCAGGTTCTGCGAAACCCCTTAAAGTCTGATTGAATCTTCCCACTTGATGAAGCATTTGCAGAGGCCATAAGTATTTCATTGTGGCTGGGCCCAAACCTCTGTTACTAGCCTGGCAGGGAACCATAAAAATGAAGAGGTTTTCCAAAGAGGGTTAGGGTTGACTGAGACCCCAAAATACCAACATGCCGGGTCCTGTGGAAAGAATTCCACTCAAGTCTTCTCAGCCAAAGAAAAGTAAAGTTTATTAAAAGTTCGACTGTACTGGACACAGAGCAAGTCTGTGCTAGGGCCTTCTGTGGTGCTCTCATACGGCATGGAAAGGAGATGGGATTTTTATATACCGAGGAATCTAGGGGTGGTCTAGAAAAGGAGTTTGGGGAGGGTCTTCAGAAGGAGTCAATGAGGTCAGACTTCAGTGATGAGTTTGGGGAGCATCTTCAGGAGGAGTTAATGAGGTCAATGCAATAGTGGACTGATATTTTGATAGGCTCAAGGGTGGGAAACAGATGGGCAATGGAGGGCCAGGCTAGTAACAGAGGTTGGGCCCAGCCACACTGAAATACTTCTGGCTTCGGCAAATGCCTCATCAAGTGGGAAGATTCAATCAGACTTCAAGGGGTTTCCCAGAGCCTGCACCTCAGAGATTCAAAGAGAACTCAAGGGGGGTCCCAGAGCCTACACCTCATCAATGTGACCTGGAGGCTGTATAAACCTGTATAATTTATGCCAATATTATAAATAAACAAACAAATATATGTATATATATATATATATATATATATATATATATTTGCGATGAGTACTTTTCTAGAAGGGAATTCACTCTAGGGAAAATCTCTTAAAGTTTTGGAATCATGTCTAGGATCTCTTCCAAAAGAATTAACAAAGTCCCTTTTAGAAAGCTATTTAATCAGTCAGTAAACATTAATAAGGGCTTCCAATCTAATGGGGGAAGTTAGCACATAAAGGAAGCTGAAAGTGGGGCACTTACAAGTTGGAGAATGGAAGAAGCTCAGGAGAATGAATCCTAGTGAGAAATGAAGAGCTGGTTGGCCTGGGTGGCTTCCTTAAGTAGAGCTTCTAGGTCTAGGAGGAACCATCCAATTAGAAGGAGGGGCTCAGAGCCAAGGGTGCTTGAAGGATGAATTCCAGGGCTAAGGAGATCACTGGACAAAGTAGTAGATGTTTGTTATAGGACAGTTATTTGTTTCTCCCACTAGGACAGAAATGCCCAAGATATAAAAGATTCATCAGCATCCATTAAATAACACTTAAAACATGGAACATCAGCCCACATCTCCATTCTGCTCTCCTGAAGCAGACTCCGCTTCCTTTGTAGGATTTCTCCACATGTATTTGATATTCATGTCAGAGCTGTGTTCTCTGAGTGACCCACAAGTTTAGACCTGAGCACCTAGAGTGTGACTCTTTAGTCTTTTCACTAGCAGAACGTCCTGGTGGTGGTTCTCTTCTTCTCTGAGAAGTTGTGGGGTACAGCTAGGTGGCACAGTGGATAGAGCTCTAGGACCTGGAGTTCAGGAAGACCCAATTTCAAATCTGACCTCACACATTTACCAGCTGTATTAACCCTGTTTGCCTCAGTTTCCTCATCTGTAAAATGAGCTAGAAAAGGAAATGGCAAACCACTTCAGTATCTTTGCCAAGAAAACCCTAAATGGAGTCACAAAAAGAATTGGACATGACTGAACAACAATAAGCATCCTCTTCTGTAACTCAAATTCATGAAGTAGCCTCAAGGGCTCAAGGGCTGAAAACATTCATTTATATGTCTTACTGTTACCTGGAGTCAGGGAAAAAAACACAGAACAAATGAAGCAGTCGGGGGCTTGAGGTCTAATATCATGTTGGTTTGCGGGAAGCACACGTTCTCATTGCCATGCACACAGAGTTGCCATTAACTGGGATGGGTAGAAGGGAGAGAAATTGTTGGAATTCTGGAGAGCTGACATGGGCTATGTCCCATTAAAGAAGCCACCTCAAAAAGGACCAGAAGCTGTCCCTCCTTACTTCTTTTTTTTTTTT
>CM053584.1:60383298-60419436 GCA_028627135.1 Pseudochirops cupreus | reverse complement strand
AAACTATTGTACAATGTGAAAGTATTTGCAGATCCTATACATGACTGCACACCACCATGGGAGGAGGAGGGAAAGGAAGGGAGAAAATCTGAAACTCGGGTGATTGTAGAACTGAATCTTGTAAACTAAAAGTAAATAAACAAATCATTCAAAAAAAAAGAAAGAAACTTGCCTCATATTTTGCCGAAAAAATTGAGGTCATTCTCTTCGAGCTCTCCCTTCTCTCCTCCTCCTCATCCCACATCACCCATGTGCCCTCTGACACCATCTCCTCCTTTACCCCAATCTCACATGATGCGTTAGCCTCACTCCTTCCGAGGACTACCACATCTACCTACACAGGCGATCTCGTTTGATCCTGTCTTCTCTGACATATTGCCCCCTCTGTCATCCCCTCTCTAGCACTTATTTCCAATCTCTCTCTGTCTATCAATGCCTTTCCTGCCACCTACCAACATGCCTCTGTCTCCTCCATCCCCAAAAAACCCTCCCTTAATCCTTCTATCCTCACTATTGTCCTATATCTCTTCTACCTTTTGTGGCTGTACTCAAAAAGCCAGTCTAGACAGGTGCCTCCGCTTTCTCTCCTCTCACTCGCTTCTTAAGCCTCTGTATTCCAGCTTCAGACCTCATTGTTCCACTGAAATTCCTTTCTCCAAAGTTATTGATCTCTTAATTGCCAAATCTAACTGCCTTTTCTCAATGCTCATTGTCCTCGAAGCCTCTGCAGCTATTGACGCTGCTGATTACTCTTTCCTCCTCGATACTCTCCAGGCTTTTGGGTCACCACGCTCTCCTGGATCTCCCACTACCTAGCTGACCACTGCTTCTCACTTTCCTTGCTAGATCCTCACTGAGGTCACACACTAACCATAGGTGTTGTGCAGGATTTTGTCCTCGATCTTTTCCTTTTTTCCCTTCATCCTGCCTCACTTGGTGATCTCATCATCTCCCACAAATTTAAGAACCATCTCCGTGCTGACAATTCTCATGTCTACCTACACCATTACATCCCCTCTGCTGACCTCCAGTCTCTTGTTTCCAACTGCCTTTCAGACATCTCAAACTGGATGTCTGGTAGACATCTTACATTCACCATTTCTCATTTTCTTTCCTCCTAAACGCTCCTCCCCATCCCCCACTCTCCCTATTACTGTCGAGAACAACGCCATCCTCACAGTTCCCCAGGCTTACATGAGCTGTCATCCTTACCTCTTCACTGTCTCTCCACTCACCCCCCTGCCAATCTGTTGATTTTGCCTTCCTAACATCTCTTTCTTTTCTATTTACATCTGTATGTTTTTCTTGAGTTTTGAATTGAAAATCAAATTTTCTGTTCAGCCCTGTTCTTTTCATAAAAAATACTTGAAAGTCCTCTATTTCATTAAATACCCATTTCCCCCCCCTGAGGGATTATGTTCTGTTTCACCAAGTGGGTTCTTGTTTGTAATCCCAGCTCCTCTGACTTCCAGAATATCATATTCCAAGGTCTCTGATTCCTTAATGTAGAAGCTGCTAAATCTTGTGTAATACTGACTGTGGCTCCATGATATTTGAATTGTTTCTTTCTGGTTACCTGCAGTATTTTCTCCTTGACCTGGGGGCTCTGGAATTAGGTTATACTATATTCCTGGGAGTTTTTGTTTTGGAATCTCTTTCAGGAGGTGATCAATGGACTTTTTCAATTTCAATTTTACCCTCTGGTTCTATGATATCAGGGCAGTTTTTGTTGATCATTTTTTGAAAGATGATGTCTAGGCTCTTTTTTTGATCATGGCTTTCAGATAGCCCAAAATTTTTAGATTATTTTTTCTGGATCTATTTTCAAGGTCAGCTGTTTTTCCAATGAGATATTTCACATTTTCTTCTATTTTTTTATTCTTTTGATTTTATTATTGTTTATTGATGTCTCATGGAGTCATTAGCTTTCACTTTCCCAATTCTAATTTTTTTTTTTGCTTTTTGGAGGGGGGAGGGAAAGGCAATTGGGGTTAAGTGACTTGCCCAAGGTCACACAGCTAGTGTTAAGTGTCTGAGGCCAGATTTGAAGTCAGGTCCTCCTGACTCCAGGGTAGGTGCTCTATTCACTGAGCCACCTAGCTGCCCTGCCAATTCTAATTTTTAAGGAATTATTTTCTTTAGTGAGCTTTTGTTCTTCTTTTCCCATTTGGCAAATTCTACTTTTTAACAGGTTGTTTTCTTCTGAATTTTTGTACTTCCTTTCCAGTAAATTTTAATCTCTGAAACTTTTTTATTTGTTTGTTTTCTATTAAAGACCAGTCTTAATCCCAAATCACTCTGGTCCCAGACTAAGCCCTACTTGGTCATTGTTTGGGCCTTGATTGGTTTGGATTGAATGCAAAGAACAATTGTTTCTGTTATGGCCAGAAACTCTGAGGGTCTTCCCCTCCCAGATCTTTTTTTTTTTAATGACATTCTTTGTCTCATATTTTATTAAGCCTTAATTACTGAATGGGCACTGCCTTAGTCAAACTGAGACCTGTTAAAGACCTTACCTTGAAAAGATCAAAGTTCCACACTGCATCTCCAATCATCCTGATCCATGTGTGGCCACTGGACCCAGATGGCTCTGGAGGAGAAAGCGAGACTGGTGACTTTGCACAGCATTCCCTCACTTAAATCCAATTCACTTGCATGTCATAGTGTCACCTCCCTGATGTCATGGTATTTTTTGAGAGTGAAGGACAAAAAGCAGCAGCAGCAGCAGCAGCAGCAGCTCCAGTGTGAAGGCTTCCCAAGCCCTTTTCAGGACTACTCATCCATTTTTGGTGTCTACCTTTCACCCAGCTCCCATCTGTGGCTCCAAGTAGTTGTAGCATGCACAGCAGCCATGCCCTGGTAAAACCATCTCAGCAGATGGGCTAAGCCAGGTTGAGGGTAACCTACAGTCCTCAAATCCATCAATGAGGTAGGGGGATGTCTGCTCCAAACATGCTCCATGTACATGCGTTACATCTCCCCTTGCAGATTAGAACAATTTGTTTCAAAGGTTACTAAGGTGGCTGAAGCAGGTGCTATGGACCACTTAGAGCTTGGTCAGACATGGAAGACGCCAAGGTCATCTCTGCATCCTGGGCCATCACCAGTCATCATGACTTTTGTCTTGCCACTGGACTTCAATGACTCTGGAAGAGAAAGTGAGGCTAACAACTGTGCAACTCTGCCTCACTTAAATCCAATTTACACGTGAGTCATGTTAAAAATGAAGGACAAAAAAGCAACAGCAAATCTTTAATGATAGATAAGCTCTCCTGTTGCAAAGGAGAGGTAAGTTAATGTGTATAGCCCAGCTTTTAGCCCATGCCTGGGAGATAGTCAGCACTTAAATGATTATTGATTGATATGATTGATTGACAGTGAAGAACAGTAAGCAACTCATCTTTTCCCTTGTCTTTGGCCCTTTCTGGCTCACAGGTACTCCAGGAAAGACTATGCCTTAGAAAGTTGCTAGATTCACAAAAACTTATAGGAATAGGGAGAAAATATCAGATTTAAAAATTAAGCCAGGAGTGCTTCCCAGTGGAACTCTTGAAACTTTACCCAGGAAATTTCCCACCAGGCTATCCAGGAACAAACATGGTACAAAAAGTGTCCTCATTCACAGGTGCCTGAAGCTGCCAGTTCCCAGAGCCCTGGGCCAGAGCCCTTCTCCATTTCTACCTAGCTGGGCACCAGGTATTCCTAGCATTTGATCTTATGGAGGAAATTTCTGCCATGCAGAAGGGGGCGTTTGCCCAGACCACAGTTTTTGATTTTACTCCAACATGACCCTATGTGGACAGCACTTAGCCAGACCTGACATTGCTGTCCTAGGCAATGCCCGCCTTGCCAATGACTGAAGTTGACTTGTCAGCATCTGTGCTTGTAGGCATGGGGGGGGGGGGGGCGGAGAGAGAAAGAGAGAGAGAGAGAGAGGGAAGGAGAGTAGAATGCATAGGGTGAGAGAATGCATGTCAAAAGGGGTATGTGTGACAATGGGGCCTTCTAAGAAACAAGTCTATTTTTCTCTTGATGTACTTGAATGCTCTATCCAAGGTGTAAGTGGGGTTATCCTTCCCTTAACTGTGTGGGTCTTGTTTCTTCTGTTTTTGCTTCCGAGGGGAACCTGACATCTCCTATTCACTGTATTCAGAATCCACAAGCCAATGTTGTATTTCTGTAATCCTTCTCACATACCCCACACCAGTATAATGTAAGCTCCTTGAAGGCAAAAGACCATTTGTTTTTGTATCTCCATTTCCTAGTACAGTGCCTTGAATATAGTAGGTGTTTAATAAATGCTTGTTGGATGGAACAGAATGGAATCTTATCGTTAGATGGATACTAATGGAAACCATCACCATGGAAACTTACCCTGCTTTCCTATTTTCGGATTTCTGTTGAGGACATCATCATCTCAGTCACTCTATTTCATAACCTAGGATGTATCAGTAACTAAAGAGTCAAGGGGAGAGCAGGTGAATAAGACACAAGATAATAACAATGATGATAATTATTAACAGTAATAAGAGCCCTCTCCCTCCCTCACTGCTGCTTCCACATCCAATCAATTGTTGAGTCTTGTCAATTCTGCCTCCACACTATCACATCTTTCCCCTTTTCTCCATTCTCGATTCACCCTGTCATCACCCTAATGAAAAAAAAAATTAATTGGGTCCTGAGTTAATGTTATAGAAAGTGTGGGTAATGGGTAAACCAAGGTGATATTTGGCTATATAGAATTTAACTTGCTTAGAAGCCTCATTTCCAGTCTGTCAATCAAGGACCTGGGGGCTCAGAGTTTTTAATGAATTTTTAAAATAATCTTTATTTTTAAACCTTTTAACTTTGCAGAGAAAAGAAGCAATGTGGAATAGGGGATCTTGAGCTTGCCTAAAAATCTTGCAAGGTAATTTTTTCTCTTCATCAAACATGTTATTTGGAACAAGGTGCCTTTTTCCCATATCTCACACCTCTAATTTGAGAGGAGATAGAGTAGAAATAGGAATTTCAAGGAAAAGTTACACCCTGAGCCAGACCAGTAGGTGTAGGTAAATGTGGTCAGAGAGAATAAATTTTACTTCCCTGAATGGAAGGGGGAGAATAGTACTAAACCATTCTCCACAGTGATACCTGGTAGCCTCTCTTTAAAAAAAAAATATGAGGATAAGAAAAAGAATTAGTGTTGCTGATCTAACCTCTTTTTCTTTTGTGATAGAGTTACTGGACTGATGAATCATGAGAATGATGTATATATATTTCCATAAGACAGTTGAAAAAGTCTCTCATGTGATCCTTATAGAGAAAATGGATAAATTTGGGTTGATCAATAGTACAATTAAATAGATCTTTTTTTGTTGGATTAACTGTAACTAAGGAGTATTAATTATTAGATTAGTATCTGTCTATAGGAAGGTCTCCAGGATTCTGTCCTATTTAATAATTTTATCAAGTATTGGGATGAAATGATAGAAGATATGCTTCTACTCAGTCCAAGGATAGACACCAAGTTAAGTGGGATAAAGCAGACAAAGCAGACAAAATAGTTGTGGACAAGAGAGAATGATGTGGGCTAGATAAATACATAGGACAACTTCATTACGATGAAAATAATAAAAGATCTTGACAGGCTGGCATGATAGGGTCCAAACCTATCATGAAATATGAAATTTGAAATTTAATGGGAATAAATATGAAATCCAGCAACTAGGTTTGAAAAAGCAAATAATAAATAGATTCTTAATAAATAGAAGTCAAAATAAACTTAACTTGACAGAATTTGATGCAGGATTATTCAGGCTTAATACAAACCAATAAGGTGACTTGCTAAAGAGTTAACATAATCTTAGGTTATATTCATAAAAGTTCAGTATCAAGAGTGGTCATGGGTCCCACATATTTGGTGTTGGTCAGAACACATATGGAGTATAATGTTCAGTTATCGGCTCCCTGTTTTAAAAGAATAAAAAGGCAGTGCCCAGAGGAGGACAACCAGGACTGTGAAGAGTCACAAGGCCTGGTTATATGGGGAATGGAGAACAAAAGAACTAGAGAAGGAGTGGCTAGGTGGCACAGTGAATAGAGGACTGGCCTTGGAGTCAGGAGGACCTAAGTTCAAATCCAGCCTTAGACACTTAACACAAAAACTAAAAGGGTGACCTTGGGCAAGTCACTTAACCCCAATTGCCCTGCCTTCCCCCCTCCAAAAGGCAAAAAAAAAAAAAAAGAAAAAAGAAAAAGAACTAGAGAAGTTTAATCTAAGGGAGAGATGATTTAGGGAGGATATGAAGAGTTTCCTTCAAATGTTTAAAGGTCAGAGGTGGTGTGGCCAGCTCCTTCCTATTGCCTCTCAGAGCCAATGATTAAGATTTCAGTGTAAGCATTTATACCTTGGAAATTGGTACTTGATTTATTGTTTTGTTGCTTGTCTAGCCCTAAGAAAGTGATGGAGAAAATGTTAATAATGCAGATTAATCTTAAGAATATCTTGTGGTTGTTGGAAAGCTGGTTGTTAATCATTTACCAGCACACCCCTGAACACAGACTGTGCAAGAAGGAATAAACTTAGTTACATCATATGTCAGATGAGGGATGTCAGTGAACTAGAAAGAAGACTATTAAGAGTTAGGGCATTTAGCTCGGCTGTTAGGTGAACTTAATTGGCCATCTAAATAGGATTCTGGTCTGCTCTGCCATTTTTGTTTTTAAATCTGTGCCTGTGATCTTATGGGTGTAGGGGACTTTTGTGTGAAAACTCTTTTCACTGATGAAGTTGGTTAATATCCTCTATTATATGGTCTTAGAATTCTCTGGGCACATTGAGAGATTAAGTGGCTTTGTGGTCTCAGTTTTCTTCAGTAGGACTTGATTTCAGATCTTCTGGCCCCCAGGTCTGGTCCCACTCTCTACTATGCCCTCCTGCTTTGTCAATATCCACAAATATGGAGCCCAGTCTACCTCCCATTTCTAGGATGTTCTTCCTTCTCATCATTGCCTCTTTGAATACCTAAATTCCTTCAAAATTCATTTCAAGTACCACCTGTTACTTGAAGCTTTTCCTAATTCTCCCAATCTACTAGTACCTTCCTCCTCAAAATTATCTTAAGATTAAAACTTTTTTTCACATGGAAAATGTGGAAATTTATTTTGCTTGAATAATCATATTTGCAACAAGGCATTTTATTTCCCTTGCTTTCTCAGTTGAGGGGACAGAGTCCTAGAGACCTTCTTACAGACAGATACTAATCCAATAATCAATACTTCTTAGTTACAGTTAATCAACCAAAAAAGATCTACTTAATTGTACTATTGCTCAACCCAGATATATCCATTTTCTCTATAAGGATCACATGAGAGACTTTTTCATATGTCTTATGGAAATTGCCATACATCATTCTCCTGATTTACCAGTCTAGTAACTCTATCATAAAAGAAAATGAGGCTATGAAAATGGCAAACCACTCTAGTATCTTTGCCAAGAAAACCCCAAATGGAGCCACAAAGAATTGGACGCAGCTGAAACTACTGAACAACAAGAGATAAAAATTGTTTTGTATATATTTACATATGTGTATGCTATTTCCCTCAATAGGATGTAATCTCCTTGAGAGTAAGGACTAGTTTATTTTTATGGTTGTATCTCCAGCACCAAGCGTATTGTGTGCCATATAATGAGTACCTAATAAATTTATTTTAGATATTTTTCACTTATTAAGCATTCACTTTTTTCTCCCCTTCAAAATGAAAAGAAAGGAAGGAGGGAAGGAAGAAAAGCAGAATCCTCATATCATATAAGCTTAGTCTGCAAAACAAAATCTCACATTCAAAAATGCACTTCTTATTCATCATCTGTGTCATGAGGTGGGCAGCATTCTTCATCAGTGATTGATCCAAGTTGCTTAATTGCCCATTTTTTACAATATTGTTTGTTTATTTTTTGTTATTTTTACAATATTGATATTATAAGTGTATGTTGCTTAATTATTGGTGAGCTACAATTTATCATTCAATATTATTGCCCTAGGTGAAAACTGCATGCCGGTACCACTTCCTCCCAAACCCACATCCTTCTACAGATAACTACCTCATATTAAGCTCATTTGCCTCTTATGCAAGAGTGCTTCTCTTAGTCCCCTATCTGTATATTCATAGAGGCAAGCAAAAATGAAATCTGGGAAAGAAGACGACTCAGTTAAATCATTGTGAAGTTGAAACAGTTGACCCAATACAGTTAGGTTAACAACTCAAATCCCATTTTCCTCTAACGAGGTATTCTTTCCTGTGATCACTGATGTCTGAGATCCTACCCCCTGGAAGAAGACTAGCCTGTCACTGATCTTGGCATCATCAGCCAGATCTTTGGTGTGCTGTTCAATTATTAATTCATCCATCCATTCAGCAAACACTTATTCCTGCCTGCAAAGCGTTGTGCTTAGTTTTGAGGGAGATAAGGACAAAAATGACAGTTGCTTCCCACAAGAAGAATGTTTTATCTGAATATGAGACTCCAAGAAGTTAAAAGAACAATTCACTCTGTGAGACTTTTTCTAGGAACACATTCAACGTAGGAGAACACAAACACAGACACACAGAAAAATACAAAAACAAAACCAAAAACCAACCCACCCATGTTGCCAGACTCCCCATTGCTTCACTTTTGTTCCACACAGAGTCCTCATCTCTCTCTTTTTGCTTTAATCGACTGCCTAGAAGTAGAATGGGAGAATGGGAGAAAAGCTGGTGCCCTGACTTAGAGCTACGGATAATAACAGTCACATATTTACTGTACAGTTGCCTTCCTAATTATAGTAAGGGAATGTGAGGTAGTAGAAAGAATGTTGGAATGGGAGTCTGGTACCTAAATTCCAAACCTGTCTTTCCAGTAATAATAATAATTATTATGACAACAGCTAGATGGAGAGTACTTCAAGGATGGAAAACATTTGAGGTATGTTACCTCATTAGACCATTGCAACCACCCTGTGAGGTAAATACTATTATTATCTCCATTGGACAGATGAGGATGGAGAGAAGTTGAAGGCCTTGCCCACGATTATAGTATAAGTATCTGAGACAGGTTTGAACTCAGGTCTTCCTCTCTCCATGTCTATGTGGGGCTCCACCTAGCTCTCCACCTCACGGTAACTAGTAGTGAGACATCAGGTATGCCATTTTAATCTATTAGGGCCCAATTTCTTCATCTGTAAAAAAGTATTGGGCACATCTCCTCTCCCCACATTTTTAAAAAATAAGTAATTAGATGGGTAAGCCAAAGAACTTTGTAGGCAGGGTTTACATAAAGTTCAGAAAAGAATTTGACAAAGCCCATCCTACAGGTCTTGGGGACAAGTTAAGTAGATTAGGAATGGGTTGACTGAGCAGACCCAAAGAGTAGACATCATGGGCCTATGTTGATGCAGTTAGAAAGGAACTTCTGGGGGAGTCGCCCAGGGATCAGTCTTCCAGTCTATGATTTTCAACATTTTATTAATGATAGGCAATTGATGACACTCTTGTCAAATTCACAGATACAGGCATTCCTTATTCTATTGCACTTTTCTTTACTGAGCTTTGTAGATATTGCATACTTTTGCAAAATGGAGGTTTGCGGCAACCCTGCATTAAGTAAGTCTATTGGTTCCATTTTTCCAACAGCATGTGCTCCCATTGTGTCTCTGTGTCATATATTCTCAGAATATTTCAAACTTTTTCGTTATTGTTGTATCTGTTATGGTGATCTGTGATCAGTGACATCGTGATTGTGATGTTTGGGGGTAACCCGAATGGTGTCCATATAAGATAGCAAGGTTAATTGATAAATGTTTTATAGGTGTTCTGACTGCTCCATTGACTGGTGGTTGTCCATCCCAGGCCTCCATATTCCCAGAGACACAATAATATTAAAATTAGGCTAATTAATGATCCTGAATGGCCTTTCAGTGTTTAAGTAAAAGGAAGAGCCTCATTTCTTTCACTTCAAATCAAAAGCTAAAAAATATGAAGCTTAGTGAGGAAAGCATGTTGAAAGCTGAGAAAGGCCCAAACCTAGTAGACTACCACCCTGATCAGTCAGCAGCCATCAACATCAACGCCAGACTCTCCACCAGCGAAAAGATTATAACTTGCGAAAGTTCAGGTGATGGTTAGCATTTTAAACAATAAAGTATTTTTTAAATTAAGGTATGTACTTTTTTTTTAGACATAATACTATTGCAGACTTAATAGACTACAGCATAGTGTAAATATAACTTTTATATGCACTGGGAAACCAAAAATTTTGTGTGACTTGTTTTATTGCAATATTCACTTTATTGCAGTGGTCTGGAACCAAACCTACCAAATCTCTGAGGTATGCCTGTAATATGAAGTTGGGAGGAATAATAACACAGCAAATGGGATAACAGCATTTCAGTCTAAATGGATCTCATTAGGCTAGAATGTTGGGACAAGTTGAGTAGGATGAAATGTGATAGAAATAAACAAGGGCAAAAAGGATTTCTGAAGGACTTACTAAGGCCAGGCACTGTGCTAAGTAGGCACTTTACAACTATTATCTCATTTGATTCTCACAGCAACCCTGAGGGTGTGGTGGTAAGCTATTATTAATATCCCCACTTTACAGTTAAAGAAGTTAGATGATTTACTCAAATTCACATAGCTATGAAGGATTTAAGGTTGTATATGGACTCAGGTCCTCCTGATTTCAGATTTAGCATTTTATCCACTGCATCAGCTAACTGCAAAGTTCTATATTTCAATTTAAAAAAACTAAGCAATGTCAGGCAAGTATCACTAGAGAATGGATCCTGTGAAAAAAGATTCTGGGATTTTAGTGGGCTACAGACTCAATGATGCAGCATGGCAGTCCCCCAACCCCAATGCTAGGCTACACTGAGAGAACTATAGTATCCAGAATAGGGCAGTTAGATGGCTCAGTGGATAGAGCCTTAGGCTTGCAGTCTGGAAGATCTGAGTTCAGATCTGACCCCAGATACTTACTAGTTGTGTGACCCTGGCCAAGTCACTTAACCTCTATTTGCCTTCATTCACTGGAGAAGGAAATGGCAAACCCCTCCAGTATCTTTGCCGAGAAAACCCCGTGGACACTTTGGTCCATGGGGTCATGAAGAGTCACACACAACTGAATGACTGAACAACAACTGAGTATGCAGAACAAGAAAGATGATAATCCAACTATACTCTTTCCTGATCAGATGACATTTGGCGTACTCTGTTTATTTCCGGATACCACATTTTAAGAAGAACACAGACAAACTGAAAAAAAAAAAGGGATAAGAGTGGTGAAAAGACGGCAGAACAGTGCCATGGCAGGAGGAGTTGAAGGAACCAGGATTATTTAGTCAGTCAGTCAACAAAGGTTTATTAAACATTTATTAGGTAGCAGGCTTAGTGTTAAGCACTGGGTAGGAAAAAATAAAAGGCAAAAATGTGATCCCTGAACTCAAAGAGCTCCTATTTCTTTTCTTTTCTTTTCTTTTTGCTTTTTGGAGGGGGGAAGGCAGAGCAATTGGGATTAAGTGACTTGCCCAAGATCACATGGCTAATAAGTGTTAAGTGTCTAAGGTTGGATTTGAACTCAGATCCTCCTGACTCCAGTGCCAGTGCTCTATTCACTGTACCACCTAACTGCCCAGAGCTCCTATTTCTAAAGGGAGGGACAGCAGCAAACAACTATGTTCATATAAAATACATACAGAGTAAATGAGAGGCAGTCCCAAAAGGACTTTTAGCTTGGAAAAGAGAGGAGTTAGGATAGACACCATATCAGTAGTTGAAGGGCTGTCACAAAGAAAAGGGATTAGGCTTTTCCTGCTGGAGCCCAGATAGTAGAGCCAGAACCAGGGTGCTGATAGGGATGTTGTTACTTGTCCTTTGTTTTTGATGAGTACCAATGACCTCAAAGGCTGATGTCTTGACTCTTGGAATGAATTGGATTTGTAAGACAGAGTGGTGCAGTCATCAGCCTTGCTCTGTCTTCCAGAGTCATGCATGTCTGGTGGCAAGATAAACATCAGGACAACTGGCAATGGTCCAAGATGCAGTGGATGACTTTGGCGTGTTTTGATGTCTGACCAAGCTCTAAGCACTCTACAGCGCCTGCTTTAGCCACCTTCATGGCTACTAGAATAGATTGTTCTCACCTGCCCATTCTGCTGGGGGAAGTCTTCATATGCTTAAGGTTGCAGAGAGAGACACATTTCAGATTCATTTAAGAAAAGACTTCATCATAATTAGAGCTTTGTCAAAGTAGGATAGGCTGCCTTGGAAAATGGTGGATTCCCCTCTCTAAAAATCTTCAAACCCAGACTAGATGGTGACTCATTCCTGATAACATTGTAGAGGGATCCTTGCTCAAATAAGATGGCCTCTGAGGTTTCTTCCAGATCTGAGCTTCTGTGACCATAGTTCACAGAGATATTGTGAATCTAGTACTTTAAGAAGTGACAAGTATATACATGTTAGCTGTGATTTTTTTCTAGACTTCTGAGGCCTTTTGGCCTGGCAGAATGGTATCCCCTTGGCATCTTAAAAAAATCAGATTCCTTTTGAAGCCCGGGTCATTGGATCATAAATGTAGAGCCAGAGTTTAAAGGCCACTGAAGCCCACGCAATGGTTTTAGAAATGATGAAATCCATGTTGAAAAATGCTCTCCACCTCCAGAGAAAGAACTGATGAACTCGGAGTGTAAATAGAAGTATAGTTTTCTCACTTCATTTGTCTTGCCTTTTTTTGGCAATATGGCTAATACGGAAATACATTTTGCATGATTTCACATAATTGATATCATATTGCTTGCTTTTTTTAGTGGGCGGGGGAGGGATGAGAAGGAGGGAGAGAATTTAGAATTCAAAATAAAAAAAGAATGTTAAAAATAAATAGCAAATATTTTTTAAAAAGAAAGAAATGATGAAACCAAGACACAGAGAGGTGACTTATCCAGGGTCACCTGAGACAGGATTTGAATTCAGGTCTTCCTGACTCCAAAGCCAATACCCTATCCATTATGGTACACTGCCTCTGTAAAGGGAATTAAATAATTTTATTTTGTTTGTTTTTGCTTTTTGTAGGGCAGTTGGGGTTAAGCAACTTGCCCAAGGTTACACAGCTAGTAAGTGTTAAGTGTCTGAGGCCGAATTTGAACTCAGGTCCTCCTGACTTCAGGGCCAGTGCTCTATTCACTGTGCCACCTAGCTGCCCCAATTAAATAATTTCTAAGGAAGAGCTCATTTTACCAACTAATAAAAAATTCAAGGACATGACTACTATGTGCCAAACACTATCCTAGGCATTGGTGCTACAAAGATAAAAATATGAAAAATGAACCCTACCTTTTAGGAACTTATATTCTATAGGGAGAGACATTATGTGCATATATGCTGTTGAATAATTTCAGTTGTTTCTCAGTCTTCATGACACCATTTTGGTCTTTTCTTGGCAAAGATACTGGAGTGATTTGTAATTTCCTTCTCTAGCTCATTTTACAGATGTGGAAACTGAGGCAAATGACTTGCCCAGGGTCACATAGCTAGTAAATGCCTGAAGCTGGATTTGATCTCGTGAAGATGAGTTTTCCTGATGTCAAGCCAGTGCTCTATCCACTGCACCACCTAGCTTATATATATAAGTATATCCAATAGAGGGAAAATAAATAGAAGGTAATTTGTGGGAGGGAGGAAGCATTTACAGGACTCCTGCTGACTCCCACACTCTATTTTTCTATCCTGTGTTGCTGTGGAAGGCAGCATTACATGGATGGATGAGTTACATTTTAACTCAATATTAGGAAAAACTTTGTAACAGTTAGAACGATCCCACAGTGGAATGGGTCTCACACAGTGAGCTCCCTATCGCTGGAAGTATTCATTTCGAGGCTGGAGGCCATTTGTCAAGAAAGCTGTCAAAACCGTTTCCTACATTGGGAGGGAGAGATGGCTAGATGACCTTGAAGAGCCTTCCAGTTCTAAGATTCTGTTATTCTGTGAATCCTGTAGTGAAGGGAGGAAAAGCAAGGTTACAATCAGTCACTGGTCTGGTATATTTAAGACAGGGGAGGGACAGGGAGCCAGCCTAGGCTGTGTTGTCTGGTTTCAGAGTCTGGGGGAGTGTGATGTGAAAGCATACCATGGGCATACTGAAAATACTCTTTGACATTGCTCATCAGCAAGGCCATCCCTTTTGGAATAGAGATGATTCTTAAAACGATTCTTGCGGGAGTTTCTCATTAGCATCGTAGGTTTTTTTTTGGTTTTTCTCATTTAGGGGTCTTAATAGCTGAGTTGTGGCCTCAATAGACCCACTTCAGACTTCGGCAAATGTGCTCTTTTCTTCGACCCTCCCCCACTCGACTCATATACACACACCAGAAAAGTTAGTTTAAAATGGCTCATTTGGGATTTCAAACTTCTAGACAGAGTCTCTTTGATTATGCAAAATGTTATGTGAGTAGCTTACAGCAGACATGCACATGGGGGCCCTTCCTGCTACAAGGTCCCTGGAAAATATAGAGCTCTGTATCAGGCTCCAGCTAGAAACAGCAAGGATTTTGGAGAGGAAGCGAGAAGCAGGACCAGAAACCATATGTTTTAGAAACAGTTTAGCAGTGCGGAGCACTGCAAAGAGGGCCAATTTCGTAGTCAGAAGAAGACCTGGTCTTGAGTCCCGGTTCTGCCACTTATTTCTTAATTATTCACGTTTCTGAGCCTCAGTTTCTTCATCTGTGAAATGAGCATAATAATATTTGTATTATCTACTTCTTAGGACTGTGAAAAAAGAACTTTAAATCACAAAAGGCTATAAACTATAAGTAATTATTAGTAATTAGGGACAGCGAGGTGGTACAGTAGATAGAGTGCTGTGCCTGGATTCATCTTCAAATCTCCCCTCAGATATTTACTAGCTGTGTGATCCTGGACAAGTCACTAAACCCTGCTTGCCTCAGTTTTCTCATCTGTAAACTGAGCTGGAGAAGGAAATGGAAAACCACTCCAGTATCTTTGTCAAGAAAATACCAAACGGGGTCATGAAGAGTCAGACTCAGCTGAAATGATTGAACAACAGAAACAGCAATTTATTAGTAATAGCAATAATGGTGACAAAGTAATTCATTTTAATTCTTCTTGATGAGAAAGAATAGAAATAGCTCCTCTTTAGGGACATAAAGCTGGGGGCACAGGGAAAAGCTATTTCTTGGGTACTGTTGAGTTTCGGGATTTTTTGTGGTTGTTGTTGGTAAGGGATTTTTGAGCTCCTAGGAAGGTGAAGGGTATAGGCTTAGTACAATGCCTAGCATATGTAGGTCTTTAATAAATGCTTGTTGACTGACTAATAGGGACATTCATGAATAAACAAACATATCTTCTGTAGACTGAATAGTTTTTTGTTGATACCTTTTATCTTTGTATCATTGTCATGGCTAGAGAGACCTTGCCCCTTACTGCCCCCCCCCCCCCATGAAAATTCAGTGAGCCTTCTTTGTAACAAATGAAAACAGTTAAGAAAAACCAACCAACATAACCACTGAGTCTGATAATGCATGCAATTTTCTGCACCCATAGCTCCCAACCTTGCCAAGGCCTGTTGGAAAGTTCATTCCCTCATTTCTTGATCATTGTAATTACACCAAGGTTCAAACTCTTTTAATGTTCTTTTTGTTTACATTATAGTCATCCTGAGGATTGCTTTCGTAGTTCTGCTGTTTTACTTGCTTCAAATAATCCAGGTTTCCCAATGTATCTCTGAATTCTTCCTAGTCATTGTCTCTTATGGTCCAATAATAGTCCATTCTATTCATTTATCATCACTTGTTCAGCCATCATCAAGTGACATCCATATTGTTCCCAGGGTGTTTTTTTTTTTGCTAGTGCAGAACAGTTACACTAAGAACATCTTGAAAGATGCAGGGTCTGTGTTTCTGTCTTGACCTCTTTTGGGTATTTGCCCAGCAAAAGGATCTCTGGGCTAAATAATACTAATAATTTAGTGATTTTTCTCATCTAATTCCAAATTGTTTTCCAGAACGGTTGGACCAATTCAAAGTTCCACCAATAGTGCATTAGTGTGCAAGCCTTCTTGTGTATTCTTCAACATCAATTAAAAAAAAATCATCATTAGCAATTTGATAGCTAGGAGGTCAAAACACAGAGTTGTTTTTAATGCACATTTCTTTTATTATCAGTGATTTGGAGTAATCCTTCATGTAGTTGTTAGAAGCATGCAAATCTTTTAGAGATTGTTCATATCTTTTGCTTACCTACTGAGGAATGACTTTGGTCATATATTTGACTTAATTTCCTACATATCTTTGACATTATATTTGATCGGAGATGTTTAATGCAAAAATTTGTTTCCCAATTTATGATTCCCCTTTTTATCGCAGCTGCATTAATTTTGTTTGTTCAAAGGCTTCTTATTTTTAAGTAGTTGAGATTATGTGTTTTCTTTTTCATGATCTCCTTCATCACTTATTTTTTACAGACTTCTTCCCCTAGCTGTAGTTGTAAAAGGCATCTCCCTTCATCATCCTCTACTTTTTTATGATGCGAATTTTTACATTTAGGTGGCATATACTTGCATTGCAATTTATTGGTGGATGATGCTAATCTAAGCCCATCTTCTGTCAAATTGCTTTCTAATTTTCTCAGCAAAAGCTTAACATTTTCAGTGTTTCCTTTCTTTCTATAATGAGATCCCTCTTTCCTCCCCAATAGAAGAGAGAGACATAGAGAGCCCAAGTAGTATTGGGAAAGTAATCTCAGTTCGATGTAATACCTCATAGAATCATTGAGGATGTCTCAGTCGGTCCTTGTTTCTGGTAGGAAGAGAATGTAGAGATGCCTAACAATCCCACTTGTTCACTTCTGTAGAGAGATAGAGTGATTTAATAGGAATGCTACATTTGGATTTAGGAAAGCTGTGTTCAAAATCTGTTTTCCATATTTACTTGTTGTGTGACCTTGGACAAGTCAATTTTCCTTTTTGAACCCCTGTTTCCTCATCTGTTTTAAAAATAGTTTATTATTCTAATTTTCAAGTAACAACTAATTTAAACATTAAATCTGTTCCTCCCTGAGCTCCTGTTGGGCAAGTTTTAAATGTCAAATCGTCAAACGAAATCTCTCAATATATAGTTACACAGTAAGCCAAACAAATCCCCACATTAGCCATGTGTAAAAATGCATGTATGTCTCTGCATTTTAAATTCATCACTTCTCTGGCTTGAGGCCAGTGGTATGTTTCATCTTTATTTTTTCTGAACTCAGTTTATCATTGATGACAGTTCTAAAGTCTTGCAAAACTGTTTTGCTCTTTAAGGATGTTAACATTATATAAATTCTTCTTCTCGTTTTGCCCACTTCACTCTGCCCTGATTTATAGAGGTGTTTCTTGTTTCCTCTGAAATTGTCCATTTCATAATTTCTTTTTTCCCCCACAATTTCCTGTGGCACAATAATATTCCATCACATCCATATGACACCTTTTGTTTAGCCATTCCTCAATAGTAGGACATCTCTTTAGTTTCTGATTTTTGGCTACTATGAAAAAAGCTGCTATAATATTTTTGTACATATATGTCTTTTTCCTTTTTCTTGGATTTCTTTTGGGCAGAGGCCCAATAGTGGTATAGCTGGGTCAAAGGGTGTGCATAGTTTCAAATTGCTTTCTATAATGACTGGATCAATTCATAACTCAACCAACAGTTTTCTAGTATACCCGTTTTCCTATAGTTCCTCCAGCATTTATTTTTTTCTAATTCTTTTGTCATCTTTGCCGGTAGGAAGATCAGGGTTTTAATCTCAAATTGCTTTAATTTATATGAAGAACATTTTTTTATATGATTTTTAAAAGCTTGGGTGTCTTTCTTTCAAAATTACTTGTTCATATCCTTGGACCATTTATCTATTGAGGAATGACTTTTAATCTTATAATTTGACTCAGTTCCTTATCTAGGACTCTTGGGAATGAGGTCTCTATCAGAGAAATTTGTCTCAAGGATTTCCCTCAGTCATCTGCTTCCCTTCCAGTTTTGACTATGTTACATTATGCAAACTCCTTTTAATATGAAATTTAAAATATTAAAATAATTTAAATATAAAAAATGATGAAAATTGTCCATTTTATCTCTTGTGATTCTTTTACTTCTTTAGTTAAGAACTCTTTCCCTATTCATAGGCCCAAAGGTAATTTCTTCTTTGCTCCTCTAATTTGTTTATGATGTGACTTTTTATATCTAGGTCATATACCTATTTGGAGCTTATGTGGGTATCTGGTATCAAGTGTTGATCTAAATCTAATTTCTGCCAAACTGCTTTCCAGTTTTCCCAGTAGTTTTTGTCAATTAGTGAGTCCTTCCTCCAGTAACTGGGGTCTTTGGGTTTACCAAACATTATACTAATGCATTTGTTTACCTCTGTGTGCTGTGAGCCTAATTGGTTCCACTGGTCTGGTTCCTTCATCCCTATAGTGAGAATAATAATACTGATGCTTCCTATGTCACAGTGCTTTGCAAAGTTTAAGGTACTATGGAAATATGAGATATTGGTATGTGTATAAAATGGTAAGAATCAGATGGACCTGCATAGTTTTAGGAGAATAAAATATGCTCCTTCCAGGTTATTTCTCCCAAAGTCCAGTTTGCTAAACTTGTAATTGGGACCCCAACCCCCAAGTGATCAAGAATCTGTAGCTATAAAAATATGGTATTTGCAAGAACTACTTATAAAAGCCTCACTTTATACACTCAGTAAAGTAGACCTTAGAGAGATGGAGGCGATGATTATTCAATGTAAAAAAGGAATTGATCACAACGATCCTTTCCATTCAAAGACTCAATTAGTAATTGAGCAAATGCTACGTGTAAGACATGCTAGGCTCTGTATCATGGTGGATAATGCCTTTGAAACACAATTGATTTTATGCAACATTTTCCCAGACTATATGTCATCTATATTATATAAAATACATTAAATGTATATCATATCCTGTACATAAAGTGAAGCAAATCTGCACGGAGTTAAAGACAGGAAACTCATTCTCAGAGAATTCTTTGTGATGCTAGTCAAGGAGAATTTGATTCATCCCCCATCCCCAACCTCTCTTGCAGATGAGTTAATATAGACCTATATCACTGAGGTTTGGAATGATAGCAGGATCTTAATACCTGATGATCCCTTTATGAACACCTTTTTCTGATCAAGGCATAAAGGCCAACATGTTTCACTGGACTGAAAATTGATCATGTCTCAGGATTTTAAATGGCAAAGCCTGGAGCAAGGGGTTTGAGAGTTGAGGAGCTTAGAGGAGTCAAAGGGAGAGGAGTAGCCGGAAGGGTTCTTCACCCTTCCAGTAGGGGATTTTCTTCTCTTGCCCCACTCCTTCTCGGTCATGGTTCCTAGCAGCAGAGACAGTCATCCAAGACACACTCCATCTAGCAGATGGAGAGTCTGCTCAAGAGTCCCAGATGAGGGACATCTCTCAGACAGGAAGACAGAAAAGTGTTAATACTTCATAAAGAGATCTTAACACCTTGTTACCACTTCAACATCTCCTTATCATTTAGGACTAGGACTCACAGTTAAATCAGCTGGGCTAAATCAGGTGGGCTGAATCAAGTGAAGGAGGAAATTAGGGGAAATTGACTTCCCCTTCCCTTGTACATAGGAGAAGCTGTTCATTCATCCTATTAGAGATAGTGTTAAGTGTTGGGCAGACACCTATCAGTGTTAGCTACGGGCATTCTGACTTGATCAAGACTGAACTCTGTTCTCACATCTAAAAGCAAACCTTTCCAAACTGACCCAATCATTTTTATCTCTCTCTCTCAATTTCTACTTTACATAAAAATCGGCACCGTATAATTCAGCACCAAATTGGTCTTTGTATTATATACTTGTCTGGTCATCCCAGGTAGGTAGGTAATAAGCCTTTATTAAGTACTTACTATGTGCCAGGAACTTTGCTAAGTGCTAGGGACACAAATACAAGCGAAAATAAGTATTGCTCCTGCCTTTAAGGAGCTTACACTTTCATGGAGGAAGACACATAAAAGGGAGCTACAAAGTAGGGGAGGGGAAGAAGGAAGAAGGAGCTTGAACAGGGCCGCAGCATGGCAAACTGTGGAGAGAAGCACATCTGGGCAGTGAATAAGGCATGGTTGGCCAGAGCCCTTCCTCAAAATGGAGGCCCCAGATGGAATTCACCGATGGGAGAAGGAGGCTGAAGTAGAGGGATTTTCCAGGGTGAGAAGGCAGGTGGGACATAATAGTGAAGTCCAGAGAGTTAGAACACAACTGGAAGGGGAATGGAAAATTTGAATGTAAGTACCTTAGGGGTAAGAAACATATCTTACATTTCTCATGTGTCCCCCAAAGCATCCACCATAGTGCAGTCATATAACATCTGATTGGTAGGATCAATTGGTACAATCTATTCTGTCTCTCTACCTAGGGACTCTTTCTGGACTTCAGTTGAATAATTCATTCAGTCAAGAAGTATATATAAGGTGCCTAATACATGCCAGATGCTAAGAATGGATTAAGCTGGGGTGTTGGGCTGCAAAGGAACAAATAGGTAGGCAACTTGCTGATCCTCTCTAGACCAGGCCACTTGGAGCCTCATAGACATTTCAGAATGTCTTGTAAATGCTTTGGGGATCATCAGAACCCCCCAAATGTGCTCTGGCAAGAACACAAAACAAAACCTTGGCCCTCCTTCCTTCGCCCCTTAATTTTAAAATCCATGTGTATTCATTCTCAGGAAAATGTAATCCATGTGTCTCTGATTCATTTACACATCGAAATATTTCCTAGGGAGTATTTGACTTCCCAAACCCTTATAAACTCTCCCCCACATGCTATTTCTCCTCCCCTTCCAATACTTTAGAAGCAGGAATTTGGGTTTTGGCAAAAGCCAGATGCAGTTCAGGGATCATTTGACTCCATAAAGCCTAGGGAGGGGAGTCACACGTACTCTCCTTCTGGTGGTTCCCTCCTGGAGTCCTGAATCCTAATAACTATGTTGGTTGCAGGTCTGTTACCTGTTTCATAACTATCACATTCATGATGTTGGCTTTGGGGGCAATCCATTTGTTCTGATTAATTTTCTCATTATATGCTTTGAATTGAGACACCGTTAGGCAGAGTGGATAGAGGATAGCTTGGAATAAGGAAAACCAGCCTCCAGTCCTGCTTCTGACACAGAACAGCTGTGTGAGCATGGACAAGGCATTTGACCCCTCTATACTCTCAGAACACTCTCCAAGAGTTTAACTTAGAGACATATTGCTTGAGTTGTGAGTGGAAGGAGTTTCCACATCCGTATTTCTCAATATTGATGAAATCACAGGTCCCAGGCCTCCTTCCCTCCCTCCCCAAAAAGGCCTTGAGCTGGGGGGAGGGAGAGTGGAGTTTGGGGTCTGGGTGGAAGGGGGAAGACAGTTCAATACACACATTTCTATAACGTAAGATACACACTGACTCTTTGTTTGGGAGCTTAGGATCTTGGACTTATTTCTGAGAACAGTCTCCACCCATTCATTCTTTCATACTAAAGCAGTGGTTCTCAACCTTCCTAATGCTGCGACCCTTTAATACTCATATATGGGCATATCTGCATGTGGGTGGACCCACCTGGAGATGGATAGAGGGGCAGTATCTCGGTTCCTAAGACCATGGGAAATATGTGTTTTCTGATGGTCTTAGGCGACCCCTGTGAAAGAGTCATTCGACTCCCAAAGGGGTCGAGACCCACAGGTTGAGAACTGCTGTACTAAAGTATGAAAAGTCACAGAGGCATCACCGAATACAATGTTCTAGCTTTAGAGTCAGTCCACAATCACTTAATAAAAGTACCTAGTATGTGTCAAGCAATTTGCCAAACTGGGATACAAAGAAAAGTTAAAAAAAAATAGTTTCTTCTCTCAAAAAACATACATTCTAATGGGGGGGATAACATGTAAACAAATTGGTGAATATAAGAGCTATACAGAGTAAATGGAGGGTACTCTGGGAAGGCATTAGCATGTAGGGGACCAGGAAAGACTTCCTGCAGAAGGTGGGATTTGAGCTGGATCTGAAGGATGGCAGGGAAACTTGGAGATGGGCATAAGGAGGTAGAGTATTCCAGGAACCGGGGGAAGGAAGGAGGGTGAGGAGAGACAGTCAGGGCAAAGGTCTGGAAGCAGGAACTCCAGTGTAGTATTCAGGGAATTCCAAGGGTTTTATTCCAATGTAGCTGGATTGTAGAGTTTGTGGAGGGGAGTAAGATATAAGATGGACAGAAAGGTGGAAAATGACGAGGTTGGGAAGAGCTTCAAATCTAAACGGAGGCATTTGACCTGGGCTTGAGCCTAGGGTCTGCCGTTTGCTAGCTATGTGACGTTGGGGTTTCCCACTCTGGACCTTAGCTTCCTCATTTGGGACACGAGGGTACCATTGGACTAGATGGTTTCTTAGGGGTCCCCTTCCGGCCCTAACATTCTCTAATTTCATTTTGTAGCATCTACCTCACAGTGTTGTGAGGATCAGATGAGGTAATATTTCCATATCTATTATTTTGAAAATGTTAAAATGCGGTATAAAGTCAGTTATTATTAATCATGTGGTAGCTTTCCTCCCTGTTTTCCTTTCCCCTCCCTTCCCTTCCCCAAGCCCTAACCCAAGTAAGGGTGCCATTCCAGCAGACCATTAGGGAACTTTGGAAGCTGAGTTCCTTTATTGACTGTTGAGTCAGAAGACTAGGGATATTCTAAAGATGTGATTCAGCTCTCTCTTCCTTCCTACCTGAAGCATGAGGATGAGCCTCAGCTGTCCAGATGATTGGGTGGGATAAGAGTGACAATCCAATTTCTTAGCCACCCTAAAGTCATGAGCACATGTCCTACCTATGCGAGATGGTACCTGGGATGGGGCTGCCTCCCATTTGTGTCTTCTTTCCTTTAGTAAGGAGCCTTGTGAGAACTCAAAAGGCCTGGAGATGTCCAGTCTCAGTGATGACATTGCATCCCATCAAGGGGGCAGCAGCAGCATCCTCTAGGGCAGCTGTGGTTGACGGTGAGGGCAGTTTGATCACTGCCAAAACAGAGCATTCAAGGAGCAGCAGACATTGACCGGTGCCAGGGAAGAAGCTAAGAGGCCATCAAAAAGGTCAAACTTATCCAGTTCAAAGTATCATAATGATTTCAAAATGGAAATGCTATCAGAGATTTCTGTGGTGGTTATAGCTTAGCGGATAATCTTGCCATTGATTGGACCATACTAATGGAGGGGAAATGTCACAGGGCTACTTAGCAAGTTTGTAAAACTTATTTATGTCCCAATGAGGCTTGAATATGAAATGACTCTCAACTGAGTGTACTAGTAATGATAAGTTAAGGGAGTAACGAGGTGGCACAGTGGATAGAGTACTAGCCCTGGAGTCAGGAGGACCTGAGTTCAAATCTGGCCTCAGATACTTGATACTTGCTAGCTGTGTGACTCTGGGCAAGTCACTTAACCCCAATTACCTTGCCCACCCAAAAAATTAAGTTAAGCTACCAAATTCTGCTCTAATCATTGTGACATATTTTATGATTTTCTTATGTTTCCTCTCTTTGTGTAGCAATAAACTACTTGTCTTAGTTCCAGTCTGCGCCTGTATATTGAATATTGTTTTTGTTCCTACTGTTAAAAACCCTTAGACCAGGGGCAGGACTTGGACTGAATCCAAACTTCACAGAACAAATCCCCTTAATAAAAGAATTTGTTCTGTAAAACTTGGACTCAGTCAAAAGGCTGCATCCAAGGACCTAGAAGGCCACAAATGGCCTTGAGGCTGCAGGTTCCCTACCCCTGCCTTAGACCGTTGAACCCAATAACTCTTTCTATAATAAGCAACTTTCTCAGAGGTGATGAGCTGATGAAAGTGAGAGGAGCCTACTTCTCCTATTGAGAACTCAAGGACCTCCAGGAATGGACCTAGTTAGTACAGGACCACATATCTGGGTGCTGGTCAGGGAGAGGTGGATGCTCTGAGCCCTTGTGAGACCCAGTTGAGACTGTTTTTAGCCTTTATGCTAGATATTAACTTCGGTCTATTAATGCGAGGCAGTGTGGCTTAGGACTGGCCTTGGTGTCAGGAAGATCTGCTGCCATTGACACAAGCTGACTGGGTGGGCAATGAATCAGTACTCTAGGCAATTCTTCAAGACCACAGCTTATTGAGATGTTGTGATCACACCATTGGTGGACTGAGTTTGCACTTCTAGAATTCTTTACACTAATGGAATCACAGGACCAGATTTAAAAAAAAAGAATTATTATGATTACAACTCTCACAGTAAACTTGGGTAATTGGCAGGATGACATAGTCATCTCCAATTTACAGAAAGAGAAACTGAGGCTCAGAGAGGCTGAGAAGCTAGCCAATTGATCCCCATTTAATAAATCGTGGAGCTGAAACTGGAAGCCAGGTTTTTGAATTCTTGGTCTAGGTCTCCTTCCACCATGCTTGGGTCTGGCCCAGGTAACGTTCCAGGAATGAGCAGCAGCTTGGTACTAGAGACAACTATATGCATGACTACTAAAAATGACAAACGTAGAGGCAAAAATATGCTCAGAGTAATGATTATTAATAAAAGTAGAGTCCAAACACATGTATGGGTGTTAATGGAGACTAGAAGAGACTTTGGGGAAATGGAAATAGTTGTAGTTTAGTGTTCAATAGGTCCTTTTCATGCATGTTGTTTAAATTCATAATAAAAAAAATTGCGTAACTAAAATAAAAAACCAACCAAACTCACAGATACACCCTTTATGGGATTTTTCAGGCCCAAAGGCTGGACCCCCTTCTCGTTTCACAGCTCCCTGGTTTCATGTGACTGGCATAAGGTATGGCTTCGGAGACACAGGGGTTACTGTTTGAAGGAAAATGATCCCAGACACGCTTCCCCTCTGAGCGCACTGCTGGAGGGGTCCAACACAGTGGGGACACTTACCCTGCACCCTGCCAGGAGGAGGGGAAACTCCTAATCTCTGCAACCAGACTGTTTTCCCCACGTGGGTGGAGCACTCTGCTTCTAGACTGGTATGGTCCCAAAATTCCTCCAGGCGGCATTTGAGCAGGGAACCTCTGGCCCCACTATTTCCAGAGAGACTTGGTTAAAGGCTCAGTTTAGTCTCTCTCTTACCTGGCCCAGAACAAAAGCTTGACAAAATTACAAATACCATGGAGCCAAAGTGGGACATGCAAATTTTCCTGTGGTCTATGCTATAGAAATGCGTTTAGGAGAGATGGTTTTCTGGGGTTTTTTTTTTTGGTAGGCTTACAAAACCCAAATGTTAGTGGAAAGAGCACTTGATTTGGAGTTAGGAGAATTGGGTTCAAATTCTAGTCTGTAACACTATTATTTGTGTGATTTTTGACAACCTGCTTGACTTCTCTGAGTCTCAGTTTTCCTATCTATAAAATGGGGATAATGATTTTGTTGTTGTTCAGTCATTTCAGTCATGTCTGACTCTTTGTGACCCCATTGGGGTTTTCTTGGCAAAGATACAGGAATGGTTTGCCATTTCCTTCTCCAGCTCATTTTACAGATGGGGAAACTGAGGTAAACAGTGTTAAGTGACTTGCCCAGGGTCACACAGCTAGTAAGTGTCTGAGGCCAGATTTCAGTTCAGGAAGAGTCTTCCTGGCTCTAGGTCCAGCACTCTGTCCACTGTGCCACCTTGCTGCCCCTAGGCATAATGATACATGTACTATTTACCTCATCTTCAGCAGCAGCAGCATTTATTAAATACTAATTATGTGCCATACTCTACACTAAACACAAGGTTATTGTGAGAAAAGTGCTTTGTAAACCTTAAGGTGCCAAATAAGTGTTTATTACTATTATTTTTTATAACAACAACAATAGTGATTCACCAAACATTTCTTAAGCATTTACTAAGGGGAGACAAGGGGTTAAGCATTTTTAAAATGCTTACTATGTGCTAGGCACTGTTCTAAGCATTAAAAAAATTTTTTTTGGAGGGGGAAGGCAAGGCAATTGGGGTTAAGTGACTTGGCACTAAATGTGTCAAGAGTCTGAGGCTGTATTTGAACTCAGGTCCTCCTGACTCCAGGGCTGGTGCTCTATTTACTGCATTTTTTTTTCTTTTATAAATATGACCTCATTTGATCCTCACAACAACCCTGCAAGGTAGGTGCTATTATTAAACCCATTTTATAGTTGGGAAAACTGAGGCAAACAGAGATTAAGTGACTTCCCCATGGTTACACAATGGGTAATTTTATGAGGCTGCATTTGAACTTAGGTCTTCCTGACTCCAGGCCCAGTGCCCTCTGCTGTGTGACCAGCTGCCTCTCAATGTGTCAATACTGTACTGGGAACTTGGAATAAAAAGGTAAAAAAAGAAATATTATCAATGAGTTTATGTTTTTTTTGAGGGGGAAAATACGATCCTACATCCAAATAACATTAATACAAAAAATATATGAAGCATTCCTTCTGGGCTCACTCCCCTTTCACCCTGCATTTATGCTCACAAGTTGGGGTCCCTAGAAAGTCAGTTGACTACTCCTTCTCAGGTTTCTATCAGGCAACTCAGAGGAGTCGCAACTTTGAGAACTGTTGTTCACAAACCCCCACCAGTGTGCCTCCTATTAACATCAGCCAGCTAGACTTCAATTAACTTTTAGAAAAGGTATTTATTAGGTTGGTATAGTTAGAAAAGTTGGTACCAAAAATGCCCCCAAACTCAGGATGATCTCTTCTGAATGCACAAGGTCCCTGGGGAGAGTAGGCTCCCATGTAAAGTACAAATGTAATGATATGTATAGGGAATATGTGTTGTAGCAAAGGGCGATTTGGCAAATCCTGGCACTGGAAATCCTATTCTCTCTTTGTGGAGATCTTGTAAAGTTGCCTTCTGCTGGACTCAGAGGGTCAGTGTCCTTCTAGAAGTCATAGACAGAATTCCTTCTGTGACAAGAGGTCACCTTACCTAAGGCTATGACCTCCTTGTCTATGGCATCTGGGTCTGTGTTTGTTCTTGGTGTGTTTCTCTCCATCTTAGGTTGGATGAATTGTCTCTTATTGAGGCAGTCATTCCAATGACACAGTCAATGGGAGGGTAAGGTAACACTCAGGCTGTTAAAAACAACTGGTTCAAAAGATTGATGATGGAAAATCCTATCCATATCCAGAGAAAGGACTATGGGGTCTGAATGCAGATTAAAGCATACTATTTTCACCTTGTTATGTTTTTTCTTTCTCTTGGTTTTTCCCTTTTGTTCTGATTCCTCTTTCACAATGTGACTAACATGGAAACGTGTTTAACATGATTGCATTTGCACAACCTATATCAGATTGCTTTACATCTTGGGAAGAAGGGAAGTAAGGGAGGGAGGGAGAAAAAAGTTTAGAATTCAAAATCTTATAAAAGTCAATGTTGAAAACTTTCTTTACAAGGAATTGGAAAAATTATAAAAAACAACACACACACACACACACACACACAAACCACAAAAAGCAACAACTAGCTCTTCAGAAAAAAAAATGTATTCAAGACACACTCTCAAGTTTAATCTGTTATTAACATTTTCCCATCACTTTAAATCTAGACAATAAAACAACCAACAATAAATCAAACTCTGATTTGTAGCAGTTTGCTAATTTCAGATGTATACAAGCTCACACTGAAAATTTAACAATTGGCTCTCCATAGCCAATGCAAGCTGGCTTCAGCACACCACTGGTAATATTCCTTGTGGAGTTACTTCCTCTACCCGATTTCTTACCTTGGGTGCAGGAGCAAGGGTCTGTCCCCATAAGGTGCTTCCAGGCCTGGAATTCTTCCTTGCCTTCTTTGTTCATGGTACTCTACTGATGAAATTCTGTCAGTCATTTAAAGCCCCCCCAATGCTTGATTAGTCAATCATGATTTTCTTTTCTTGACCCACCCATCATAAAGGGAATAATAACATATGTAGATAAACTGTTTTGCGTATTTTAAAAACCTAATTATTCCTTTATGCTGCTTGAGCTGCATAAGGGCATAGACAAAGTAATTTCTGGTTTGGGCACTAGTGATTAGAGGAAACAGGATAGACCCGAGGTGAGCATGGAAGTGAGGGATTCTTCTGAGGCAGAGGTACAGAGGGGCTGCATTCTAGGTATGGCAGATAGCCTGAGCAAAGTCACAAGGATGCGAGAAGGCTGTGTTCATGGAACAGTAAACAGCAGTTTGGCAGAAACATAGAGGGTGTGCAGGAGACTAATGTATAATAAGTCTGGAATGATGAATTTGAGCCAGATTGCAAAGGGCTTTCAAACTCAGATGAATTCTTATTTTATCCTAGAGGCCCTAAGAAACTACTATAGCTTCTCATGATATCGTCAGACCTATGTTTTGGGAATAGAGGAACTGAGAACAAGAAAGTCTTCCTTGGGGCATCTAAATATACATCCTTGGATGTAGGAATGCTAGGCTGCATACTGTTTAATTCAAGTAAAGTTGGAAAGTCATACTTTATCTTTGAGTTGAAAAATCCTCCATATACTGTCCAGGCCTTCCCTTGCTAGTCTTCTCTCTTTCCCCTTTCCCTTCACTTACCAACTCAAAATAATAAAGTTGATCAAAATTCTGACTTTTCTAGAATGGTATCAGAACTAACACCAACGATAGAAAAATCTGTAATTTCATTGGAGGAGGGAGAGACTCCTCCATCATCAACATCATTATCATTTCAATTTTTATATATAGAATCACAGATCTAAAGCCAGAGGAGGTCTTAGAGGACATCTAGTTCACCATCCTCACTTTTACAGATGAGGAAACTGAGGCTTAAAGAGGTTGTGACAAAATATGACATACACTCGGGTTAAAATACCCTAAATATAAGTACGGATGGGCCTTTCTTTAATACAATCAGAGGTTTTGATCTCAATCCTTAATTTGATTGACAACTTGAAAATCAAGAACTATCGTTATTTGCCTAGAGAAATACTAGAAACTTTCCCAGTAGAAATAGAATCACAAAATAAGGACGTTCTCTCTTATTACTATTATTTGACATAGTTCTAGAAATGTTAGGTATAGAAATAAGGCAACATAGAAAAAAATCAAAGGTATAATTTTAAGCAAAGAAGAGGTGAAATCATCATTATTTGTAGAGGACATGATGGTTTACTTAGAAACCAAGAATCAGCAGAGAAACTATATTTTTAAAAGTAAAAAATGCAAAGTTTCCAAAAGATTGAAAAAAAATGTTACTAGTATTTAGAGAAATAAGTTTTTAAAAAATCCTGATTTTTAAAAAGTGGATTTGGAGTTGGTTGCAAAACTGGACATAAAGAGTAATTATTGTTCAATGTTAGCTTGGAGTGATGTGCCCCAGAGGTCTGTGATATTTAACATTTTGATCAATGAAGTGGATAAGACAGGATTTAGTCTGTTCACATAAAACTGTTATTGTTTGAATCTTTGTGATTCGTAATGTCTTCCTCTCATCCTGGAAGTCCTTGAAGCTCTTTGAAAGTGTTACGATCTGACATCACAATGTGTATTTTTAACTTGTTTTCACTTTCCATTGATAAACACTGTTCCAGCATGGTAACTTCAGCCCAAAATCCCTCCAGAATGAGGTACATTCTAGAAATCTCTATAGTTTTCTGTAAAGATCAAACTAGATCACTTGGTTGATCAAAAAGGATCTCTTTATTGAAGAACTGTCCTCTAAAGAGCTGTTTGATATAATTTTGAAGATTATTTCTAATAGATCTAATCACTTAATAAAGGGCTAAGTGATTCAGTTCAATGGGATAAAATCTGCGTCTCCGGGTATCCACTGGTAAAATGAAAAAAAAAATGCAAATATGGGAGAGGTTAATAACCAAGGACATAACACTAGAGTATGGACTAATTTTTCCCCTCATATTCCAAAAAAAAATCTTCGTTATTTTTTCAGTTATTACAACAAAAGTAACCTAGTGTTCTCTCCACTGTGGCATCTTGTAGCCTCACTCCCTCTACTCAGGCACCAAAGCCCGTGGGTCCTTGGCATCTTTGGGTTTCTTTCAATATCCAGAACATTAGTTCAGCTCTTTATTACCTCATGCCTAGACTCTGTTAACAGTCTCAAAATCCAATCTTCTGCAAGAAGCCTTTCTTAGCATCCCTTAATGCTGGTGCGTTCCCATTAAGAGCACTTCTAATTTCTTCTCTACCTAACTTGTTTCACATAGTTGTTTGTATGTTGTCTCTCCCATCACTTGGTGAGTTCCTTTTTAAATTTTATTTTAAAAAATATTTCTTTTTGTTGTTGTTTCTTTGTTTGTTTTTGCTTTTTGGAGGGGGGAAGGTAGGGCATTTGGGGTTAAGTGACTTGCCCAAGGTCACCCAGCTAGTTTTTTGTGTTGAGTGTCTCAGGCTAGATTTGAACTCAGATCCTCCTGACTCCAGGACCAGTGACCTATTCACTGTACCACCTAGCCACCCATGTGATTTTCTTTAAAGCATGGTGTGTTTTAGATTTTCTTTGAATCTGTAATGCTTTTTAGCACAATGCCTGGCACATAATAGGAGGCTAGACTGCCTCTCATTTCTTTCTAATCTAATACAACCTCTGTGTATAGCAAAACCAGAATGGCTGGTATGATGGGGACAGCCAGAGACCATGTTGACTGGACTGAGTAGGGAACTTTCTGTTGTTAACAGGGCAAGAGGCTAATGGTTCAAGATGGGCCTGGTACTTAAAAAGGAGAAGCAGAGCTTCCATTGAAACACCTACTCACTGGTTCTCTCCCACTGCTCCCTCTCTCCCCCATCTAATCTACCCAAAGCCAGAGTCCACCTCTCAGTCTCTTTTTTCCTGCTGAGCCATTTATAAACTTGTGCTATATAAATGTCAACTGTTATTATTACCTGTGCTTTTTTTTCTTTTTCCCTTTCTTTTCTTCCTTTGAAGTGTGGCCTGATGTTAAGTCTAGGAAGCCCAAGGCTCTGGGAGAGGTAGTGATGTGTAATCTAATTCTGCCTTCTTAGTAGGAATGCATGTGCCTGTATATTTAATTCATTTCACAAGTTATATTCTTAATTTACAGAAATGGCATTCTATTAATTTCATTCTTACTTTATAGAAATCATTTTTGTCATTTTTAGTGTTACTGATGTGTTTTATTTTTACATTATAAACATTTACAGATTATTCTTGGTTTGTGAGAAGTTTCGTAATAAAATAAAACAGTTAAGCAAAACTAACAATACAATGACCTCACCTGAAAGGTCACGCAACAGTTCACATCTATAGCACCCCCTTCTCTATTAAGAAAAAAAGTTCAAATCTATTTTTTTTCCTTCTCACCAACTACTACCCTATTGGGAAAAAAAAGAAAAGAGAAAAATTTCTTGTCAGAAATATGAATAGTCAAGAAAAATAAACTTCCCCAATGTCCGTGCACATGCACACATGTAAATGTATACATATATGTACACACATGCATGTATGTATATGAGTGTGTACATGTATGTGTATATATGTATATATGTGTCTGTGTGTCTGTGTGTATCTGTATCTCTATATAAAATTCATCACACCAAATCTTCTCTCTAATGGGTAGCATTTTCATCACTGATACTCATATAAAAGAATTTATATGAACTGATGCAGGGTGAAGTGAGCAAATCCAAAGAACAATTTATGCTATTACATCAATATTATAAAAAGTAACAATTCTGAGGGCTTTTAGAAACTGAAGAATGGAAAGAGAAGGGCCAGTAAGTAATACAATAATAATAATGTACAATAATAATACTGTAAAAACAAAACAATTCCTTCTGCATTGAAAGAGGGAGTTCATCCCTGGGAGTTCCCTAAACTTAGGAAATCACAGGTTCACTTACAATTTTTTTCTTCGTTAGGTTTATAGGCTTTTATTGAGCCAGCGATTTCTCTGAAAGTCAATGAGCTTGCATGTCCTCGTTAGCTAACTTTGCTGCTATTGTGAAAGATCCCATCTGTCTCATTGGACATCAGCTTACCATAACATTTTGTTGGCCAAATGCTATAAAAGATCTTGGCAGTTGCTGGCTGGGAAGGAAAACTCAGTAAAGCCCCAAATACCTTCCTGTTCTTGACAGGAGCCTCATTTTGTGCACCCCTATCAGTCATTAATGACAGACGTACCATAGAGGTTCACGTCCCTTAGCCTTTCATGAAGGTAGATTACTAAGGCTCATTAAATGTCTTCTGTCAGCTCCTGCCACTTAGCTAAATAGCCCTTATTCCCTTGTCAGGCCTTGGAACCACCTCTAATGGGTCCATTATTTTTATACCTTTCTCCTGGGGTTCAATATTTCCCACTGCCATGCCTCCTATTTGCTCTTTTCTCCATACTGAGGGTTGGAGTACACTCACTAGTTGTGCCCTGGGTGCATGGACTAGCTAGATTCTCCCATGAACGGGTTGCTTGCTTTCTGAGGATGACTGCACCCAACTGGGGTGAGCCTGGGGCTCCATGTCATAGTTTTAGGGTAGATGCCTATGAACATCTCTCCTTTATGGAGAGGAAGCCATATGTCTCTATCTTTCCTGCCAGAATGTTGAGTCCCAAGGTCAATTTGCCCTAGCACAAAATTGAGTTTGCTGTAGGAACCAGCATCCCTATTTACGATTCTGGTGGCCAATATGTTATAAAAGAATGCTGGTTTGGGCCAAGTACTTACATGAGATAGAACCTCCGTCTTTCAGATGCCCTTTGTAAAGTCTTCCCCTGACTTGCTGCTGACTTCCCATGCTTTAGGCTTCAAACTCTTCATTTTATTTTCCATTTAGCCTAGAGATTGGAGTATTTTGTGGACTCTGAGCCATGATTCTGAAGGTTTCTTGTTTATTCTCTTGGATCATGACTAGTTCAGCACCTGACACATGGCCCTCTCACACCTGGCACCCCTAGATAGGCTACCCCAGGCTTATGGTACCCATATGCAATCTAAACAATAACTCTCAAGCCCCTACCAATGTATTTACTTCTACCATTCAGCCAGGGTATAAAATTCAAAGTGAAGGCATTTAACAAACTTAAAGAAATACGAAATATGATGAAATAGGAAAGGTAGCACTAGATAGATCAGTTTCCCTATTAATTTGGCACATAGCCTCCCAACTTACCCACATCATCAGTGGAAAAAGCACATTCACCTGCGGAGAAGGATATGCCTAGGGCGCAGTCATGGCCAAGGCACATGTCTTCTCTCTGTTCCCACTATAGCTACTCCAGGGGATGTCCTGGTTATTGTTCTTAATTGTTTCAGTTGAGTCCAACTTTCTCCGTGACCCCTTTTGGGGTTTTCTTGGCAAAGATACTGAAGCAATTTACCATTTCCTTCTCTAGCTCATTTTACAGATGAGGAAAATAAGCCGAACAGGGTTAAGTGACTCACCCAAGGTCACACAGCTAGTAAGTGTCTGAGGCTGGATTTTAACTCAGGTCTTCCTGACTCCTGGCTGTAAACTCTATTCACTGTACCATCTAGCTGCCTCCTGGCTGCCCCAAGTGTAGCGCAGTGGAAAGTACTCTGGCTCTGGGTTCAGATCCTCCCTGGGCTCTGAGAAGAGGGGGTTGGACTAGCAACCCTTTCAGCTCTGGATCACTTATCCTATGATCCTACTGACCTTCTACAGGAAGTCTCTGCTTCAAACAAATTGCCCATCGGGGTATTGTTCACTAAACAGCTGTTCCCATTTCCTTGTTTTAGCTTCTGTTTGCCTAGAATGCCTTCCTTGTTCCTGTCTGCTTATCTACATTTTTATCATTTTCAAAAGTCAAGCTAGAGACTCCTCCTCTTCTCTGGGAAACAAGCCCTCCCCAATCATTCCAGCCCTGGGAATGTTTCTGCTGGGCATGGTGGGCTTGTTTAAAATTGTTAAATTTTCAGTGTATTTACATCTTGAAATCTAGAAGAAAGAAAACCTACCAGCTAGGGCTTGGTTTATTATTTTTATTATTTTTTGCCTAGATTTGAGAAAAATGAAGGAGAAATATTAACAATGCAGATTAAATTTATGTGATTTGGAGAGCTGATTATTAAACATTTACTAGAACGACCTGGGCACTCCTCTGAACTCCTGCAGAGTCTGTCATTCATTTGGCATTTAGGAGAGTCAGATCATACATCTAGAGCTGAAAGGTGACTCAGAGAACCTTTATTGCAACTCCCATTTTACAGATGAGGACCAGGAAGGTCAAGTCATTTGTCCTCGGTCCCAGTGGTGGGATCTGAACTTGGGTTCTCTGACTCCAGAGCTTATGTTCTTTCGCTTGTACTATGATACCCAACACTATGGAGCCACCTTGGATTGTTATTGATCATTCTAAAATATTTATAACCACTCACACTTACAGAGAGTTTCAAGGTGTGCAAAGTAAACCTTTACTGAGTAACAACTCTATCCATTGTTTTTAACAGCCCTGTATTGTAGGCAGTACAAGTATTATTTTTCCCATTTTACAGATGAGGAAACTGAGGTTCCAAGAGGTTAATGACTTACCTATAGTCACACAGTAAATCAGTGTCAAAGTCTGAAACCAGGTCTCTGACTCTATGTATGTCTCAGGGATCGAGTTGGGAGAACATGTTGAAAAAGAAAAAAATAATTTGTTTGAAGTTTGCTTAGGAAGGAAGAAGAGACAGAAAGAGAGGGAGGGAAGGAGGGAGGAAAGAGAGAGGGAGAAAGAGAGGGAAACAAAGGAACAAATGATGAAGAAAAGAACAAGGAAAGGAAAGAAAAGGGGAGAAAACTTAATGCATAAATAAATTAGGCAACCCAGACACAAATGGTTTTGTCCAGACCTTGAGGGAAAACAGGCTGCAGAGCGCCTGTCTTGGTTCAAACAACACTCCCAGTTCGAACCTGGAGCTGCTCGCCAACATTCCCCTGGAAGGAAGAAGCAGGGGCTCCTCTACCAAAGGGAATTGCCTTACTGCTCTTGGCAAACTGGCCAGAGCCTCCAGGTGTGGGAGGAGGCTCGTTAAGCTGGGCAAGCCTGTCTTCTTCCCATTTTAGGACTTGCTACTTATGAGTTAGTTGGAGAAATGTGTTTCCTGGTAAGCACTCCTCTCCCCTGCCTCTGGGCTGGAGTACAGGGGCTTGCCAGGAAAGCAGAGCAGGTGGGGGGTGGGGGTGGGGAGAGCATCTTCCTGTCTGGTTCATAATAGCCTCCCTCCCTGTGGCCTCAATAGACACCCCTTGTCAGAGAGAGAGACAGAGAGAGAGAGAGAGAGACAGAGAGTAAGAGAGAGAGAGAGAGAGAGAGAGAGAGAGAGAGAGAGAGAGAGAGAGATACAGAGAGACACAGAGAGAGAGAGACAGAGAGAGAGACAGAGAGACAGAGACAGAGACAGACAGAGACAGAGACAGAGACAGACACAGAGACAGAGACAGAGAGAGACAGAGAGACAGAGACAGAAACAGAGACAGAGACAGAGAAACAGAGGGACAGAGAGAAAGAGAGACAAACAGGGAGAAAGAGGAGAAGGGAAAGAGAGAGAGAGAGGGAGAGGAAGAGGGAGAGGGAGAGGGAATTAGAGGCAGAGAGAGACAGAGATAGACAGAGACAGAGAGAAAAGAGGGAGGGAGAAACATCCTGAAGCAGTTAAAGCAAGGAATTTAAGCTGTTGGAATCCAACAACATGTAAAAGGACCTATGCTTTTTGTGAAAATATGTGGCCATTTCTCCAGTTAAAGGAGAATGTAGCTTTCTTATATCAGCAGAGAAAAAAATAAAGTAAGGTATAGTCATGCTCCTAAAAGAGATCAGCAGCAGAAGAGATTGGTCTTCCACTCAGTCCGGGGTCTATCAATGGTATACATTTTGTCAAGTGTACCTGGAGGGGGAAGCCAAAGTCCTATAAGGTGAGAGGTGAGCAACACCCTGGGGGAAGGACATGGCAGTGTAAGCAAGTGGGAGAGACAGAAGATGGGAGAGCAGATGCTTCTCAGCATGGGAGCCACTGCTGTGACCACAGATTCTTGTTTAATGAGAACAATAGTGAAAATCTGTCTTTCCTGTCTAATATTTCATGCTGATTCTCACTGAGCCTCCTTCTCATTTCTTATTTATTTCAACAAAACCTATTCACTTT
>CM053584.1:60365574-60382798 GCA_028627135.1 Pseudochirops cupreus | reverse complement strand
AAAAAAAATAAAGACTAGGTAAGAATTGAGGCAAAAGATGATGTAGGTTGCCTTCATAAAAGAATCCATGTGGGAGGAGAAGACTCTCAGAGTTTTAGATGCTCCCTAAAGCTTCCTCCAACCCTATAACTTTTGATCCCGAGGAAGGAAAGAAAGAAAGAAGTGGACTTTGAGGGCGGAGAAGAAAACATGAAGGAGTCTACCTAGTAAAATGGGAGCTGAACTGAGGCCCCCTCCTCTCCCAGGGGCCAGGTCTAACCAGGGAGAAATGAATTCTATCCCACAGCCTCCTAACCTTCCAGAGGCAAAGGCTTCTTGTTGCCTCAGCCCCCCAGCCAGAGATACTCTCCAACAGCTCTGAACTATCAGCAAGACCTTTAATGAAAAACCTGAGCTGCAAGGAGAATTTACAATGCCAGGGAGGCAAGGAGGATTGGAGTCTGAGCTAGCCTCAAGGAATTTTCAGGCTCTCTCTTCTCCAAAAATAATCATTTATGGGCTAGTGTTAAGAACAGTGCTTGTTAACTCCATTGACTGATATTATGGCTTGCTTGCTGGGGTAGGGTAATCAGGAAAAGGGGTGGAGGGTGGGCTGAGCTAAAATGACTGAACAGGCTGTTTATCTCCTCTTGGGGAAGAAACAGAGGCTAAACAGGAGTTCAGAAACTGTAGGTTTTGACACTGACTCAGGATATCAATCAGTCAATTAAGCATTTATCAAGCGTCTCCTGTGTGCCAGGCCCTGTGCTACCCATTGGGGACACAAAGAAAGGCAAAAGACAGTCCTTGCCCTCAAGGAGCTTATAATCTAATGAAATGTCTTTGAGCAGGTGACTGATAGACCTTCACTGTACCTACAGCCCCAGATGTAAAAGGAGCACGACCACTCTATCTACCCTTCCACTTTCTTGTGTTATGGAACTTCAGATGAGAGGTATTTCATGAGAGAGTTGGGTAAATAAAGTAGCAGTGGAACATTTCCCTCATAAATATGGAGCACTGGCTCTCACAAATGGATATGCCATCCATGAGAAGAATAGACACCTCTAGGAAGGATTGCATTTTTGGTTTTCTCTCTACATGTGTGTAGGGTGCACGAGTGGGGTAGCAGCTCATATCTCTAATGCTTCAGGGCCGCCAAGGTCTTTGAATGTTAATGTCATGGCAGTGCTTTAGCTGGGCCTGTTCCCTGCTGCCCAGTGTGCAGTTACTGCCCAGTGTATAGGCTGTGCTGCTGGTTTCATGTGGTTGAGGCTGGGCAGTCCTCTGCTTTTCTCATGATGACATGCTTTGGTTGGTCTTGTAACTGAGGAGATTCTTTCTACCAGCTTCTGGATTTCTCCTTTTTGGGGAACCTGCTGAGCATCTCTGTTTGTGTCCCAGGTAGGGCTATGAGATCACACCCAGATAAAGGTTAAAAGCCAAGCTAAGATTTAAGTTGATTCCTCAACTTTGTATATGTTGAGTTGAATCTTAGTCCTTTTTTCCAGATAATTATCAGCCTTATGGCTAGAAATGTCCAAGATCCTTTGGTCTCCTATGCAAATAAAAGGGAGGAAGAAAACAAGAACAAAAAAAATCTTTTAGGCATAATCCTTATATTACTGTCTATCTCAATCCCTAGTCCTTTATTATTCCTGTCTTTATTATGTAAATGTGGCTAGCAACAGGTCTCCAGATTTCAAGGCACCATATATCATCAAATATGGATGCCTCTGATCCCAGTCTGCGTTCAGATTGATCAATCCATCACCATTCCCAGAGAGAGGTTAGATCACATGCCCTACAGATGCTGTCATTTTCTTTAGCAAAATCCTGTTTTGGGGGGAGGTGGGGAGGAGACGATCAGGATTGAGTGACTTGCCCAGGGTCACACAGCTAATAAGTGTCTGAGGCTGGATTTAAACTCAGGTCCTCCTAACCCCAGGGCTGGTGCTCTATCCACTGTACAAAGTCCTGATTTTGGAAGAAAACAACAATTGAATTATAAAGTTTATAAACTTCAATGAACGATGAAGGCCTGTGTTGTGATAGACTCGTAGGCAAGATTCCTCCCAACCCTTTTCTTGACAGAGGATTCCTGGCTGAACAAGCTGTTATGTTAAGCCAAAGGTGGCTTCAGGCTGATGGCACAAAGGAAGCAGATCCCACAAAAAACCCAAGGGCAGAGTAGCAGAGGAGTCAAATGCCAGGGAAATAAACAGAAACCAAAATGACAGGAGGCAGGAGGTCCAAAGTCCATGGAAGCAGTTAGCAACCAAGAGATCAACAGGAGATAAAGAAAAAATGCAAGATGGAAGGGCCAGGTCAACAACAGCCAGGAATCAGTTAGAAGAAACCTCAAAAGTTACACATCAATGTTTAACGCAGTCCAGAGGAAACTGAAGGACTGGGGCTTGGTAGGCAGGTAGCCAAGCAGATGCAGAGTGTCAACAGCTCCTAAAGAAGATGGGATACCGAGGCATCTTGAGGTCTCAGCCTCATCTGTCTTTATTGTCCTCTTTCATCCAATCCCCCAAAGTCCTGTCCTGAAGGCCTATGGGGATGACCGAAAACAGTCACATCCACAGTAAGAGCAAGGACAGGGGTTAGATTTTGTTTTCTAGTAGAAGCAAATTCCCTGATACTCTCTCTGTTTCTCACACATTCAACTGTAAGATTTGGTTGTCTAAGAAAATCTGGGTTTGCATTTACAAAAAAATTTTAACTTCCTTTCTATACAGTTTCAACTTTGAGCTACACCTAAATGGTATTCCTAGTGGTAACAAAAACCAGGCATCTACACCCTCTTCCTCCCACCAAGACCTCTTCCTCCCACTGGGGATGAATGACTTTTTTAAGTGAGAAAAATACCAGCTGAAATGCAGTTTTCCAGCTGTAAGAGAGGTCCAAATGTATGATGAGAAGACTAGCCATTGCGTAAGTGACTATCTCTGCTCTTGGCTTCATGGATGGGAGGTTCCGGTTAAGTCCTCTTGCTCTTCCCACCCACTTTTATATTTTTCCAGAACTACCGATGTCCTTTTTTCCTGGAAGGTTTGGTACTTCTGCTTTCCCTGAACCTTTGGTGCCTGGAGTTCTCTGGCCTGGATGATATAATTTTTGCTGTACTGGGAACAGCTCCAGGGCAGTATAGCATGTAACCTGCAATGTCTTTTCTCTAAAGGGTCCAAGCGTGAGCCAGGCCAACATGCCAGGAAGGATCTTGGGAACTTTCAATTCCCTATGGAGTTGTCCTGTGGTTTTGTTCAGTTCTGAATACAGAAACTTGCAAAGGGATGTCCAATATCCTAATTTCCTTCTCCTATTCCTTGTGGTCTCAGGAAAGTAAGTACTATAATCTTCGTCCTTATGTCTTTTCTTCCTTCCTTATCCCCACCCCACACTCAATCTTTCTATTCCTAGAGGTGTAGTGGCAGGAATATTGACCCTTGTCTTGGCCTCTGATGGTAAAAACAGGGCTAGCTCCCCAAAGAAGAGTGGCCATCAAGTAATGAGGGCAAATTTTTGTTTAAGGTGGCTGGTATTATCAGTCTCATTAGTTTATAGTCACACCTCATATTCATGGTCTCATTATGATGAAATTTAAATTTATTACATACAGCTTTATTTTAAGGTTTATCATTGAACTAGAGCACCTTTGGGACAAATGAGCAAAATCCAAAATGATGGCCACCTTCAGTACAACCAAACGTATACTAAGCAGCTAGTAAGAGCTAGGTACTGTGTTAGACATTAGGGATAGAAGTGCAGAGAAGAATAAGCCCTTATCTGCAGGGAGCTTACACTTTAGTGGGGAGAAATAATATGTATGTAGTTGAATAAATACAAAGTATATGTAAATTGAACACAAAGTCATTTTGAGGAGGGGGAGGTCACTAACAAAGTGGGAGGATCTGGAAGGGCCTTGTGTGTAGATGGCACTTGTTTCTAAGCAACCTAAGTCATGCCTCCTCTCAAAACTGGATCAGCTAGGCCAAAACTGGGGAAAAGATTGACTTTGAGTAAAAAGGAGATTGGGTTTTAATGAGGTTCCCTGAAGAGGATCAAAAGAAAGACATTTGTGGGTTACTGGAGAGCTGATGATCTCTTGGTCAGAGCCTTGATCCAAACTTCAGCATGTATGTGTCCCTGACATATGTGTCTACTTAGTACCAATCATGAAGAAAAGATCTACCTTATGTTGGCATGCATGCTGTGACCTAGCTAATGGTATCATGCCCAGGAAGCTTCCCATTTCTCTTTCTTAGTCCTTTACTATACAGTTTCCTACTCAAGATAATCTGTGACTACCTAGTTTGTTCAGACTTTCCATAAAGAGAAACAACTAACTTAAAAAAACCAAAACCAAAACCAAAGCCAAAAAAACAAGGAACATTTTAAAGCAAGGACTTCATCTATTTCTAGCTTTTTTCTGTCTATTCCAAACAGTGTCAGATGCCAATTAACTTCCAAATTACCATTCACAAACCCAGAACTCTTAAGATAAATCATGCCAGAGAAAGACCCAAACTCACAGTCTTTGTGTAACATTTGATAAGCACTACTTGTGTTCTGTGCCTTTTCTCCATTTGACCTGGCTAAGTTGTTATGTGATTTTATCAGTCAATTGTTGCAATATGCGTGATTTTTATAGCTGTTGGGAGTTAAACCTGTCTTAATAAAGAATATTTTAGAAATGTTAAAAAAAAGAAAGAAGATGGCACTTGGGCTGAGCCTTGAATTCCAGGATTCTAGGATGTGGAGGTGAGGAAGAAGAGTTTCTAGACAGTCTGGGCAAGGTCACCAGTGGGGAAACTGGTGGAAAAGGATTCCATTGTCCCCCAGAAAGGAGCTTCTACTGATGCCTGTAGCCAACACCAGCTGGTAGCTTTGGTATAAGGCAAGGAGCAAGCATGAAGTAGAAGGCCCAGAGAGGGGTCTCTGCCTTGCATACTGCTCTGCCTGAAAGAAAATTCACAAGTCATCAGAGGCAGGCTTCTGGTCTCTTCCCACTGAACGGTTTTAAGATGTGGCCTTCTAGCAAAACAATCAGAAGTCTGGCCCCTGACCTTGCTGATTAAAGTGACATTCAGTCAATATTCTCCCTGACCAGAGTAGACTGAAGAAGATTTCTGAATCTGGGCTTACTTGAGGAAGGAAGTTCACACATGCAGGTCCTTTGTTATAGCAAAAGAATGCATGAATTTCTCTGAGTAGTTATATTCTTATCCAGACAGAATTGTGACTCTGACTCTTCCTACCTCCTCTTGGCAGAATGGCTAAGCAATGGAGAAAGGCAGGGACTTAAAATGGTCAATCTAACTCTTGGTTCTTCTTTTCTTTGACTTTTGATGACATGAGGACCTAGATGAAAGAATATAGATATGTCATATCAGTCCAACAATATATGACACAATTTATTCATTCTTCAGAAAAGTCTCTCTAGACCTCTCTTGTGTGTCAAGTGAATCCAAAAATGTAAGAATTGTTATTATGTTATTTACCTAAGGAAAAAAAAAACCCCAATCAATATTCAAAAAATAAAAAGGTATAAGCAAGGAAATTACATTCTCCTGAAAGGAACCATAGACAACAAACCATTGTCATTAATAAACATTTATGCTCCAAATGCCTTAGCATCCAAATTCATAAAGGAAACATTAACCGAGCTACAAGATATAGACAATAAAACATGACCAGTAGGAAACTTCAATATCCCTCTCTCCATTTTGGATAAATCCAACAGAAAGATAAACAATAAATTCCAAATTAAATCACTAGACCAAAGCGCTTCTGAATTTGACCCCTATGGTCTCTTCAAACTCTTAAACATTCTGACCTCAGTTTCTTCCTGTGTAAAATGAGGGGAGTTAGTTACAGCTCTAAATCTATGATCCTATGATCTCAATAGCCCTTTTCATCTCTAAAATTAGATGACTATGAATTCTGATCAATGAACCAGCTCCTGGTAACAGGTACCATAACATGATTGTTGTTATTTAGTTGATTTAGTCATGTCTGAATCTCCACGACCTCATTTGGAATTTTCCTGGCAAAGACACTGCGATGGTTTGCCTTTTCCTTCTCTATCTTGTTTTACAGATGAGGAAACTAAGGAAAACAGGGTGAAGTGACTTGCCCAGGGTCACACTCTTAGTAAGCATTGGAGGCCATATCTGAACTCAGATCCTCCTGACTTAAGGGCCAGCATTCTATCCGTGGCTCCACCATAACATGGACCCAAGAACAAATAGCTTTCTTCAGCATCCATTCTATGCTATTGCTAGAGTCTCAGGAAGTATTAGAAACTTGCTTCTTAGCACAAGTAGAGAAATATAAAGAACTTTAAAATGTTATAAAATTCTTGCTTTCCAATTCATTTAATCCATTTTATCACTCCAGACCCAGATCATGCTTTCCTTCTTATCCCTTCATTCATCAGGAAACTCAGGTCTACCAGAGCATCTTGCCATATGCCCTGCTGTCATCCACACCTCCTCATCAGTGCCTCCATCCACACTTACTTTCTTCCTCTTTTAAAATGTCAGGTCAATGCCATAATTGTTTCTGGAAAGAACATAACAATCTATTGACCTTTAGCTCTCTTCAGGGTCTGTGTGACTGCAGAATAAAACTTCTTGCCCTGGCCACCACTACCCTTTATGTGTTATTTCTGTCTACTGGAATATAAGCTCCTTGAAGGAAGAGACACTCTCACTCTGGTCTCTGTATCTTCAGAGTCTACCATAGCACTGGACATATAGTAGACATTCAAATGCTTTTTCTTCATTCATTTATTCATAAACTAAAAGATGGTTCAAAGGATTAGGGAAAAGACAATCATACTTTACATTGGATTATCGACTCCTAAATGTAGGAATAATTCCTATATTTCTTGCTGAATCACAGCATTTAAAAAAACCTGTAATACATGGTCAATTTTTGTAAAAAAAATTCACGTAATGCTGAGAATATGCATATTCTTTTGCTGTCTCATTTAGAAGATGCCATTAGTCTTATAATTCTAATTTCTCCCATAATTTATCCACTTCCATATTTTCCCTTTTGTTTATCTTTCTGTTAGATTTATCCAAAATGGAGAGAGGGATATTGAAGTTTCCTACTGGTCATGTTTTACTGTCAATATCTTGTAGCTCAGTTAATGTTTTCTTTATGAATTTGGATGCTAAGGCATTCGGAGCATAAAAGTTTATTAATAATAATGGTTTGTTGTCTATGGTTCCTTTCAGGAAAATGTAATCTCCTTGCTTATACCTTTTTATTTTTTGAATATTGATTGTTTTTATTTTCTTATTTTCTTAGATAACAATTCTTACATTTTTGGATTCACTTGACACACAGCAAATTTTTTCCATTCCCATGGTTTTACTTTGTGGGTGTCTTTGTTTTTTAAATATGTTTCTTGTTAGCAACAGATTGTAGGGATATTTTTTCTTACTCATGCTTAGTCATAACTTTTCATTTTATTGAATTGTCTAATCCATTCATATTTACAGTACTGAGAGCTGGGCTTGTACTTTTCTTCATTTGTCTTTAATACAGGGGCTTTTTCAAGTTATGATTTTTCTCTCTTCTGTTGTAAGTGTACTACTATGTTCCTTCAGTTACTTTAGCTTATTCTTTTCTAAGATGTCTCTATTTTCACTGGCTGTCTTCCCTTCATTTCCAGTCCTGTTTGTTACCCTTTTCCATTTGGCTTTTACTTACTAATTCCTTTTTCTTTCCTGTTTTTTTTAAATGGTTATTTAATTCTCCCAGATTCCCACCTTTTTTTCCAGTTAGTCAAGTAGATTCCCCTTTCTTCTCTTCTTCTTTTATTAGTCTTGTTCATTTGTGGTTTTTTTTATTTTTAATTTTGGGTTTTTTGCACACTGTCCAAGAAAGACTTTTTCTCACTCTCTTAATTATCTATTCCCTCTCTCCACCCTAGACTCATTCTCTGGTTCATGACCTCTAAAATTATCTAGTCTCTCAATTCTCTGTATTCTTCATGGAATTCAAAACTTTTGGGGTCTCCATTCTGGGCTCTCTCCTCTGGGCAGTTTCTGTCACTGCCTTGTAGAACCTGTCCCATGGACTCCCCTTTTCTATTGTTCCTCTCTTTCAGAACAATGCCAATTTCTCCAGGTGACAGAGGACACTGCCCCATGGTCAAACTTCCCCCTCCATCATGTCCTTGATTATGTAGCCCCCTACTGATCCATACCCTCCCCCTGGTCACCTTCTTTCCTCCCGCCCCCCTCCCCCATTTGCCTCAAAATCTCCTCCCTTGGTCCATTCCTTCCCACTTCCAATGGTATCAGGTGCCCCCAGGAGTTCCAAGGTAGGGGAAGTGACCTTTTCAAGACCTTCAAGGTCCTTGAGACCACACCTAGTGCAAGGTCTCCATCTCCCTTCACAGAACATCTCTCTTCACCCATAGGAGAATTTATCAGTGTTACACTCCCCTACAGGCAAAGTAAGGCTTTCTTCCCCCTCTTTAATCCTTCCCCTCTCCTTTTCACTCTCTCCCCTGCAGGTTCTTCTCTTTCTGATACCACAACGGTCACCTTCCCTTTATTGCTAGCTCTCAATTTGGCCTGGGCATACCAAAACTCCTCTCTATCCTTTCCTCCTTCTTCCCTCTTTCATTAACCCTCCTATGTTGCAATATTGTCCCACAAAAAACACTGATATAAGATATATAAGCAGGGCGTTGCCAGGTATTGTCCATAACGCCCTAGGTCTGACTCTTCCCTGTTAACTACATCAGACTTCTGTCTTTACTCCATCTCCTTGCCTACATTTAGAAAGAAGTCTCTGGCTGGTCTCTCTGCTCACTTTTTTGCTGTTTCTGCCATTGGCTGTTGCATTCATTCACCCCTCCTGCGTTTCTATTGTTTGGGGGTATTTGAGAAGCAAATAATCTTTTTAGGTCTGGTTTTCACTCTAAGAACATATCAAATGTCTCTTTATTATTGAATGTCCGTCTTTTTTTTTTTTTTTCATTTAGGCTGCATCCTGAGTACAATTGCTTTTCAAAACGCATTGTTCTATTCTCTCCTGAATTTTCAGGTGGATGTAGCATAGTCTCCCGTCATTCACGCATTATTTTCTTTGTATTCGAAGGTCTTTCTCCTGATCATTTGCAGGGCTTGTTTCTGAATTGCATTGTTAAATTTAACCTCTATATGTCTTGGAGTTTGTAGCCCTGGATTTTTTTCCTGGACAAGAACTATGAATTCTTTCAATTGACATTTCATTTTTTCTGTTCAGAAGTTCTGGAAAGTTCTCTCAAATTATTTTTTTGCTTTGTGGTTTTAAAGTTTTGGGGTTTGTTTGTTTTGTCCTGTTGTTCTCTTCTAGGACACTTAGGATCATTAGGTTGTCTCTACACATCCTGTCTTTGAGATCAATATGTTTTGTTTGTATAGTGAGCCTCTTTTCTTTTAATGTTATTGTTCTTTGTTTCTATTCTTCTAGATTATCCTTCACCTTGGGGGAATTATATTCCTATTCTGTGGTTATATCTTTTGTTTTTTGGTGAGGCTTGCCAGTATAGATTCCAGTTTTTCAATTCTCATCATTATCATCATCAGCTGCACAGGCCATAAATTATGCTCTCATAATTCTCATTTCTCTTTTAAACCACTCAAGAACAGCATCTTGTAGTTCCATGTTCTTCTCAGATTTCATAAGATCTTTGGTCTCATCAAGTGTTGGATCATTTTCCTTTGTTTTGCAATATTTATTCATAGATGCATAAACTCATTTGTTAGATCTAGAAGCCATATTTCCTTCTACTGTTAGCATTTTCCTGGTTTATTTATCTGCTTATATTCAAGGTCTTCAAGTATTCTTCTTCCTGAGATCTTTGGTAATTTCAGTCTTTTTCCTCCTTCTTATTTTTCCTGATTGCTCTCTTTCTGGCTCCCTCTCCCCTAATAATCACCTCCCTGGGGGGATGGATCTCAAAGCATCTCAGCTTCCTCTTATACTAGTTATTTCATGGTTTATCAGCCTCAATCTCTTCCCCAAGTGACTTTTAGAGGGACAGAACTGGCTCCAGTTAGATGCAGAACTCTTTCTCTCAGGCTTAGTGGAGTGTTACACAGTTTCCCTGCCCCCCCACCCCCAGTCTACTGTTTTAATGTCCTATTCCATTTCCTGTGTTCCTCAGCTTTGACCTAACACTGGCAATTCAGAAAGCTTCTGGGCTGATATATGGATTTGATTTCTATAATTTGGGTCTATGAAGCTCTGGAGAAAGGGATACATGAGATGTGGGAATGAGCTCTATTTCAAGCCCAGAAACAAATCTGGCCCCTTTCCTCTGTTCCTCAGCTCTTCTGCAGAGATTTTTTGCACCCCAGAATGCTCTTGCTCCTGTATCATTTGTCATGACCTCAGCAAGCCTCCACACCCTGGAAAGAAGGAAGGCAGACTGAGGTATGGATTTTTTTGCAAGTTCATGTATCACGTCTTTGGCTTTTGTTGCAAGCCTGTCAGGTCTTTGAGTCCGCTAGTACAGCCTTGCATGGTGCTGTTATTCACAAGAATGAACCGCAAACTCTAAAATAGTTTTAGGAAGACATTTATTAGGTTGTTTGGTAGAAGAAAGCAAGTCAGAAAGGGCGTGCCTCCCCCTTTTCTAGGTTCTGGCAGTTTATATTATGTATAAGATTTAGACGAGGGTACTTGCACATGAACCACCAGAAAGGGCAGCTTGAAAGCAAAGTAAATAGATATGGATAATAGCAAATATAAACATTCAACAAAATCTGGCAAAGCCAAAACGCAAGCTTGGGTGAACCCAAAGAGAGACCTGGGTGAATGGACCCAAATGTAAGTGTTTTGGGTGGATCCAAGACTTGGGGGAACTCAAGATTCCTTGTGGCCATCTTTGGCTTCCTGGCGAGTTGTCAGGGAAACATTCTAGGTTCAAACAATCTCTAGTTAGGTAAAGTTAGATTTCAAATATAATAATTGAATAAGTTTTCCAAACAATGGAATAAAATATTTCTCATAGTGCAAGGTATGAGAAGGGTGCTGAATGAGCTCATGGTAGCATAGAATTTTTTTTTAACATTCTTTGGGATTATGGGTGTCCTAGACCATGGAGACAACTGAAGCTACTTTATCTTTTGAGTATAATTCCTGTTTTAAAGGGATCTGAGAGCTTGAGAGGATCAGAAAAATATCTAGTCTTCTATCTTGTCATGTAACCTGGAAGTTCCTTTTTTTGAGGGGGGAATTCACAGTATGTTAGAAACGGAAAAGATGTAGAGATCGTCTAGCTTCTCCCCTCCCCTTAATTTTACAGATGAAGAAAGAGAGGCTCAGAGGGCTAACTGGGCAAAGAGATAATTTTTTATGTGTTACCTATGGCCCAGGGGGCTAGAGCATTCTTTCCCGCAAAGGACCGTAGGGCCGGGCTCACGCAGACTTAGTTCAGTCTTGTGCAATTCTGACTTCTAAAGACAGAGCACAAGAACTCTGGTTCATTATGCTCAGATCACAGAGTAGAATGGTGGGGAAAATCTCTTAAACAAAGATTAAGTTTGGTTCACATCCAGGGTCTCCCTAAAGATATTAATAAGATACCTTCTAGAAGGGTACTCTGTACAAAGCAGATGAAGTCAAGGACTGCTATTTATTTCCTCCACCACAAAAGAAATGTTTAGAACACAAAAGTTTCATAAATGTACCTTGATAAATACTTAAATCAACAAATGGTAATCCATAACTCCAGTTGTGTTCTCCTGACACACTTTGTGAAACTGTTGAACAGATATTTTATTTTTACTTCAGTTGTGCATTTTCTGAGCAAATCATTCAAGGTCTATATCTTTTGGCTACTAGGGCATGGTCTGATCTTATGCTCCTTATAGAAGTCTTTTCCAGCACTCAGTGCCAGAAGCTCTCAACCTCTCAAATGCACAAAGTTGCCTCCAAGGCTAGAAACATTTTTCTCAGGATCATTATTTAGTCACCTATGTTCAGAGAAAGAAATACAGAGAACAGACGCTAAAGGTCCAGATTCAGGTCTACCTACATAGGTATATTGCTCTTGAAGCTAGGGGCAAGAAGTCACTACTGATATCAAGGGTTAGTGGAGAGGGAGGAAAGAACTATCCCTTCTTCCCCTCAATGGGAATTTAAGGGAGAGGACTCAAAAAGTCCTTCTATATTTGACAGAAAGAAAGAAAAAATGATAGTGGAAGTTCTTTCCTTTTGAAGTCTAATGAATAGACTAGGTGGGGTGGTCACTGCTAACCAAAGTTGAGCGGTAACCCCAATTGCAATGGGTAGTTGAGAACAATTTGTTCCAACAGCCATGAAAGTGACTGAAGCAGGCACTATGAGTGCTTAGAGCTTGATCAGACAACAAGGTTACCCACTGTATCCTGGGTCATTGCCAGTTGTCTTGATTTTTGTCTTTCCACTGGATTTTGATGATCTGGAAGAGAAAGTGAGGCTGATGACTTCATGCAATTCTGTCTCACTTAAATCCAATTTGAGTTCAAGTCTCCTCCTAGGAACTGAAGGATGGACAACAACAACAAGTAGTCTACTCCTCTAGTTCAGTGTAACTTCCTTTTCTTCCATGAAACCCAAAGTTCAGTTCATGGGACCAATAAGAAATTGTCACATCATTTCAAAGCAAGAGACCTTCAGCACTGATTCAAGGGATGCACATCAACAGAAGAGATATAGGAGAGCTCAGCTCCACAGGATAAGCCCTGAAAATCAGTTCCCAAGTATGGTCCATGGGATATGCTGGATCCAATCCAATCCTTCATGACATACTTTGCAAATGTGTTTTCAAAATTTTGCCAGTCTTAAAGTCCTATATAAATGTCAGCTATTAAGTGACTTGTTCAAGGTCTCACAACTCTTACATAGGGGTAGATAGCCTCCATATGTAGTAAGTTAAGATCTGCAGGAAAAGGTCAATCCCTTTTTGCCTATGGAACAAGTAAGAAACACTTGTGAGGGTGTTGGTTTTGTAATAAAATTAACAAAAGGGAAAAATTAATTCCAAAGAATAATCCTCACTATAAATCAGTCTCATTCCATAGTGTGATTCCTTCCCTCCTCGTCTTCTTAGAGAGAGGAAAAAAAGGAGAAGGGGAGAAAAGTGCCTCAGATTCAAATTAGGTCTCTGAATCCAAGTATTGTAAACACAGAAAGGCTGCCAAATCTGGCTCTAAATATATTCCAGTGATCTCATGTTTTCTTGTGCTTTGGAAAAAAGAAAATCATTTTTACCCATCTTGGATGACAGTGATACTTTGGTCTTCCAAGGAAGCACTGGGAAAGGGTCAACCTAACCAAGAGCTGCACCTCTTCTCTCCACACTGGAACTATCTCAGGAACAGATTAGTATTTTAGTATTTTAGGGAATACTCTTCTAAAATGTTTGTCTACAAATTTATTCTTTATTTTTTTAAAAGCCTCTAATAAAAAAAAAGTCCTCTTGAGAACTGAGAGAGCCCTGAATGTTTGAAGGCAATTCACATTTTGGGCTTGACATTCACAATCAGGGCAGACCTCCCTGCTTTTAATTTGACCAAAGAGAACATGTATGGTGTCTTCAAGGAGGGGACAGGGAAACTTTGTTGAGGGTTTCACCAGGCAGGATAGAAAGTGGGGACCCCCTTGATAGAGGGTAAATTCCTTGAGCACAGGGACTGTTTCTCTCTCTCTCTCTCTCTCTCTCTCTCTCTTTCTTTTCTTTTCTTTCTTTCCTCCTTTGTATCCCTAGTACAGTGCCTGGCATGTAGCAGGCACTTGCTATTTCTTGTTGAATTGAATTAAAGGAGGCAGTGTGTAGCACAGTGGAGAGAGTATTGGCTCTGATTCAGAGGACTTGGGTTCAAATCTTGCCTCTGTTGCTTACTCCTGATAAGACCTTGGATAAGTGAAGTCATTTAGCTTTCACAGACCCCAGTTTCCTACTTTACAAAATGAGAAGAGGGCGGTATGGACTAAGCTAGTCCCAGTGAATTGAGTTGAATTCACTTGGGCAAAGGCAAGATCTGGTTCTACCTGCCCTCATTAGCCTGAGGATAAGAGCTGGTGGTGCCCCATTCCCTGAAGCATCTTCTGCCAGCTTCTTCTTTTCTTTTCTTCTTGGCAAGGGACACACAAGTCTTGCTCTCTTTCTGCTTTCATCCGGAAACTGACATGTGCCTCAAAGGTAGAGAAGGCTCTCTCTCTTTCTGAGCTTGTCATTCAATGGACAATTCTCTTAAACAACAGACAGTCTTGTCTTGATGTATAGAAGGAAGGTGGGCCAGCTTGGGACAATCACATCTTCTTTGCCTTCTTTCTGTTACCCTGCTGTTCATGTATGCAGGTTAGGTTCCCCCTTGACACCCCATGAAGTCTCTTTCCTGACCCTGTCTGTAAATAAATCAAACTGCAGGATAGTTCAGAAATATGACGAATTTGTTGGCCAGCTCCTGCTTGGAAAAGGGGGGTGGGGAGGAAAGGAAAGGGATTCTAAACTAACCAGTACTTGGCTGGAAAAGCAGCCAGAATTTAGTGTTCTTGGAAGCCATCCCCAGCTGCTCAGACAGGGATCTGCCAGGGGAGTCTCCTGGGGAGGAATGGGGGGAGGGGGAGGAGGAGATTGCTGACTCTCCAAAACCCCAAAGCAGGAGAAAGCTTTGGTATCTGTTGAGCACATTATCCAGAATCTTTTGGACACTTCTTACTCAGAGCTGAGAACTCAGGGGGTTGGTACAAACTCAGCTCCAGCTGATGTATCCAAAGGGGTTTTGTTTCATTCCTGGGTAACTTCTGCAGGTTTGAACTTTGTAGTTTATTGCTTTCCTCACCCCAGACAGAGTTAGGACTCAGAATGGAGTATTTGACAACTCTCCTTGAGATTACAAACTATAGCTCTGACTTTCAGTCATTGGGGCTTTGACTCTGAACAGGAGATCTACCATTTCTCTCTCTCTTCTCTTGTCTAATGTTTGGCTTCCTAGGCTCTCTTGTCTAATGTTTGGCTTGTTAGACTCTCTTGTCTAATGTTCAACTTGCTAGGGGTCTCTCTGAAGGCTCAAGTTTTCATAGAATCACAGAAATCCAGAGTTGAAAGGGACCTCAGTAGGTCAGCATGAGTGCCACAGATAACCTCAATCAACCAAGAAGCATCTGCTATGTGCCAGGCATCAAAGATGAAATGTTGCCTGACCTAAAGGAGACTGCACTATGGTGGGAGAGATAATGCATATATATAGAGGGATATACAAAATTGATATAAGATAACCTTGGGGTGAAAGTTCTAGCAGCTGGAAGTGGAGGTATGGGGGGGTGGAAGAGGAGAACAATGAAGGAGCCATTTAGTCTCTGCTTGAAAATCAGGGAACTCAAATTCAGGGGGGTGGTCAAGATGGCAGTGTAGAAGTAGGAGAACTCCACAGCTCTCCCCATAACCACCTCAAATACCTATAAAATATGACTCTAAACAAAATTTAAAGCTCCAGAACCCAGAAAATTACAGAAAAACACATCTCCTGCTGAAGGCAGCCTGGCAGGTAGACAGAAAGGGCTCATGGCAGAGCACTGGGAGCTGAAACCAGCAGAGCCTGAAACTGTGGCTTAGCCCCAGGGCACTCAGGACAAGCCGGGTCGGAGCACTCTGGAGAGTGGATCACCAGCACTGTGGCAGTTTCCAGAATTATCAACAAATAACACCCAAGGACAAAGTGAAAGGTCAGTGGAACTCGGCTAAATTTGGGGGAGAAAAATGGGTCAGGCCATTGGCCCCCAGGGCAAGAAAGCAGCAAAAGTGGTAGCTGCCTCCAAGTAGCTGCTTCAGAGCTTGTGGCCTGCAGATTGCAGGGGGGCCAAACGATCATTCAGAGGCTAAGTGCTCTTGGATTAACCTGCCTGGATTGGGATCATGGTCTTGGGTGGTGGTCCTAAGGTGTGTGATCCGTAAGCCAAAGCTGGGGACTGCAGAGATGGTGGCCTCCTAATAGCTCCGGCAGCTGTGAAAACCCCATAGATTTGGGACAAAGCTCTCCCCTCTGAAAGCAGAGTTCTAAGGAGCCCAAAAGTCAAGTAATTGACTGGTAACATGAACAGGCAAAGGAAGCAAACCAAGCTCATCAATCCAACTTTAGATTCCTTTTTTGCGGATGAAAAGGATCAAAGCATGGAACAGGAGGAAGACAACACAATCAGAACTCCTACACCAAAAGCTTCCAAGAAAAAGGTAAACTGGTTATAGGCCATAGAGGAGCTTAAGAAGGATTTTGAAAACCAAATAAGAGAAGTGGAGGAAAAATTGGGAAGAGAAATGAGAATGTTGCAAGAAAATCATGAAAAGAGAATCAACAACCTGACTGAAGAAAATAATACCTTAAAAAATAGATTAACTCAAATGGCAAAAGAGGCCCAAAAAGCCAATGAGGAGAAGAATGCCTTAAAAAGCCAAATTTGCCAGATGGAAGAAGAATCTCAAAAGCTTTCTGAAGAGAATAATTCCTTCAGAATTAGAGTGGAGCAGATGGAAGCAAATGACTTTATGAGGAATCAAGATACTATTAAACAGATCCAAAAAAATGAAAAAATAGAAGGCAATGTGAAATATCTCCTTGAAAAAACCACTGACCTGGAAAATAGATCCAGGAGAGACAATTTAAAAATTACTGGACTACCTGAAAGCCATGATCTGAAAAAGAATGTAGAAAGCATCCTTCAAGAAATTCTCAAGGAAAATTGCCCTGGTATTTTAGAACTAGAGGGCAAAATAGAACTTGAAAAAATTCACTGATCACCTCTTGAAAAAGATCCCAAAAAGAAAACTCCTAGAAATGTTATAGCCAGGTTCTGGAGTTCCCAGATTGAGGAGAAAATATTATAAGCTGCCAAGAAGAAACAATTAGAATACTGTGAAAACACAATCAGGATAACCCAGGATCTAGCATCTTCTACATTAAGGGATTGAAGGGCCTGGAATATGATATTCCAGAGATCAAGGGAGCTAGGATTAAAACCAAGAATCACCTACCCAGCAAAATTGAGTATAATATTCCAGGGGAAATATGGTCATTCAATGAGGTGGAGGACTTTCAAGCATTCTTGCTGAAAAAACCAGACCTGAAAAGAAAATTTGACACTCAGATACAAGAAGCACAAGAAGGTAAACATGGAAAAGAAATCATAAGAAACTTATCAAAGTTGAACTATTTACATGCCAACATGGAAAAATGATAATTGT
>CM053584.1:60330387-60365074 GCA_028627135.1 Pseudochirops cupreus | reverse complement strand
GGGTCAATCATCTCATATAGAAGAGGCAAGGGATAACTGTTACAATGGAGGAGAAGAACAGGAAGGCAAAAGGGAATGGGTCAACCTTACTCTCATTGAATTTGGCTTAGGGAAGGAATGATATACACTCTAAATTGGGTATCTTGCCCTACAGGAGAATAGGGGAGATGGGGTTGAGAGGGGAGATGATGGAGGGGAGGGCGGGGGTTGGGAGGGTTGTTAGAAGTACACACTTCTGTAAAGGGACAGGGACAAAGTAGAGAATAGGACAAGTGGAGGGTGGGATAGGAAGGAGGGAAATATAGTCAGTCTTTCACAATATGTCCATTGTGGAGATGTTCTGTGTAATTACACATGTACAGCCTGTATTGAATTGCTTGTCTTTCCAGTGGGGGTGGGTGATGAGGGAGGAAAGCAAAGAATCTAGAATTTAAAGTTCTATACTCAAATGTTAAAAAAAATGTATATATATTATTATTATTATCATTAATTACATGCAAGTGGAAATTAAGATATATATAGGCACTGTGGTAGGGAGATCCATCTTGCCCTACCAGAAAGTCAGAGGGGTGATGGGGGAGGACATTGGAGAGAGCAGACTAGGGAAGGGGGTATACAATGGGACCACTGTTTTGGGGTGGTGGGTAGGGGAAAGATGGGGAGAAAATTTGTAACTCAAAAGCTCGTGGCAATGAATGATGTAAACTAAAAATAAACAAAAGTTAGTTTAAAAAAAAAGAAAGAAAATCAGGGAACACACATTCTCCAGAGGAAATCTTGGCCTTTTGGCTGTTTGGAGAACAAGACACTGCACCTCTCTGCTCCAGGAATTCTCTCTGGCTGTCCTTGATGCCTCGAATGCTCTCCTCTTCCTCTCAGACTGCTGACTCCCCTGGCTTTCTTTCAGCTCCACCTAAAATCCCACCTTCTTGCAGGGGACCTTCCCCAAGCCCTCTTAATTCTGGTATCTTTCTTCTGTTAGTTATTTCCTATTTAGACCTTTCTTTGTATATATTTATTTGCACATTGTCTCTTCCCACTAGACTGTAAGCTCCTTGAGGGCAGGGGCTGTCTTTTGCCTCTTTTTGTATCCCCTGTGCTTCAAACAGTGCCTGGAACACAGTAGGTGCTTAACAAATGTCTATTACTCAATTGAACCTCTTCCATTTTGGGATAGCTATAAGGCTGATTATTTTCAGTGGACTGAGATACAAAAGTCCAGCAATAATCCCTTCTGTGGCTTCTGGCAAAGGTGGATTTTGGATCATATCTTCTCAAATTACTGTTCTGAGCCCCCATTCCCTCTGAATTGCTTTCCCATGACCAGCCAGTAATTCATCACATGATATCCCATGGTAGTGGCTGAAAAGGATAATTTACCTAAAATAGAAATTCAGGCTAAAACCAGGAAAATATATTAACAGCAAACATTTTCAGTGTCAGCCCTGAAAGCCACTCTCTCAACCTCTAGGTTCCAAGTTTGGTCTCTGTCTCTTTCCAATCCCCTTGATTTTTTGTGTAAGTGTAGAGGGTCATGGGCAGTTTATAGCCAATTTCACCCCTTCCGAATTTCCCCCTTCTACCACCCACCACAGCAAAAAGGGAGCTTGCTCAATTATTCATAGGAGGTACTGGGACCCAAAAGTGGCACCATGATGGATAGAGTGCTGGGCAAGTCACTTAACCCTGTTTGCCTCAGTTTCCTTGTTTGGAAAATGAATTGGAGAAGGAAATGGAAAATTAGTATTTTTACCAAGAAAACCCCAAATGAAGTGTTGGATGTGATGGAGAAACGATTTAACAGAAAAAGACAGTACCTTCCTTTCCATCTTGCTGTAGTGTCAAGTCTTGGATGTTTGGATTTCTTAGCAGTACAACCAGAAAACAAAGAGGAATGACAAACAGCAGGAAGTCTTCGGGGCTTAGGCTTCTTGCTCAGGAGCCAAGGAAGAAATTGGACCACATCATCTTACTATGGCTACATCTGTCACTTACCTTAGTTTCATCATAGTTGGATTACAAAGGGGCCCTAATCATCTAATCATGTCATTCTGACTTCTTCCAGCATTCTTTAAAAAATCTTATTTTTATTGATTTAAATTTTTTTTAATATTACATTTATATGTCTTACTCTTCCCATTCCTCTACTCATTGAGTCATCCTTTATAACAAAGATTTAAAAGGAAGAGCAGTTCATCAAAACCAAAACACTGATGTCTCACAGTATATTCAATATTCTATACTCAGGATTCCCACCTCTTCCCTGAAGAGGAAAGAGGTTGATTTTCTCTGGGGCCTTGTTCAGTCATTACAGTTACATAGTGAGGGGGTTATGCCATTGTCCTTTCCATTTACAACATTGTAGTTCTTTTTTAATTTTCAATTTTTAAAAAATTTTTCATGAGGCAATAGAGGTTAAGGGAGTTGCCCAGGATCACACAGCTAGTTAATTGTCAAGTGTTTGAGGTTGAATTTGAACTCAGATCCTTCTGACTCCAAGGTCAGTCCTCTATCTACTGTGCCACCTAGGTACCCCATGGTGTAGTTCTTGTGTACATTGTTTTCTTGCTTCTGCTTACTTCGCCCTGACTCAGAGAACTGATGATAGACTAGTACAGTGAGTGATAGAGACAATAGACAGTGCTACAATTTCATCTAAGGGAAGCCAGACCTCTGTGTGAAATTAGACAGAAGGAACATGAGAGGAAGACATCGAGAATGAAAGAAACATTATGGAACAAGAATTCCCGAGAGTACATGGTGGAAGGGTTCTGGAGAGCTGTAGTAGGGGTAGGATTGAGAAAGTAGAGGATGAGAGAATAGCAGGAAGGAGTTAGGGCAATTTACTCCTAGTAATTAAGAAACACACAGATAGGCAGAATAACAGGTGGTTATAATTTGCTAGGCACAGGGGTGGCTGTGAATGGTAGAAAAATAGAAATGCTCTCAGTTTCCATAATACCATCTTGGGGTTTGGGTAGAATCAATTTACAATTCTAATAGTCAGTAGTCAATAAACATTTACTAAGCACCTACTGTATGCCAGGCACTGTGCTGAACACTGGGGGTACAAATACAAGAAAAAAAAAAGGAAAGATAGTTCTGGTTCTCAAGGAGCTTAGGATTTAATGGGGCAAGAGTCACAAAAGAAAGCTGAAAAGGAGTGAAGAAGAAAGGTACTGGATGGGGGAGCATGATAGAGAAGGCAGAGGAGTCCCAAAGCAGTTGTTCCAGGTGGAAAACGAAGAGATATCTGTGCTGAGACTCTTCTTTAAATGGAGATTTTGGGGTTCACAGCTCTGCCTTCCAATCAGAAGGGCAGATGTTAGTGATGATGTATGAATACCAAAGCTGGTTGGATCTTGCTGGATGATGAAGTTTTGCCAATGCTGAACTTCCCGAGGGCATGGGTGAGAAATCAAGGGGTCCACAATACCAGCAGGGGGGTCTTGGCATAGCTCCTTCAATAGTTTGTCACTTTTGCCGATTTGCCAGGTATGCTAATTTTATGCAATTGACAACATCTTCATGAATAAAGTCAATGGAACTAGGATAAAAAAAGAAAAGACACTGCCAATTGAGGGAAATTAATTTTCTCTCAGAAACCTCAGAATTGTTTTCAATCTACATTTACCATATTATTAGTGAGTTAGAGCAATTTTTCATGTGGTTGTTTTTAATTCTTCTTTTGAGAACTATTTATTCAGCTGCTTGTTCATATTCTTTGACCATTTATCCATTGGAAAATGATTCTTGGGCTTATATATTTCTGTTCATTCCCTATGTATATTATGTATCTGACTCTTGCCAGAGATAGTTGATGAAAATATTTTCCCTCAGTTGGAAGCTTCTTTTCTTATTCTAGTTGTATTGATTTTATTCATGCAGAAACTTTCCAATTTTATATAACTGAAATGCTCTGTTTCATCTTCTGTAATTTCCTCTAACTCTTGTTTAAGAAATCTATCCTAGCCATAGTTCTGAAAGTTACCTTTGTTCTTTTTTTTTTTTTTTTTGGTGGAGTGACCTTTTACATTCAGGTCCTGCTCTTGTAATGAGCTTATTGTGACCAATTATACAGGATGTTGGTACATTTCTCCCCAATTGCTTTCCAGTTATCCCAGCAGGTCTTGTCAAAAAGGAGGTTCTTCCCTAAGTAATGTACATCCTCAGGTTTAGCAAATACTGGGCAAATGAGTTCAATTATTTTTGTTTCTCTGTTACCTAGTTTGTTCCATGGATCTTCCTTGCTATTTTTTAAAAAAAATCAATGCCACATAATTTTGGTGGTTAATACTTCATAATATAATTCGAGGTCTAGAGGTGCTATTCCTCCTTCATTCCTACTTCTCAGTGCTCCTTTCAAAACCAAAGGACTTCTCACCAGTCTGGAGAGACCACCAAGATTTAGAATAATTGTACACCTACTGTGTAGATTTGTGGGAAATGTAATTCCCCAAAGGGATGATGTGCTCCTTCCTCACGATCATAGTAATCCCTTACATTTTTATATGGTTTTACAGTTTTCAAAATGTTCACACAGATTTGATCCTTAATACAGCCTTACGAAAGCGGTAGGGCAGATAATATTAGCCACATTTTACAAACTAGGGAAAATGAGGCTCAGAGAAATTAGTGCCTTGCCCTGGGTCATATAGTTACTAAGTGGCAAAGCAGGGACTCAGACTCGGGTCTTCTCACTATGAGTGAAAACTGATGTTCTACCAAGGTTAAAGTTTCTATTACCATGTGGTACCTACAAAGTCATTGAAAATATTTCTAGGAAATGACGTTGCTGTTCTCAGATGATGATGACCACCCTATTTTAACTACGTGACCCCTTTTTGAATGCAAGCTCCTTGAGGGCAGGGACTATCTTGAATGTTTTTATTTGTATTCTCAGTGTTTAGCTCAATGCCTAGAATATACTAAGTGCTTAATAAATGTACCACCTATATATCATCTTTCTTTCCAATCTATAACCCCTGTCCCAAAGCCCATTAAAATGGGACTTGCTCTTTATTAGTGAAGATGAATGCCCTTCCTGTATGAGGGGACTCTGGGACTTTTCATGATTCAAATTGCTTTGAGAGCTTCTGACTTCCAGCTTTGAAAGGGATGATGGGGGGAGGGGTGGGGGGTGGCTAGGTGGTGCAGTGAATAGAGCACCTGGAGTCAGGAGGACCTGAGTTCAAATCTGGTCTCAGACATTTAACACTTACTAGCTGTGTGACCTTGGAAAAGTCACTTAACCCCAATTGCCCTGCCCTCCCCCTCCAAAAATAAAAAAAAAAGAAAGAGATGGAGGAAGAGTCTTACTTCAGGTTGTTGAAGAGAAAGACTGGGAAAACATGAGAAGAGTGTGTGGTCTCCATCATGTCTCTATCCCCAGTTTGCTATTCCTTGGGGAACTTCTTGAGTAGGATCCAGGACTCACTCTCTCTTGCTTTTCCCTAATGCTTCTTTGCTCTGTATGATCTGGTCTATATTTTCCTATACATACCAGCTCGGAAGTCTGTTTTACTATGATTTGGATAAGTGGATTTCTTTGCTATTCACTATGTATGTTCATTGTGGAACTGGTATTGAGTGGGAAAGGGATAAAACCTTGGATATAAAGCTTGGGGTCCTCCTTTTCTCAGTAATGATATGGCAATCAGAAGTTAGATCAAACCTGATCACACCCTCCCTAGACTAACAATATTTAAAGAAACAGATAGATACAGTTCTATCCTGGTACCCTCTCTTTCTGAGGAGAGCAGAGTGATGGCTTCTGGCCTCAATTTTCTGCTTCCCTCCTGGCAGGAATTAAAGTCTTCCTTCGTTGGAGAAGGGGGGGAGGGGAAGAAGAAGATAGACATATCTATTCTGCCTTCTTTTGAGCCACACAATGACAAATCCCTGCTACATGTGAAAGGATATGGTCCTTGCCATACAATGGGTCCTCTTCTTTGCTACATATCTATTTATCATCTATCCATTTATCATATGTCTATCATCTCTTCAACTATCATTTATCTATCATCTATCAATCAATCAGTCATCTGATTAGAACAGGTACTCCCTCAACCAATGCAGCTGGTCATCTCTCCATGACTTAGTAGAAAGTTTCTTGAGTAGCTATAGCCAAAAAATGTACCACTTAGCAGCTAACCATCTAGAGATGCCCCTTTCTCCATTTAGCAAGGGGACCTTCAGCTGTTGGTTCTTTCCAGCTTAGAAGGGCCCATCAGAGCTTGTTCTCCATATCATAACCTTTAAGGACTCAAGATCAGCTCTTCACAATGATTGGAACATGACTTTCATGGGGAAGTCATAATAATTATAGCTCCATTTATATATTATGCTACTCTCTACACAAGGATTTCTTTTATAACAACTGAAGTCATCCTTACAAGTTCTATTATTACTCTCATTGTATAGATCCTAGGAGCATTGATTTAGAACTGGAAAGGACCTTAGAGATAATTTGATCTGATCCTCTCAGTTTACAGATCAAGAAATTGAAACCCAAGGAAGGCAAGTGACTTGTCCAAACTCACACAGGTAATGAGCATCAGAGACATGATTTGAACTCAGGTCCTTTGATTCCAAAGCCAAGGTCCTTTTCACTGTGCTATGAAAAGGAGCTGACCCATGAATTATCCAGGGACTGCATATGCATGTATCACCTGCCAAGACAGTGTTTGCTCCTGCCCCTTGCCACACTGATCCCCCAAATAGGCTGTTGGATCTATTAGTTCTTCATGGCAAGAACAGATCACTGAGGTGAACCTGCTTCCAGGGATTTCCTGTCACCAGAGCCACACTAATACAGACACATTTTTCATTAGGAGAAACTAAAACTCACAAGTGACATCAACTGAAAAATGTTTCTACAAGTCAGTTCTTTCCATTGAAAGTTAAGTGTATGACAGCTGGTGACTTTTAATGGAAGGAAAGTTTGCTGGGCTGAATTCCTACCAAACCACTAGAGAATTTGTGTTTTTAATTTTGATTTTTGGAGAAACACAGCACTTTAGGGTCCAACCGAGCAGGCCAGGAATGGAAAGATCTGGTCTTGCTTTTCTCTAATTGTGGCCTTAAAAGACCCTGTGGATGGCCCTTTGATCAAATCATGTTACAATTTATAAAAGTGTTAATTTCCTTTACTTACCCTTCACTTTCAACTCATTGTTTAAGAGCTGGTTGAGAAGAAACTCAACTTTTCCCACCATTCATCTGGGTCCCAAACCAAAACAGCTGGGTTTCTTCAAGAATACCTCATTCCTCATTCTGGTTAGTGGGAGAAAATCCTAGCATCACCCCCACACCCAGTAATACTAACAGAGAGGGGGGGAAAACCAGGACCTCAAAGGGCCTTGAGATTATGCCATAGGAGAGTCTTTTGAAGTGATGAGACATTTCACCTAGAAAAAATACGACTAGAGAGGATTTAATAGCTAACTTCAGGGATTTAAAGGGCTATTACATAGGGTTTAGATTTTTTCTGCTTGGCCTCAGAGGCCAGAACTCGGGTCAGTGGGGAAAAGTTGAAGGGAGGCAGAATTAAGTATAATGTACTGTCTACCAATATAAGCTGCCAGAAAGGGGAACAGGCTGCTTCTATGTGCCAGGCACTATTAATACCTTGGGATATAAAGTTAAAAGTGAAATAATTCCCATCTTCAAGGAGCTTATACCCTAATGGAGATAACATAAGTATATACAGGCAGATATGAGAATATATAGAACGTGTGTCATCCCTGGAGCTTGTAAAGATGTTCTCTGCCTGGGAGAAAGCTGTATGATTCATTGCTGGGTTAAGTCCCCTAAATTTGTTCTGAGGTGGAAAAGAAGATAATGATGTTTGTCATATCTGGTAGAAGGGGTGACTTCCAGCTTGGGGAGAGGGGTTCTTGGAGGGGTCTTTCAAGAAGACAAAATTTGAAAGGTGGAAGAAGGGTCTTTTCCCCTGATCCCAGCATAATGGCAAACCAGGCCTCAATCCCCAGGTGGAATATGGGCGTAGCTAGTCAGGTTTGAAGTAAAGGTCTCTGGCTTCCTTGCTTTTTTTTCTTTGTTTCCTTTCCTCTAGCATGGACCCAATAAACATCAAAAGGTCCCAGAAGGCCTGTGAGGACTGGCCAACAAGAGCAGTGATTACTAGAATAAGTGGTGTTTGTAGTAGCAAAATTCAGATCAGATTTGTGACAAAGAAAAGCATCAGAGAGGGGCCCCCAGAAAAGAAAAGATTGTTTCTAAAAGGTGATAATAGCGCAAGGTGAAATGTAAACCAGCTAAAGAGCAGCACTGGAAATGTGTTCCCCAAAAAGTGTTAGCCTCTCAACTGATTTAATATTATTTTCCTGACCGTTTTACTATTCTTCATTGCTTAGCATCCCATTTTCTCTTGGGGAATAAATGACCTGTTTCATACCTGACCTATTTTTGTACACTGGATACTTAAAAAAAAAAACCCCAAACTTTTTCTCCTTATTGAGGAAAAGCAATAGACTTTGAGACCTAAACCATTTCCATAGTTAGCAACTTTCTAAGTAGTAACTTTCCTCTGGAATCCAAGGGTGGGATAGGATGGAGTGGAAAAGGGGTGGGATGGAAAAAAACCCTGAATAATAAATGAAATGGAAAAAGACAAATAATAAAGCAAAACAACCAAGTGGGTACAGATCATTGCATGTGCAACCGTTATTTTCCAATTCTCATAAGAAATGAAATTTAAGTTCATTACCTTAACAAAGGAATGCACAGGGGAGTCTAATTCCACTAATGAGAAGCCAGGGGTCTCCAGAGCAATTAACCTGGTATACAGCTTCATGGCTGGGTTCAGAGGAACCCAGGAAGCAGCAAAGGGAGAGCCCCAAGCTTCCGTGACTCTCAGGCTCTATACTAGGAACTTAAAATGATGACAAGATAGTTTTAGATGGGAAGGCACTAGTGCCTGGTGAGATCAAGAATGGTTTCATGTAGTAGGTTGTAGGTTTCATGTTGTAGGAGTTGAGTTTGAAGGGAACCAGAGACTTCAAGAAGTGGCAGGGATAAGGCTAGAGGTGAGTCTACAAAGATAAAAATGAAGTCATTCAGGCTCCCAAGGAACTTACATTCTATCAATTCTGGCCAAGGTTGGTTGGCTACTTGCTTGGAGTTGTTGAATAGGAGATTCTTGGTTGGGTGGGGGTTGAAGTTGATTACCTTCTTAGTTGCTTTCAAACTCAGAAATTCAATGATTCTGTCACTGTCTTCTTGTGAGAATGATGAATTTCCATTATTCCAATAGCAGTCTGTAAGACAAATAAACACAGTACACAGGAGGGCTGCTAGCATAGGTTCACTCTTGATTTGTTCAGACAGGAAAGACACTAAGAAGGGGTTAATGATCTTACTTTATTCTAGTCTAGTTTTCTCAGAAGAGGATTGCTGATAATGGGAGGATAAACTCCTACAAGCATTCCCTAATCACTCTTCTAGCTGGTGCCAGCAAAAAGGTGGGATCAAATGAGACAGGCACAAAGTGTGCATCCCCTTAAATTCCTTCAAGCCTCAATGGGGGCCAGTTGAGGCAAATGCAGATTTCCCCCAAGCCTTGCTGGGGGCTGATCAAGGTACAAAGCATTCCAGCTTGTGCATTCAACCCCAAGGTTCCCCCTAAGCCTCAATGGGGACCAGTTGAGCCACACACAGTATTTGTGCATTCAACCCTAAGGTTCCCCATTCACTGACCAATGCCCACTTGCTTTATAAGGACAACAGACAAAGAAGACATCTTGCCAGTAATAGCCTCACAAGTTTACATCACCCCATCCCTGTATCTCATTGTGCAGTCGCAGTGGATGTTTATATTATTTATCATTATATAATACTGCACAAGCATGGTGCAAATGTTTTGAACCATAACTGTGGCAACTCATATCTAATACCTGGGAACAAGAGATTGTTATGGCCATGGATCCTGAGAAATTGAACTTTAAGAAGTAATAGCAAAAATCCATTTTACACACACTGAAATCCACTTACACAGTCATAGCTCATGTTTATGTAGCAATCTGTTATGTAGGCAGTACTAATGTTATTGTTCCCATTTTACAGATGAACAGATTGAGACTCAGAGGGGTTAAGTGATTTGCCCAAAGCCACACAGTTAGAAAAGGGCAAGAGCTAGGATTCTTTGCAACCCTTCTGACTCCAAGCCATTTCCCCTACTTCCTATAAGTTCTCTCTCTTTTTTTTTTCCTGTTCTTGAATAGAGAGAGCCTAGAAAATTAAAACAATAAATCTATTAATAAATTTAAATTTGATTCTACAATGCAAACATTCAAATATATGATCTAGAACCAAAGACATGAGTAAAATCATTAGAAAAAAACCCCAAATAACAAAGGAAATGGAAAAAGACAAATAATAAAACAAAACAAGCAAGTGGCTACAAATAATTGCACATGCAACCATTACTCACCAATTCTTATAAGAAATGAAATTTAAATGGAGCACCGGCCCTGGAGTCAGGAGGGCTTGAGTTCAAATCCGGCCTCAGACAAAACTAGCCATGTGACCTTGGGCAAGTCACTTCACCCCAATTGTCCTATCTTCCCCCCTCCAAAAATCAAAAATAAAAAAAAATGAAATTTAAGTTCATTACCTTAACAAAGGAGTACAAGCGTTGTTCATTGTATTTGCCATGAGTTTTGTTGCGATTTAATATTGTTTATTTACATGGTTTTAATTGCTGAGTCTACTTTTTTCCTTTGCTTTATTGACTCTGCAGCTCTTCATGAAAACCTTTCCAAAGTTCTTTGTGTTCTTCATATTTGTTATTCAACTTGGTACAATAACGCTATTCATTTATATCCACATACCACAATGTTTTTAGTCTACATGATGGACTTTTCTGATTTCACTGCTATTTGCTGCTTAGACATTAAACTATAGAAAATAATAAAATTAGAAAACATATTAAAATGAGGGGCAGCATGGTGTGATATAGAGAGAACTAGCTTTGAAGTCAGGATGACCTGGGCACAGGTGTAACTTCTGACATATATTACATGGTGAAGTTGATTGAGTGCTGGGCCTGGCGTCAGGAAGGATCATCTTCCTGAGTTCAAATCTGGCCCCAGACGCTTACTAGCTGTGAGACCCTGGGCAAGTCACTTTATGCCTATTTCCTCATCTGTAAAATGAGCTGAAGAAGGAAATGGCTAAACCACTCCAGCATCTTTTTTAAGGAAACCCCAAATAGGGGTTACGAAGAGTCAGACACAACTGAAAATGACTCAACAACAATACCACTTAACTTCTCAGTGGCCCAGGGAACTCTAAGGTATAAATCCCACAACAGGTGCCTTCTACACTAGTAGAGAAAACTTCCTCTCTGGGAATTCCCTATGCCAATGAAATCACAAGGATGGTACACATTTTTTTTAAAGGTTAAGAAGAGATTGTAGTTTACATCCTTTCAAAGATTCAATTTCCCTTTATCTACTGTGTCCTTCCCTTTTGCCTACAAATATGTCCCAGATTTCCCTAATTAAAAAAAAAACAACCCTTTATTTGACCCTACCGTCATTTACTATTTCTTTCTTTTCTAACATAGTCAGAATCCTGGGAAAAGCTGCTTATGGTCTCTGAATCACAGAATTTAAGAGCTGAAATGCAGAGACATAGAGAGATGTACTCAAAGACTCTCAAAGTGTCATTGCATATAAATTGTGAGGGCGTTGGGCTAGGAGGTTGGTTCAGCTTTGCATCTATAATCCTATCCTGCATACTTAAAAATAGGACTGGAAGAAACCTAAATGTCAAAGACAGAGAAGTCATTAAATGAATTTTGACATAATAATGTAACAGAATAGAATAATGCAACTGAGACCAAGAAGTGGGAGGAATACAAAGAAGTCTGAAAAAATCTTTAAGAAATAATTCAGACGTGAAACTGAGGAGCTTTTGTGCTGGCAAAATCAATGCAACTAGCGTAAGAAGGGGAGCTATGAATTGGGAAAAAAAATTGCCGCATATGCAGCCCTGCCTTGTGAAGCACACCAAATTCAGGATGCTCAGCAAGAGATGTCTTAGAACAGAGACTCTGGGAAGGCTGTGTGTGATTGGCACTGTGACCCATGTTGTAAGGTTTAGTCCCTTCCATCCCTGGCCTTGCAGAGTCAAGTTCTTGGCATAACATTTGTATTTCTCTGCTCTCCCATTCAAAGACTACCAGAAGTTAGCCTATGCAATGATGCCACTGAGGCAGACAGGGAAAGACTATGACCAGAGAATGCTGAGCCTAACAGAACAAGCTGGGTAAGATGACCTTTGCAGCTGTTAAAGAAAATTTCTTCCTTCCCCACTCCTTTAGAGTGCCTGATTTACCTCTTCCCTCTGAGCAGAAGGAAACAACCCAGGATGGCCATGGTACCTGCAGCAGAAAGCTGCAACCAGTTAGCATACACTTGGAGAGGTTCTCCTCCCCTCTCTCCCACTCACGACTTTTTTGTTTTTCTTTTTTGCTAATTGGATGTCCCACGGTTGGATAAAAGAAAAACAATGTTCTCATTTGTGCTTTTGGTTGTTATTTGGGAGGAACAGAGAATGCCAGAGTTATGCAAGACTGGAATAAGAAGCTGTCAAGTCATCCAGCACTCAGGGTAAGGCTGGAAAATGGGGAGGCAGCCGAGCAATGGGTCTGGCCCTGGGCAGTTCCCATCTGGTGGCATTAACCAGTGTGTAACCTTTATCTAGCCCAAGATGAAGAGCAAGGAGAAATAAGAACACAGAGATACATTTTAACTTTAACTTTCATCCAGACCTCTCCATCCATCCATCCATCCAACCATCCATCCATCCATCCATTTATCTATCTATGTCTGTCTGTCTTTATTCATATGTATGCATATATACATATATGCACATACATATATAAATATATGTGTATCTGTATATGCATAGATCCTGGTGAGGAAACATGTATACCTGCATACATATGCTTACAATACCTATATGTGTGTGCATACACATTTGTACATATACACATATATTTTAGTGATCCCCAAAACCAAGGATGAAAGGAATTGTGCTTCCTGGGTTTTTTTGGGAGGGTCCTTTACCATGCTGAAGTTGAGCCTTTGCTTTATCTATGATAAGGTTCTAATATCTAACAAAAATGGTGAATTCAAATATATAGTATCAAGAGCCATTCCCTAATAGACAAATGATAAAGGAGACAAAAAGTTCTTTAAAAAGTATAAATTACAATCATAGGAAATTACAAATCACCAATAGAGAAGCGTAAATCAATGGAATTTGGAGGTAACCCCTCACCCAGGAGATTTGCAAATGTGACAAAGCATGGTAAAAGTTAATGTTGTAGAAGCTTTGAAAAGATAGGCAAACTAGATACACTGCTGATATAGCTATGAATTGGTCTGACCATTTTGGAAAGTAATTTGGAATCATGCTAAAAAATGACCCAATTTTCTATATTCTTTGATTCAGAGATTCCACTGCCAAGCATACGATTCCAAGGATGTAAAATACATAAAGAAAGGTCCTGTATACACCAAGAACAGCCACAGTCGGACATATTGAGACTTGACTTTAGCATAGTGATGTCATTTTGGTCTTCTTCGAGAATTAAGGACAATAACCAACCAACCAATAAACCAGTAGCATTTTTTTTTGGTAGCAGAAAACAACTGGAAACAATGTAGATGCCCATCAGTTAGGAATGGCTAAATAAATAAATTGTAATACACAAATGCAACAGAGTATTACTCTGCTATAAGAAGTGATGACTATGAAGAATTCAGAGAAGTATGGCACAGAGTGAAGCGAGTAGAACCAGGAAGACCATATAATAACAAGATTCCAACATAAATGGAAAAAAACAAAACTGGATGCTGTTCATTGGTCAGTGCCCAAGCTTGACCCCAAAGAATAGGTTAGAAAATGTTCTCCATTCCACTTCTTTGCAGAGTAAATAGATTATAGGCATGGAACATTGCATATATAGTAAAGCATGGTTGACATTTTGGTTGCTTTGGCTATGCTATGTTTTTTCCCCCATTTCTTTTTTTCTTTGTTACAAGGGATAATTCATTGTATAGGTTAAGGTGTGTGTATACATACATACATATGTGTGTACATGTATGCATGTGTATGTATACATACATAGAGATACATAGTATTTATCTGTCTCCCTGATCTAATAAGTCCTTTGCAGAACTACCAAAATGACTTTCCCAAATCAGATCTGACCATTTCACCCCTCGTTTCACTATACTTCAGTGGCTCTCTATTACTTCTGTGATTAAATATAAACCCCTCTCTTTGGTATTTAAATCTCTTCATAGCCTGGCTCTACCCTACCTTCCTCATTTTATTATACAGTACTTCCTTCCATATCCTATTTCTCAGTCAGACTTGTCTTTTGGTTCTTCCATTTACCATTTCTGGACCTTGTACTATCTTTCCCCATGCCCAGAATGTGCCCCCTCCTCATTTTTTTGAATTCTTGATTTCATTCAAAACTCAACATTGGTGCCATTAGTTTGTCCAGAGGCTCATGCTTTCTCTTGTTAAACAATGGGATTTAAATGGAAAAGCAAGAGAATCCTTGCTCTCAAGGAGCTTATGTTCTAATGGGGTGAACACCATGAATGGAAGGTTCCAGTTGTAAATCAGATGGAAAAGTCTCATTTTAGGGTGCAGTAACAAACCAAACAGTAATGCATCTTCTTAATGTTATCTCCACTAATAAAACTATATCCATTTCTGATGTTGAGCCCCATGACAATATGGGAGCCATACTAAACAAAACCATAGATTCTTCAGAGTGAACTTATACTCTCTTTGGTCCTTTTATTCCTAACTTTTGTTCAGAGTATTTGACTTATATTGGACTCGTTTTATTTCCTGGTTCCTCTAGTCTCCTCTTGTAGAACTTAATCTCCTTAAGGCCCAGACAGAATAACTTTTGACTTTGTATCCTCATTGCTTAGAATAGTACCTGGCACATAGTAGTACCACCTTGATAAATGATTGTCACTTTTAATTCAATCCCACCTCTCCCTAGATTATACCATCTTGTAAGAACTAAAAAATTTACAGTTCCTTGGAATTACCTCTGAAAACAACTACAAAAAACCTGAAGCTTGGGACAGTGCCCTCTCTATTCCAGAAGCAGACCCTGCTCCCCCGCTTTAACATAGAGTTAAAAGTTAAGATATAGGCTGGAAAAATGAGCAAACAGCAGGAAAAGAATCCTGATTATAGAAATTACTATTGTGACAGGCAAAACCCAAACTCAGAAGACAACAAAGTCAAAACTGCTACATCAAAAGCCTCAAAAGAAAAATATGAATTGGTTTCAGACCATAGAAGAGCTCAAAAAGGATTTCAGAAATCAAGTAAAAGAGGGAGAGGATAACTTGGGAAGAGAAATGAGAATGATGCAAGAAAATAATGAAAAAAGAGTCAATAGCTTGGTAAAGGAGATACAAAAAAAAAACACAGAAGAAAACAACACCTTAAAAACCAGAATAGGCCAAAAGTAAAAGAGGCACAAAAATCTAAGGAAGAGAAGAACGCCTTGAAAAGCAGAATTGGTCAAATGGAAAAAGATGTACAAAAATTCACTGGAGAAAAGAACTCCTTAAAAAGTAGAACTGGGGGTGCCTAGGTGGCACATTGATAGAGCACCAGCCCTGGAGTCAGGAGGATCTGAGTTCAAATCTGGCTTCAGACACTTAGCGCTTACTAGCCGTGTGACCTTGAGCAAGTCACTTAACCCCAATTGCCCTCCATCCAAAAAAAAAAAAGTAGAACTGGCCAAATGGAAAAGGAGATACAAAGCTCACTGAAGAAATCACAATATGAAAGTGAGGGCTTTTAGTTATGAGGAGGGCAATGTTGCTTTCTGCTGACAGTACCATGTAGATATTGTCTTTGCATCTCTTCCATGGATGACTGGACTGGATGGTATCTTTAGAGCTCCTAGATCAGTGGTTCTCAACCTGTGGGTTATGTTCAATTTGTAACAATGAAAATACATCCTGCATATCAGATATTTACATTATGATTCATAACAGTAGCAAAATTACAGTTATGAAGTAGCAATGAAAATAATTTTATGGTTGGGGGTCACCACAACATGAGGAACTGTATTAAAGGGTCGCAGCATTAGGAAGGTTGAGAACCACTGCCTAGATACTGCTCATAAGATTTGGAGTCAGGAAGGAAAGCTTGAATTCAAATCCTGCATCAAACACTTACTACCTGTCTGACCCTTGACAAGTCACTTAACCTCTTGGAGCCTCAGTTTCCTTATCTGTAAGATGAGGATCACAGGGTTGTTCTTGGCATCAAATGAATTAATGTATGTAAAGTGCTTTCTGCTAGATATTGCTATTATTGGTATCATTATTATGATTATCATTATTAATAAACAATTTGTATATTGTCTGCAAAGGGTCACTTTCATTTTTCATTTGTTTTTAATAAATAATGAAGTTGTCCTGGGTGCTCAGGTTGCTTCCTCTGAATTAGACTAGGAGCCTGAAAAGTTGCATCATAAATGCAACTTATTTTTTCCACATCATCAGGAAATGCATTCATTTTTATTCCTTGGATTTAACAACAGTGCTTCCCTCCCCCTTTCTTCCCCCCTTGTTTTAACTGACATTCGGTTTTTATTTTTTTAAAAGGAGACCTAGAGATGTTATATTCTCATAACTGATCATAACCATGTTGTTTCCTTCTTTGCCTTTGTTTTGACATGTCTAAAATAATTATGCTTTTATTCTCAAGCATTTACATTATCAATTATTCCATGAAGGAAGCATCTCTCTCTGTCCCTCTCTCTCACTGTTTCTATATATCTCACTGTCTCTGTCTCTGTTTCTGTCTCTCTTTCTCTATATCTCGTTCTTTCTGTGTCTCTTTCTCTCTATTTCTGTTTTTGCCTCTGTCTCTCTGACTCTGTCTTTGTCTCTGTTTCTGTCTTTCACTGTCTCTGTCTCTCTGTCCTTGTCTCTCTCTGTCTCTCCTTCGCTCCCCGCCCCCCACCCCAAGCCTATCATGCTACTATGGTATCCAGTAAACATCTGCTAAACAAAGCCAGACATCTTGCTTAAATCAAATACTTGTTTATACTCCTCGTTATTCCATCAATCCTGAGCTTGGCAAGAGCTGGTGAGTGTAGAGAGCAGAACCTCAAACCTTTGTCAGTGACTCCTATAATGCCCTAGTTCTTCCCTTACTCTTTAAGAGGCCAGCATGTTATTACTCCTGCCTTGTTCATTGCCTGAAGGTCGGATATACTGTTTCTCATGTAAGGTTATTATAGAACAGAAGCCAAAGACCCGAGTTCAAATCCTGCCTCAGACACTTACTAGAGGCAGTGAGGTGGTGTAGTAGAGAGTGTAGGCCTGGAATCAGACCTTGAACTCAAGGTAAGAGTTCAAATCTGGACTGAGATACCCTATGGAGTCACTTAAGCACTATCTGCCTCAGTTTCCTCATCTTAAAATGGGAATCATAACAACCACCTACCTCCCAGGGTTGTTGTGGAAATAGTGAGAGATTATTTGTAAAGTGCTTTGCAAAACCCTAAAGCTCTATGTAAATACTGACTGCTGTTATTACTACATATCCCTTCTGGTGCCAAATTTATGATTCTAAGATTGCCTTGTATGTGTGAAGAACTGGGCTGGACAATTGAGCAAGGAATTCTGGGGGATGTACAGATAAATAAGACATTCCCTTCTCAAATATCTCATAGTGACATACATAGGAACACTGATCTAGAGCTGGGTCTAAATAGATAAGGAAATAAAATTGTGGCCCAAGAAGGTTGAGAGACTCATCTAGAGACATGCGGGTGGTAAATATTATAAGTGGAATTTGAACTCACTTTTTCTTTACTCCTAAGTCAGGTCTTTCCCCACAGTTTGATGCGATAGGGATTTCTTTATAGGTTAACAAAGTGCTTTCTTCAGACAACTCTGTGAGACAGGCAGTATAAGCCTATTTCCCCCCATTTTTACAGAAATGGAAACTGAGAATTAAGAGAGGTTAAATAATTTGCCTGGGGTAGCATTTCTAGTAAATGTTAGAACTAGGATTTGAAAACAGGTTACCTCACTCTGTAGACCAAGGCTCTTTCCACCTTGGTGCTTTAGAGTCTAACAGGGGTGGGCAACCTGTGGCATTGAGGCCACACATGGCTCTCTTTGTCCATCCTCAAGTGTAGCACTCAAATATGGCCTCAAGGCTACAGGCTCCCCACCTGTGGACTCTAAATGATGAGATAAGACATATAGACATAAAAAAAGCATCTTCCACTAAAAGGTGCCATCCTACAGGAGAGGAAAGGCAAGGAATGACAACAAGCATTTATTAAGCACCTATTATATACTAAGTACTGTCCTAAGTGCTAGGAATACAAATGTAGCTGTATGTAACTGTGGACAAGTTACTTAACCTCTGTGGGCCATGCCTAGCACTGAACTTTGCAAGAACTCTGCATAGGCACTTTAGCTCCAGACCTATAAGTTGCTTTGGCCATATATGTTCCACACATGTGTGCCCCAATGTACTTTAAATTTATGTCCACTTCTCCCATGAATATGGTGTGTATTTGTGAGCTGTTTCTGTAATTACTTTTTTTTGTTTTTTGTGCTATGCCATTTGTGTAAAAGCTTTTGCTGAGACCTCATGGTCTACTGCTGATTGTTAATGTGAGTGGTGGGGATTAGTGAGCACAAGTGTTAGGAGTAACCACCTGCAGTGTTAGCCTTGGAGCTTGAGACAGACCCTTTCTGGAAACCCAACATGTGATGGGTATGAGTCAAAGCTAGGAGAGTAATTAAGATGGTATATTACATAAAAATAAAGACAGAATTAAATAATTAGAGATATACCAATTGGTCATGGTTGGATTGTGCTAACATAACCAAAATGATAATACTACCTACATTGACTTACAGAGTCAGCATCATGCCAATCAATCTACCAAAGGATTGCTTTATAAAATGAGACAAAAGAACAACAAGATTCATCTGTAGGAATACGAAGTCAAGGATACCAAGGAGAATAATAACAACAGTGAAAAGGGGTCCTATCGCCGTCAGGTCTCCAACGGCGCTACAAGGCATCGCTCACCAAAGTTATTTGGTGTTGGTTAAAAATCAGAAAAGTTTATCAGTGAAAGTGAACGAGTAAAAAAGACCCAGAAGCAAATGCACAGAGCAGCATAGTGTTTGATAAACCCCAGAACACCAACTACTAGAGTAAGTACTCGCTTTTCAACAAAAACTTCTGGGAAAGTTGGAAAGAAATCTGGAAGAGATTAGACTTAGACCAGCATCTCACCCTATATATCACAACAAGCTCCAAATGGATACATGACCTAGATACAAATGATATCACATAACAGTAAAAAGGAAAGGAAGGTGGCGTTTTTTATAACTATGAATAGAAAGAGAATACTTGTCCAAGGATTATTCATGAAAGTTAACTGAAAAATTTTAATTCCATAAAATTGAAAAGCTTTTTTGCACAAAAAGAGAGCAGAAAGGAAACAGTTAACTAGGAAAAACTCTTTGCAATAAATTTTTTTCTGATAAGTATCTACTGCCTAATGCAAGTAGGGAACTGATACAAACATATAAGGAGTAAGACCCATTGCTCTAGTAGACAAATGATCAAAGGATAGGAACTGGTAGTTCTTAAAAGGAAGGTTAACTATCAACAGTCATATAAGAAGGCTCCAAATAATTAATAATAACAGAAGGACAAAATTAAACTAACTCTTAAGTTTCATCTTACACCAATCAGATTGGCAAAAATGACAAAAAAGGAAATGGCAGTTGTTAGAGGGTCTGTGAAAGAACAGGCACACCAAAATGGACTGTTGGAGAAGTTTATGAATGGTCTGGCCATTCTAGAAAGCAATTTGGAGCTAAGAATCACCAAGATGTGTACAACCCTACTAGGCTTACGGCACAAAGAGAGAAATAATAAAAGGAAAGGAGCAATACATGCCAAAATATTCAGAACAGCATTTTTCCAGTAGGAAAGCACTAGAAACTAAAGAGAGTGCGCATCATGACTGATCAAAATACGCTATATGAAAGTAACAAAATATTACTTCATGGTAAAACATGACAAAAAGGGATGGATCCAGATAAATCTGAGAAGAATTGCATGAACTAACACAAAGTGATGTGAGTAGAACCAGAAGATTAATTTATATAATAACAACAATATTGTAAAGGAAAAGAACTTGGAAAAACACAAGAACTCTGAATCCAGTGACTAGTCATGACTCTAGAAAAATTATAATGAAGCATCAACAACATTAGCCAGAGAGGTGGTGGATTATTGTAGATTTAGAATGATACATATTTTTAGATATGACCAATGTGTACATTTATTTGGCTTGACTATGCATATGTATTACAAGGGAGGGATTTTATTTTTGGTGGAGGGTAGATTTTCTGACAATGAGAAGGGTAGTGAAAGTGATGAAAAGAAGAAAGGAAGGAAAAGAGTATTAATCACAAAGAACAGAAGTAAATTCAGAAGGGGATATCGACTAGCAGAACTGTATTGGTACTACTGTGTTAATATTATATATACTTTAAAGAGCCTAAGCTAGAATAGAGACTCACAGTTTGATATAAAAACCTCTTTTAAAAGTTTTTTCTTTGCATGTGGAAAGGGTTATGTTTGTTGATATTTGCTTAGTTCATAATAAAAAAAAAAAGAAAAAACTTTAAATGAAGGATAGGTAGGAAGATGTGGAGGAAGGACTTTCCAGGTATCAAGAAGTCTGAGTAAAGGTGCAGAAATATGAGAACACAGATGGAATGAGATGGTGGAGAGGGATTGATGAGACAACCCCTGCCCTCAGGGACTTTGTCAGGAGTTCAGTTGACCTTAAAGGGTGCCGGAGTTGAGCAGTAAAGGTGGTGAGTGTATTTGTACCTAGGTACTTAATCCAAGGTAGCTAGGTAGTGCTGTAGTGGATAGATTGCCAGGCTTGTAGTCAAACAAGATTCATCTTCCTGAGTTAAAATCTGTTCTCAGGCACTTCCTAGCTATGTGACCCTGGGTAAGTCATTTAACCCTGTTTGCCTCAGTTTCCTCATACGTAAAATGAGCTGGAAAAGGAAATGGTAAACCACTCCATTATCTTTGCTCAGAAAACCAAAATGGGGTTACGAAGATCCACACAAGGCTGAAAACTGAAAATGACTAAACTTTACCTACTTACTGCAAATGATCACTCAGGATTTTTAATTATTCATGCCTCTGGTCTTCTCTACTATTAGTGAATGTAATCAAGTGTTGACTAAAATGCTTTTAATAAGGAGAGTCTTATTTCTCCTTTGGCTCAGAGTTCAGTGGGCCCTCACTACTGTAATTTTACTTTTTTCCCCAGAGGCATTTTTGTAATCAGTTAAGCCCAAGACTTGGATTGCTTCTGAGCCCTCATTAACATTATTTCTTCATCTCAGATGGTCTTATTCTATGGTAGTCAAAAAATGGTATGATAATGAAAAACAGAATAGAAAATAAAGATATGGGGTCAATAACATTTTTGGACCACAGGCAAGAAGGGAGAAAGAAATTCAATTAATTTGTAAAAGATTTTCAAGTGTACAAAGCACTTCCCTCACAACAACCCTTTGAGGTAGGTTCTACATAAACTCGTCTCCCACTTTATAGATGAATAAACTAAGGCTCTTGAATTAAAAAAAAACCCCAACTTGTCTAACATCAATAAATGACTGAGAGGGGATTTTAATACAGTGTCTCTCATATCACAGGACAAAGTCAGGAGAGAACAAAATTACTTTTCCCAAGATCTTGCTGACCTATAATATCTATCATTCAATTTCAGAATTTCTAGATGGGTCCTTAATTAGCTAAGTACAAAATCTGCATCTCTTAAGAGGAACATATATCCAATCTTTAGTTCTATCCTTGCACCATCCCTTCACATCTTCCCCCAATCCACCCGAAGAAACTCATCTCCCAACAAAAAGAACTCTGATGGCAAGGCAATTTATGCTTTTTTTTTTTCTCCCCTTTTAACTAAGTTTAAATAAGCTGGGAGGTAGGAAAAAGAGATGACAAATTCCTTTTAAAAAAACACCATTTTTAAGAACTTCCAGAGAGTTTGTTATAAAAAAAAAAAGGCATTCAGAAGAGAAGTGAATGGTCCTAATGAACAAGAAGCTCCAAGTTTACAATCTGAAGCAATGGTTAAGTCTACCCTACTTCATACTAAAAGCTGTATAGGCTAGATCCCAAAAAATGTACAATAGTGGAAAGACCTAGAATGCTAGGACATACCTGGCATGCTATTTCGTTTGGTTCAGAAGCTCAATTCTTTCATTTTGTAGGTTCTCAATGGAGTAAAATTTAAATATATGAAATGAAAGAATAATAAAACATCTGAGCTGGAAGTATACTTACAGTGCATCTCACCTGATCCTCCCCCTGCCCCATCCCCATTTTTGAGGGAATAGAGAGGTTAAGGAACTATGCTTCTTCTCTCTGGCTGTTTTCTGCCCTCCCCAGCAGCTCTCTTCTCCAAACCTACCCTTTAGTCTAGAAGCATTTCCACCCTGCCCCAGAATGTGCTCTTCCCTCCTCACTTCTTGTTCTAACATAGGGGTCAAATACACACATAGGCAAGCCTTGCTTTGTGCAAAACAGGCATGACGATATTTACCTAATGTTGAGAAATTGCTGCTAAGTCCAGAGGGGCTGGAGTACTGAACCCACCTCCTGTTTCATATCCAGGCATGTAGTTTGGATTGGTTTTAATCCTGGGGGAGCTTGGCCCTTATTGAAAGGGCTTAGGCTCAATCACTCTCTTTGCCTCATTAAACACCATCCAGATACTTGGGGGATGAATTTTACTAATAGCTTAAAATGGGGAGTATAAAGATATTCCATGTACAATACAAATCAAGTACAAGACAAGTCATCTATTTGTACATTCAAAAGAAATTCTGAACAGTAAAAAAATCCCAGTGTACACTAACAGAATGACAAAACATGAAACTTAAATTACAACTCTTACAGTTTGCTAGGAGGATAATTTTTTTCCCCCAGTATATAAAACAGTTTGCAGGACTGCTAAATTGGCATTTTATTTTTCACTTTGTCTCTCCAAATAACTCTCAGTATGTCTGCTGAGAAAACGGCAAGGTTGGGGTTAGCTCTCTTCTTGAAGGCCATTCTCTTTATGAATTATGGAGGAGTTGCCAGGGACTGCTTTGCTGTTGCTATTCAACCCCAACTCAGTGAGACCCAGCACTTCTGGAGCTCTTCAATTTACAAGGTCTCCTCCAAGCCTGGAATTCCTATCTTGCCTAAGGTCAGGAAAGAACAAACACAAAAGAGAAAACCCACACTCAAGAACAGATTTGCCTCAATAGTGTTTTAGATGCCATGTGCTCACAGCCACATGGCAACCAGGGTGCAATTAATAAACCATCTCTTTCCCATTCCCTCTCAGGAAGCAGCTCAGAAAAAAAGTCATGACATTATTTGAACTGATAAAGGAAGAAAAAGGCTGAGGGGATGGTTGCTCCCTGTTCTCACTCTCTGAGGCAGTAAGGGTAATTTATAATTTCAAGATGCAACCATCCTTTAGCCCTAGGGACAGAAGTAGACCACAAATCAACGGTGATTGATCTGAACTATGAAGCTACACTTAACATCTGCTCATAGTATATTCTCGCAAGAGAGAAATCATGTGGAACAGATGGAATCATGGGCAATGTATTCAGAGAAAATACTGTTGCTTTAGCACAGAGTATTTATGCTTTCGACTAGAACTGTATTGCATGCCAGTCCTTTAAAGCCCAGTTCTCTTCCAACCTGGCTCTGCCAACTGCCCCTTTAACTGGGGGGTTAGGGAGAGGGGAGGTTTCCAAGTAAACAATAATTGACTCTTGCTTCAGCAAAATAGGTTCCCATGAAAATGTAATCAAAAAAGGAAACAGCATTTGATGTCCTGTCTAGTTAGTAAAAGCAGGATCTTTAAGTGAAATATTGAGTGAAAATTGAATTCTTACAAATGGAACTTTTAAAAAAATGTACTAGGGAACTCTCCCGCTTAAGAATATTTGTACAGTGTAAACACATGCACCTTTATCCTTTAAATTACTGATGCAAAATAGCATGAGTCTCTAGGTCCAGGAGCTGAGCCAGAAGAAATGAGGATGGAGCATGAGAATCAAGGACAGCTGAAAGTTTTATTGTTAAAGTAGGTCATAGATTTCAGTGATGTGCATGCTTCCTCCATTTGCCATGAAATCCATCCAGTTTGCTAGGAGCTCTAGTTTGTTCTCTGCTGGCATACCCTTTGAGAGCCCAGGGTGACACCTCCATGCCATGATGGGAAGATGGAATCAAAAGAAAAAGTAAAGAAAAAGGTAAAAGAAAAGGTTTGTGAAAACTTGAAAATTAAACGAGTGATAAAGAAATTATTACTTGTCACTACTGCAATCAGAAACACAAGAGACAGGCTTAGGTGAGCTCTTAAATAATTTTGTAGGCTTCACAATGCTCAGCACATTGTAAATACTATATAACTTTTAGGTGTCCTCACCATCACCTTTTTGAACTGGTTGTACTGGTGGATATAAACCGTTGTTAATGGCTCATTGTTAACATGGCAGCTCTAATGAAGATCTCTGGAAATTTGGGCTTGATGTATTGTTCTACATTTTTATAATCGACTTTTGGATAAAGGCATTGATAGCATGCTCAACAGAAATTCAGATGACTAAGCTAGGAGGGATAGCTAACACTCTGAGTGATAATGTCAAAATAAAAAAAGATCATAAAAGGCTAGAGTCTTGGGTTGAATCTAAAGATGCAATTCAATAGAGAAAAATGTAAAGTCTTATACTTGGCTCCACCTAGCTACTAAAATGATTATTCTAAAGTGTCTTATCACATCACTGCCTTGTCCCCTACACAATAAATGCCAGTGGTTCTCCATTACCTCCAGAATCCTATATGAAATCCTATTTTGGGTCTTTGAAGCTCTTCACAACCTAGTTCTGCTTGTCTTTTCAGTCTTTACACACCTCATTCTCTCATACCTACACTCTACAGTTGATTAATATTGTCCTACTTTCTCTTTTTTGCTCATTACATACTGTATACTACACCATGTCTTGGTATGGCTGTTTCCTATGCCCTCCCTCCTCACTTCACCTCTTGACATCTATCATTGTTTCCCACCTCCCAGACTCTACTCCAATACCACCTTCTGTAAGAGGACTTCTTGGTATCTCAGTTACTTGAGCATTCTCTTCTAAGGTGACTTTTTTTCTAGACTCTATCTACTCTACATGTTGTCTTTACCATTAGCATGTAAGTTCCAAAATGCTCACATGGAATATTTGTATCCGACCTGTGGAAGAACATTCCAAACTCATATTGGTCCATGACATTGTAACTTTACTCTAACATAGTGATGTCATTTCAGTTCTCTTTGAGAAAGAAGGGCAACCAACCAAACCAACCAACCAACCAACCAACCAACCAACTAAGCTCCTTGAAGGCAGAGACTCGGTTGCTTTCTTTTTTTTTTTTTTGCCTTCCTTTGTATTCCCAGGGCTTAGGATGTCAGAAGCACTTGGTCCCCAGTGGAGTGACTTTCCCAAGGTCACACTGGCCTTTCAATGAACCTGAGGTCATGTCAGGTGTCTTGGCTTGTCCCACTGTTGATTCATATTGAGTATGAAGTCCAATAAGACCTCAGAATATATTTTCCCAGTAAGTAGAATGTAAGTTTGCTGAGCACAAGGGTTTCATTTTTATCTCATATCTCCATATCCCCAAAGCACTTAGCACAGATACTTGCACATAACAGTGACTTAATGAATATTTATTGAATTAAAAGAAGGAAGGATAATCTCATTGTGTTTTGCCATTGTTAGATCACATTTGGTGCATCACATTTGGGGCATTACATTTAGTTCTGGAGATTGGGATGGAGGAGGAGGGTATCATATTTTGGGAAGCAAATTCAAACTGGAGCATGGCTGCTAGCATGGTTAAGGGATTGGATCAGTTGAAAGAATTGGGGATGTTTTGGCTTAGAGAAAAGTTAGTTACTGATAAAATTTTAAGTGTTTGGGGAGCTGTCCTGTAAAAGATGGATTAAATTCCTTCTGCTTCAGGGCTCTTCAGGGTAGAATTAGGAGCAATGAGTAGAAGCCACAGAGAGGCAGATTTAGGCTGGAGGCAAGGAAAAACATCCTAATGATTAGAGCTGTCCAGAAAAAGGAACGAGTTACCTTAAAGGGTTCATTTTCACTGGAGGTCTCCAAGCCTCAAGCCAAGGGTGGAAACACCATTTGTCCGGAATGTTGTAGAGATTTTTGGTCAGACACAGACTGGATGAGAAGGTCCCTGAGGGCCCTTCCATTTCAGGAGTCTGTCAGCATTCGGAGAACTTGACTTTTAATTTAGAATTCCTCTTCCTTTTGGACCCTGGGTAGGACAGCTTTCATGACTGTTGATGTTGCTATACAGTGGATATTTTTTTAAAGCAAAAATAATTCCTGTGGTTGTGTCTGCTACGGAATCTTGGACACTTCCGATGTAGGGGAGATGCCTTGTTTGATGATTTTAGGCGCTGGAGGATTTGAGCAGTTTAAGTACTTATTTTGCTTGTAAGCAGTTGTTTGCTTGTTGTCAGATTATGAGCTACTTAAGAGCATGGGCTGTCTTTTGTCTTTTTTTGTATCCCTGGCAAGATGGTCTGTGCCCTCAAGGAGCTTACAATCTAGTAGATGAGTTTTAGCTGTAGATCAGATGGGAAGGTCTAGTAATCCTGAGGGAACAGTGGCATCTTCTTTATTGTCATTCCAAAATCCTATCTGTTTTGGACACTGAATTACTTGACAGTGTCAAGGACTTTGGAAGGAGCACTTTCTTTCCCAAGCCTTCATTAGCTGTGGTTGCGGAGGAGGCTGAGGCTTCAGCACCTACAGAAGCAGTTGCCAGGTCATATTTTTACAAGGGTTGATTCCCTGGATGATGGTTGCAAGAGGAACGCTGGGTTGATGTTCTTGGGTGTGAGAGAGGGCACTGTTCTTTCTGGGGTTCCTGGGCTTACCTGTCAATGGTAGTTGGTGCTGGTAGTGATGAGATGGCAAGCCCCTCTTCCACAGGGGTTTCTCCAGTAAAAGATGATTGTAGTGGTCAGGCTAGACAAAACCTGTCTCCTTCGGTAATCTTATAGGAGATGGGCAGGAAGTAGGCTACTAATCTTGGGGCGGGGTGGGAGTGGTGCTTCCTTTTCTGGGGTTCTTGGGCAACAGGGCTCAAAGGGAGGTGGTAGTCAAGGTGTTGACAAGTGGTTTGCGCTTATCACATCCTTTTGTCCCTCCATAAGGATGCCTAGCTGCTTCCATTTAGGCTGGCTTGCCCGCCCTGTTGGTAGTAGTTGGTCAGCTGTTCCACAGCGTACAACCCCAAACAACTAAGCAAATCAACATAAAAGCAACTGCAACCTTATACTTCAGTAAGGACGGGAACATGCTTTCTAAATTAGTGCCAATACTAGCCATGAAAAAAAAAATCAACTATTAAGGTCAGTAACTTTTTTTCATAAACTGAAAAATGAATACGAACAAAACATACGTCATTTGTTTTAAATAGTTTAAAGATTACAGAAGCTATGCATCATAATGTGTCAAAACAGTTGAGAAATTTATATCTCATTTTCTTCCATCTCTTTTTATATACACACTGCTCTTGGCTATGTTTGGGAGACATAGATTACTTAAAGATATTTTCATATTTAGTCATTTTCTTCCTTGTCAAAATTTTAAACAGGCACCTGATATTCTGAGAAATGACTATTGTATTTTGAGTAAAAAATGTGCTTAGAGATTTGTCTTGCATCCTAACTTTCCTTACTCCATTAAATCAGGCTTTGATTGTGGATTTCCTTTTATTCAACTGCTTCTGTATAAACTTTTGCATCTATCAAGGACAAAATAAAGAGTTGAACAGGGGTCTTTGTTTAATCTGTTTAGCAGTATTTGAATTGGGTCCCAAGCTATTACCATCCCAGAAATGAGCATCATATGTTAAAGTATATTCTTCGAACACTTATATTAAAGCTGAATTACCAAGTTAAATTTTCTGCAATTATTTAGAATGGCCACCATAACCTGGTATGTCATCAGCCAACTGCAACTTTTTGTCCCGTGGGTTTTTTTATAGTTTGTGACTTGAGTCCTGTCTGAATCATCTGTGAACACCTCTCTCCCTTCACTTCCTTTAGGTTTTTGTTTATGCCTATTACCATGGGCATGGTATTCCCATGTTCATCCCCAACCCTGTAGATACACTACATGCTTCTCTCAGAATCTCTTACCTAATAGTTCCAGCTTCAGTCAGAAGTGCAGTCATGAGTCCTATGACACCATATTGGATGGACATGGTGATTTCTCCAAAGTCTCTTCAGCAATTTTCTGAGATGGATTGTGCCCTATCTAAACTTTTAAGTCTTCCTTCCAAAGTGCGCCTTGCAGTCTTCTGCACATTGTAGTTGTGTGAGTTTTTATTGATATGAGTATAGTAACAGTAAAGGAGCAGCTAGGCATATACATATATATACATATACACATATATATGGCAAATATAGCAGCTAGTAGATAAGAGAGTGCTGGGGCCTGGAGTCAGGAAGATTCATCTTCCTGAGTTCAAATCTGGCCTCAGACACTTACTAGCTGTGTGACCCTGGGCAAGTCACTTGCCTCAGTTTCTTCATCTGTAAAATGAGCTGGAAAAGGAAAGGGCAAACCACTCTGGTATCTTTCCCAAGAAAAAAACCCATATGGGGTCACAGAGTGTCAGATATGACTGAACCACAAAGATTGCTATTGTTTCTTGAGAACCATTTGCTTCTATTCCCAGGTATCTAATGTTCTTGGCACCACCACTTTTGCATTAATGTCACTGTGTATCATTGTGTATTGGCTTGCTTTGGAAGAACTTGTCAAGTTCTTCCTAATTTCCAGCCCCACCCACCCCACCCCACCCCACCCTCCTTTACTTGGCTTTTGAGCTCCTCTGTCACCTGGCCCCAGTATCTATTTGTCTGGCCTCATTTCTTAGCATTCCAGTACCCACCTTGTTCCAGTTAGGTTGGTCTCTTCATTATTTGCCACTACCACCTTCCCTATCTGAAATGTCACCTTCTCTGACCTAAATCCTATCTGTTTTCAATGTGTAGCTGTTCTCACCTCTTCCCTACATTTTCTCTTACTACTCTAGTCCAAATTGGCATATAGGTGTTTTTTCCCCATTTCATGTATTAGCTTTGCCATTCCCCAGGAGATTATAAACTCCTTGAGAGAGATAACTCTGTCACATGCTGTACCCAGCATAACATCTAAGCTCTGTACTGGGCACAGAAATCCCAAGTATGTATTTTTTAACTCTTTTGGAAATGATCAAAGCATCAGAGAATATTATCAGCTCTAAGAAATCTGAAGAGATCATCTCATGAGCTCTAAGAAGTCATTTTAAGAAACGATTTGATAACTACACCGTATTTTAACTCTTTGTATTATGTACTGAGAAGGGATCCAAAGACTTCACCAGACTTCGATGAGAGTCTATGGTGCCAAAAAAATGTCAAGAATCCCTGGCCTAGTACAATCTCTCATCATTTTATAGATGAAGAAACCAAGGCTCAGAGAAGTATAAGTGATTTCCACAAGATCACATAGTTGGATAGTGATAGATTAGTCTAGAATGAGTCTTACATAGTTATAGGTGACCAATATGAAAATGAAGACAATACTTTGCACTATCTAAATTTTAAGTAATTTATTTCAGTAAAAAGATTTCTGAAATCTGCACTTAAATTCATTTTAAACTAGCTTATGCAAACACACAGAAGATCACACACACACTCACATATTAAAAAGAAACAAAAATTCCAATAAGCCAAGATGCACATCACTCAATGAGATCATAGTGCAATTGAGTTTCTCTATCATGACTGAACCCTGGGGTAACTGGGATAAAAAGGAACAAAAATGGCTTGTGTTTACTGCATATTCACACTATTTCATATCTGCTTGGATACTGATTCCCACAGATTTTGATCCTCTTGAGATTAAGTTGTATTACTCCTCCCCACAAATACACTCTAGTTGGTCTTGAAGCAATGAGTTTGTCAATAATCAAGGGGTCAAAAGCCCTAGAAATCCTGGTAATTTATTAACAGGTATCATTCTAGAGCCTCTCTCTTTCATTATGCTGCAACTTATTTGCTTAACATGCTATCATTGGATCACATTTGTTAGTAGCATTAGTAAGACATATACCATAAGTGGAAACTTAACACTGGTAGCATCGAAAGCACCTAATAGTCATACTGCTTTTGGCTTTTTAATTCAGGAAAGGCATTCAGCCAAAGCTACCCATTCCATTCCAACAATCCCACCACTATTCTGCAGTACAAATAGTTGGACTCAAAATTTAAATTTCGCTCCACTAATAACCCCAAAGGACCTGGTTAAGCTTTCACTGGGCTTCAAAGACCTTTTGAATAGTTGATTATGCCTGTCCAATATCATACTAACCCTTTAAAAAGGAAACATTTTAACACAGTGTATTGTGGAACAATAGTAGCTCCAATTCTCGTGATGAACTCAGAAGTAAAAGCTCCAAGCTTTTAGAAAAATGTTTAGCTTTCATTAGTAAAAACTAATTTCATTTATTTCCTCTCCTCATTTTATGTATTCTGAGCTTAAATCCTCCCATTTTCAAATTATGCTTATATAAATTTGGGTGAAAGATTGCTCTTGAAATTAGTTTTGACTAAAGAATAATTATAAAATTAAAGGGAGCTATTTCATAAAGTTTAAATATTGAACGAGGGCACAGGAAGCTGATGCTGAAGATGTCCAGCTTTCCTGTTCTATTTCCGCGTGAACACAAAGATGACTAGTTTAATGAGTGACGGATCAAACCAAGGAGAAGGTGGTCTCTCGTTTCTGGCTACGATATAACCTTAAACTAAGAGTGAGTCAGTCCTCCTGCCCAGGATCTTAGCCACTACGGAATGGTTTACCCTTAATAGCTTTTCCCTTGTTACATTTTATCCTTTCCCAAAGCTCTGAGAAAGACCTTATATTTATTCTTTGTTGACAGAAGCATCTCTTAACAAGACATCAGATAGTTCTCAAATTGTTTTTTCAAAAGGCTGTGTTTAATGACAAGGTTTAACGTACAGGACAGAAGGGCATACAGAGAGGTAGTATGTCTAAAAAGGCTCAAAACTCTAAGGAGGATTCTGATAACAACCTATAGTCACCTATCAACACACGTTCTCAGTCTTAGATAGGTTTAGCTGGTGGAGAGAGGAGGGAGAGCAACACTCTTGAAAAGAGAGATGGCAGCACACAAACCATTACTGTTACACTCTCTGCCCTAGAATTGGTCTTCAGATTGATAAGGCACTGACCAAATTTTTCTTACACTATATAACTTGAATCTACCCTTTCAATAAACTCAGTGTTTGTATACACAGATTTCTTTTTATTAGAACCCTCCATGTAGAATGTCATTTCAGACACAAGCCATTTTTGGGGAAAACAAAAAAAGGCATTTAAATAATTTTTAAAGGACTGATTTCACATGGAGAATAATTCATCATCAATGTGATTTAATACTAGTTCTCACATTCAGAAGCCTAGAGAAGGCAGTATATACCACATTGACCGTGAAAACAATCTGACTTTTTTTTTTAAAGGATATAAATCTAGCCAAAAGGAAAACCCACAGTAAAATGCCACTGAAAAAGTCAGACAGACATCAATACGTGCTTTGTCACATCTAAACTTAGAAGAGTTGTGTGTTATTGTTCTAGTAGGACATCATCTAATTCCTCATTTGCAAAAAGGGATCCAATTATTCATTAGGCCTTTGGAGCTTGAGATTTTGTTGGAACAATAAAGGCCTTCTGATAGAGAACACTGTTGTAGTTAGTACCTCATTCTCAGAGCAAGATGTTACGCTGGACTAGTAATTTAATTGTGCTTCAGGAAATGGCTGGGAAACCAACAATAGAACTAGAACCTCTTTCTGACAAGAATGCAAGTCTTCCATTGTTTGTTGATTCATTTTTCAATTGATAGCCTCTATCTGTATTACAACAATAAACATGTAAAGCACAGAGTCTGACTTAAAAAAAACAAAACTGGAATATAGTTTCAACAAGAAAAATCTGAAATAAGTCTAAATGGTCAGATAAAACTTGAAGCACAGCAAAGAAGAGCAAACAGAATTCAGAAGACTACTTATTAAAGGACCCAAAACATCATAATGCATTTCAGTCAGTCTCCCAACATTTCTTATGGCCCTCTATAATAAGTCTTTTGGAAGACGATTAAAAATCAGTACAAATACCATGCTGCGATAATCATCCTTGCTTTCAGTAGATTGAACATGTAGCTATATCAAATATCAACACAGTTCATACAGTACATAGTGCAGTAGTCATATGGCATTTTCCACAGGAAACAGTTTTGTAAAAATGAATCACATGCCTAGGAAGAAAGAATACTTGAACTTAAACCGTTTAGATCCCTTTCTAATGTCAATACAACTAAGAGTCACACAATGGAGAAGAGGAAGGTGTGTTTGACCAGCTCTCTTTTAAGCCTCACAACGTGCAGAGAGGTTCCTAAAAACAATACTCTGAAGACACAGCATCTAAAGCTTGAACATGGATGGGAATCACTAGTAGACGTGTACATTCAAAGTAAAATGAAATTTACTTTAGTTCTTAAACTTTTAGAATTGGGGTCTTCTTTCTACACTAAAAATACATTTCAACATTAGAGTAAGTTGTTAAACATGTACCTCAGAAGAAGTGTTTGCTGATGTCCATTCAAGGTTCTGGACATGGGACTTCCAGGGTTTATTCCTTACATCAGTTTAAATTCCCCCCTAAGTATACTGTTAGTAAGAGGAGGGAGGAAAAAAAAGGACACATTTATGATCTTATTTCAAACATACAGAAACTGAAGTGACAGCAGGCTTAATAAGACAGCAAAAAAACTTCTCATCTTCTCCTGAAATAGGAAACGTGGTAAGAACTTTAGTGCTTTTGCTATACTAAGCGATTCATCTGAATGACTATCAGTAAAACAAAAATAGTGAATTTCTAGACTGTCTATATTTTAATTGATGACTATTATCTGTAAATGTAATGAAATATTATGGTAATTTTGGCATCAACGACAAATTTCTTGAAAGGACCAATTTGAAGTTAGAGATAAATCAAGAACCTTGAATATATCTGTGGGCCAAGTGGAATTATTACAATCAAATTCCGGCAATTCCTCCATGTGTAAGTGGTAAAGAGTTGAAAATATCAAACACACCTTCCAACACAACATGGTTCTGTCTTTGGCAAAACTATGACATCAGGCTCTGACTCCCAGTTGCATATTTTTGCTCTAATATGAGAACAGAATGGTTAGCCTGCAACATTAGCTTACATATATTTAAAAACCCACAGGTATCTCACCCACATTAACTCTTTTAAAGTACACACATTGTCAAAAACATGTATTTCTGAAAAGAAACAAAACACGTTAAGGAGTTTTTAAAGATGAAAGACAGAATTAAAGATGTGCAAAGTCTATATAGTAATACTGCTGGCTATGCAGATGGTGTCTTTGCTATGTACCCAACATGGGTCAGACTCGGGGGATGCATGAATTGAAAAATGATACTCCTTTTGCCATCTTCCAATTCATGTCACTTTCCAAAATAAAACATTTTGAAGTCAAAACCATTATCTCGTACAATAGACAAAAACAGAAGATAATGGACACTAAATCAAATGTTATATCATATACATACTAAGCAATTGTTACATCCTTTTCAGAAACAAAAAGAAATCTACAGAACTTAACACTTAGAAAGACTTCGGTATCATAACATCCCCTTTCTCACCATAATTGATCCTTATTTATTTCTGGGTTTAATAATATTACCTATTTAAAATTTCACTGGATCAAGGGCTAAATACTTATGGTAAAAAGAAAAAATAAAGGCAACACCTTCTAAGAAAATGTGTGTAAAATTATTCATTTTCCATAAGGCTAATTTTATAATAGGAATGAAGAGATATAAATCAATTCCTAGAAAATGTCATGTGATATTTCTTAATTTGAACTACTTTTAAAATACAAGAGGGCCTCAAAAGTTTACTTAATCTTTGTTCAAGCGCTCACTTTAAAGTTCTGAGGTGATAGGATTTAGGCTGTATTGTAATCATTATTCTCCTCCTCTTTATATTTCTGTAGTTAAACGGAGTATTGCATAGAAGACAGCAAAATTTGGTAATCCAAAACGTAGATATAAAATTTAACTAATAGGATATGATTCCCTGTTAAAGGTCTTTACTAAGTTTCTAAAAAAAAGTCTTATTATAAAGGGTAACTTGTAGAAGGAAGGTTTTTAAATTTTAATCTATGTCTCAAATTCATTCATACGTTATATATTTTCCCTTTCAAAATGATTGTTTTACTACATCCATATTAAGGTAAAAAAAATTTCCATGTTCAATTTGTTAAAAAAACCAAAACCGTGCACACAGCGGGAAGACTGCAAA
>CM053584.1:60278120-60330287 GCA_028627135.1 Pseudochirops cupreus | reverse complement strand
CGTGAGAGAAGTTCTTAACGTGAACTGCTGGTATAATCCCTAGAATGTGAAAATTTTCTTTACATCCATAGTTCGAACCCAGCTCCTAAAGTAACCCTTAAGAAATGTTTTACTTTTTTCTTTAAAGAATATCTAAAAAATGTGATTCCCTCCCCCCCTCCAAAATCAGTAGAAAGTTAAAAGAAACGCAAACTAGCTACAATCTACCCTAAGCACAGCACCGCCAGAAGTCTCACACACACTATTTGGTGTTTCATGTTGTTTTTCCTTTCACTCTTTAAGGCAGTGGTTTCCACAGGTCAGTTCTGAGAAAAGAAGCATGGTCCATGGCAGTTCATGTTGCAACTCCAATTTTTCACTTTGGGAATATCACTCATTGTGAGTCCATTCCCTGAAGTGAGTGCTTTTTGTTTGTTAGAGGCCGAGCCTGCAGGTGCTGTCCTGGCACAGATTTGTAAAGCTGGCACCTGTTCATCAGGTCCTCACTCCACACTTGTGAGCCACAGTTCATCTGTCTTCTTTTTTAGGTTTTTATCCTATCTTTTATTCAAACGTCATCAAGTTGGTAGGAACCTGAAAAGACATAACAGTTAGGAGTTTTATTTTTGTCAAACGGTCCCAATATCTCATGTCATCTAGGCAAGAAGTTCATGCCAAACTTTCTAATTTGAGATTATCCGGGGAATCCAAATTGTAAATTAAAAAAATGAATATAGTATACGAAAAACATTCTCAGTCTAGCACAATGGTGTTGGGCTCAAATAGAATCCTATCTCTATGAGCTGCATATTGACTTAAAAGCCCCACAAATTATCTAAATCATATTATACTTCTGTTCATTTTGTTAAATGTTTCCCAGTTATATTTTAATCTGGTTGCTGTACTGCAGTTTTGCTGGCAGCGAGTTGACACCTCCATTTTAGAGGGTCTAGAAGAAAAAAACAAACCAACCACAACACAGGAATACAGATCATAAAAAGCTCAGCCAAAATCTTTGAAGTGAATTAATATGTGAAAAAGAAGTCCTTTGACTCCACTAGAGGAAGGATAGAAATTCGATTTAGTGAACATTTATTAAGTGCCTACTGTATGCCAGGCACTGTACTAAATGCTGGGGATACAAAAAGAAGCAAGACATAGAGTTTACAGTCTAACGGGGGAGACAACGTGTAAATAAACATATACAAGGTAAGCTACGTACAGAATAAATAGGAAATAATTCAAACAGGGAAAGCCCTGGGATTAGGAGAGTTGAGGGAAAGCTTCCTATAGAAGGTGGGGTTTTAATCGGGACTTAAAGGAAGCCAGAAGAGATCCCAAATGACCTTTCCTCTGGTTCTCTGTAATATACTGTTTTAGTCAGTGTTGGAGCTATTTTCAGCAGTCTAATTACTTGAGGGTGGTAGAAAGTGTATTAACTCTTTTATGTGTCTCATTTTGACAGTCTCTCCAATAGGGCACTAAACAAACAAAAAGTCTAAAAGAATTAATGTACTTTCCAAAAAGAAGTTACTGTATTGAGGCAACATTTTATTTAAGATATCATATATTCTACTTAGGAAAACACCCACAAAACAGGCAATAATTGAAAAAGACCTTTGGTAAAGCGAAAACTGATGTTACCAAGTCCATGCACTAAAAATTAGTGCGGTTTAAGGTTCATTTCCACTAGAATATGTACCTCAATAGTCTCTGATGTATCACCTTATAACACATTTAGATATGACAGAAAAGTTAATAATGACCTTTAGTCATTAAAAAAAAGGTTTATGTTCAGTTAGAAGGCAAGGAAGTATATGTAGAGTTTTTTTTTTTTTCAAGTGGCTAAAATAAAGTCCTGGAATGTCAATCCAGTGATCTGGAAAATTCACTTATGTGTCTCATATTCTTTCTCACCTCTGTCGGATGATGAAGAACCAAAACCAGCAGTTCACATTTGCATATTTTATGTTTCTAAAATGGTGGTGAAAAAGCACTATCCTCCTCCATTTGCAAATGAGGAAGTTGAGGCTCAGAGAGGTTAAATTAATCAGACAAGGTCCTACAGCTAAGAAGTGGCTTGGTCAGAGCTGGAAACTCGCTCTCAACACTTAGGCTTTTCCCTCTGCTGTAACCATGCTGCATTTCTGCATTGGATATTACCATCAGCAGCGGGGTCAAATCTCTATTGACTCATTTCTCCTGCCCTGAACTTGGAATAAAACTATGGGCAACTCCTAACTTTCCTTATCACACACATAAAGAGGAGGTTAGACTGTATTATATTATCTTACATTTGTATAATGTTTTAGTCTAAAAAGTACATTAATGTGTTTTGAAATATTTAAAGTGCCTTACAGCTTTAAAGCCAGTAAAGCCAGTTGTTGGTTTTGTCTTCCAGTGATAATGTGATAAAAAGATTATCAATTTTTAAAATACACCCTGGTAGGATGAGTGGTATTTCATGAAAATTATGGTGTTTGTACAAGGAAAACAGAGGAGGGGGGAGGGCTAGTTAGGACTGGAGAGACAATAGATAAGTAGCCCAATCGTTACACTAGCTTTTGAGAGCTGTGAAAAGAACCAGAGGAAGACTTCTAGTATGAAAGATTAGCTACTCTCTAGAAAACTTATTGCATCCTGGACAAGAGTTGAACATGATGAGAAGATGTGGGAGGTTTGGAGTTGGTCAGTATGCTCGCCTCTACCTGTCGATCGTTAGCTACTGTAGAGACTTGGCTCATGAACAACTTTCTAGAGACATCTCTGTGGGGGTTCTTAGTTATAAATACTCTGCCTACCCAAATCACCTCGTGCTCACAGGCTTATGGAGCCCCTCAGAAGAACACAAACTCTTTGAGGTCAGGTACTATTTTGTTTATCTCTTTGAATCTCTAGTTCTCTGCACATAATGCGAGCTCAATAAATGCTAAATGAGCTTGCACAAGTGAAGGAAACACATGCTCAGATGTGGCATCATCAGTCTAGTACCTAATTTTTTCATTATGCAAATTCATTTCTAGAAGCCATCTTGATACCAAAAGTTGTAAATTACTCTCTCTGGCTTCTGAATGGAAAATTCTGACTGTTAGAGCAGTGAGTTCAGAAGCTAATGTTTGAGTCCTGTCATAGAAAAGCCATAGGAACATAGCGGGGAAAAGTATCATTTCCTTTTATTTCATCCAGATTGCTTATATGAGAGGTCTGACAGTTGAGTTAATTTTCCAGGGTTTTTCTCACCATCTCAATCAATAATTTTAATAAAAACTATAATTTATATTATACTCCAAAGTTTCTAAGTAGCTAGGTGGCACAGTGGATAGAATACCGGGGCTACAGTCAAGAAGACTCATCTTTATGAGGTCAAATCTGGTCTCAGACACTTACAAGCTGTGTGACCCTGGGCAAGTCATTTAACCCTGCTTGTCTGAGTTCCTCATATGTCAAACAAACTGGAGAAGGAACTTGGCAAACCCCTCCAGAATCTTTGCCAAGAAAACCCCAAATTGTGTTAGGAAGAGTCAGACATGAGTGAAAAACAACTGAATTGAAAAAGTTTGCGAATTGCTGTATATATTATTTTATTTGAGTCTCATGATAACCCTGTGAGATAAGTGTCATAATTTGCCACTTTACAAACAGCACTCTTCAAGGTGGCTGGCTATTCTTGTGTCATTCATTACTCACTTGGGCTTCAACTGTCTTTGCTCTGCCCTCAACAGCCGTGTTAATCTTTCTTTGGTTCTCTTCTTACTCCCCAACAATAGCTTAAAAACCAAACCAAACCCAAACATACCCAAACAAATGACTCTTTCTTTTGTCCTTAGCCTCTTTATTTCGGATTTAGGCAATCCTAATAGGATTTTTACAGAGACATTCTCTCCTAAAAGTGATCTCAAATGTCACCTAGTCTAGTAGGTACCTGAACAGGAACCTTCCTTTACAATATGCTCCAAAATAAGTCATTTAGCTTCTACTCAAATATCTTCAGCAATAGAGGTCAATTATAATAATAAGCACTCACATTAGAATGGTATGTCATGTTTACCAAGTTCTTTCCTCTTGACACCCATGTGAAGCAGGTAGTAGCCTAAGTATTATCATCTTGATTGTATAAGTGGAGACTATGGATCTGAGCAAGTAAGTGACTTGCCTATGACTACAAACAAGGCTAACGTGTGGTCTGGATTCAGGTCTTGTGAAATCTACTCCCTAAGCACTGTGCTGCCCTTTTGTTTGCCTTTGTTTCCATCTTCTATATATAACTTCTCTTTACAATCTTTATTGATATTTTTTAGCATAAGTCTGAATTGCCTTCTAAACTAAATCTAGTATAACTGTTAGACAACTTCAACTACATACATGCCATGCAAGTACCCATTCATGTCAGGCTCTTTAAGACAGCGAGTGTCCTTTTTTCCTCTTCACTGAGATCACTTCTGTGTCTTTAGAATTTTATGCGTGACAACTTCCTATCCCTCCTGTAAAATGTTAGATCACTGGATCCCAGTAAACCTATCTCTGAAATCACATCAAGCATTTATTAAGTACTTACTATGTACCAAGAACTATGATAAAACCTGTGGATACAGAGAAAAACAGAAAACAATCCCTAACCTTAAGGAATTTATACTCCAATGGGCAGAATAATCTGCACAAATCTGTATGAACTTATATAAAGCGAAGTAAACAGAACCAGGAGAACAATTTATGTAGTAACAGAATATTGTACAGATGGCTGTACTCCTTTGTGCTTGAAGAAGACCAAAACGACGTTACTATGTTGGGGTCAAGATACAGTATGTCTGACTGTGGCTAATCAGACCAATTAAGCTCAGAGGTTCTACCACAAGTTGGGCACAAATAGTCCATATGAACGCTTGGAGTGGTGATGTCTCTAAATTTGTGCATCTCACTTTTCTTTTGAGCTACTGCAATACTGTTTTGGTCATAGAATACAGCACCTCCTTTGATGTGGGCATACCATGCTGGGAGGTCCTGTGCCAGTGTCTCCATGTCTCACAATTGATCACAACATTCTTCAGAGAGACCTTTAGAGTGTCCTTGCATTGCTGCTTCTGATCACTAAGTGAGAGCCTGACTTGTGTGATTTCTCCATAGTCTTTTAGCCAAATGTCTGTTTGGCATTCAAACTACGTGGCCAGCCATCAGAACTGCACTCTCTGCAGTAGAGTTTGAACACTTGCTAGGTCAGCTTGAGAAAGGACCACAATATCTGGTACCTTATCTTGCCAGAGGATCTTCAGAATCACCCTAAGACAATTCAAATGGAAGTGGTTCAGTTTCCTAGCATGGTACTAGCATACTGTCCAGATTCCACAGGCATACAACAATAAGGTCAGCACAACGGCTCTTTATATCTTCAGTCTGATAGGCAGTCTAATACCTACTTTCTCTCACAATTTCCTTTGGAGTCTCCCAAATGCTGAGCTAGCTCTGCCAATGTGTACATCAACCTCATTATCAATATCTATGCTACTTAAGTGAATTTATTCATAGCACTCAAAATTTCTCCATTTGCTTTTCTCCATTAATGAGTGGTTTCCAATATGGATAGCATAGTGCTGGCTGGTGAAGAGTTTCTCTTTTCTTGGCATTAATTGCCAGGCCAAAATTAGCACAAGCAGCAGAGAACTGATCCATGTTCTGTTGCGTCCAGCTTTAGAGGCTGCACTGAGTGCTCAATCATCTGCAAACAAAAAGTCACCCACCAACTCTTCCTCTACTTGAGTCTTGCCTTGTAGCCTTCTCAAGTTAAATAACTTACCATCAGTGCAGTAGTTGGCCTTGATGCCAATTTTGTCCTTGTTGAAGGCTTCTGACAACACTGCTGAAAACATCATGATAAAAGACATGGGAACAAGCACATAACCCTGCCTCACTCCATGGTGACTGGGAAAGTGCAAGAGCACTGTCTACTACCCAGAACACAGGAAAGCAGGCTACCATGAGATTAACTTCTCCAGGGAACTAAATTTTGCCATGATCTCCCACAAACCCTAAAGACTAGCAGCATTAAAGGCCTTGGTCAGATGGACAAACATTGTGTACAGATCTCTGTTCTGCTGCTGGTATTTCTCCTAGAATTGTTGGGTAGCAAACACCATTACTGACCACTCCTTGACCCTTTCTGAAGCCAAACTGGCTCTCAGGTAGATAACTATCTTCCAGGGGAAGGATTAGCCTATTAAGGAGGACTCTGGCAAGAATCTTGCCAGCAAGAACAAAGAAAAAAACCAATATCCCCACTCCTCCCTCCTTCCCCTCTTCCCTGACTGTCACAGAAAAATCTATTTCCTTTACTTTTATAGAGATGGACAATTCAGGCATCCTTAAACTACTGAGGAATAGCCTCCTCTTGCCACATTATAGCCCAGAAAATTTCATTCAGTTTTTATATGAACAGTGGACCCCCTGCCTTGTACATCTCTGGTGGAATAGAATCAGCACCAGGTGCTTTGCCATGGGAGAAGAGCCTAAAGGCATTCAAAATCTCTTCTTCAGCTAGAAGTGTAGCTAGATAGGGACTGACTTCAACTTGAGGTTTACAGTCAATGGCTTACATATTGACTGATGATGGTGTATTGAGAATGCTATGGAAATGTTCAGCTCATCTCTCCAGCATCATGTTCTTATCACTAATCATTGTGGCCTCCATCAGTGCTGAGTAGCTGAGATGCACCATAGGTCTCTGGCCTATAGTCTTCAGGGCATCATAAAAGTAATCTGGATTGTTACTAGCAGTGTAAAACTGAATTTTCTCTGCCTTCTTACTAAGCTAAGAATCCTGCATTTCTCTAAGTTTCGCTTGTACTTTACTTTTGAAGGAGTTAAATCTCGCCTTCTTAGAGCGAGACAGACAAACCAGCTATCTTGATGGTAAACCCTGTGGAGTTCTTGTTTTTTTGTTTCACAGTTTATCAATTTCCCTATCATTTTCGTCAAACCAATTTTGATGTTTTCCAGTGTTCTGACCCAGATGAGCAAATGCAGTGCTGTACACCAAACCTCTGAAAGTTGCCCACTCCTTTTCTGCTCCATTGTTGCCAATTGTGTTGGCTCAACTTTCCCTACAAGTTAGCAACAAACTGTTCACCTGGGAGAAGTGCTTTAATCTGTTGACATAAGTCTTCTTGTAGTCCTCTTGCCTTGGGGCTGCTACTTTTGTTGATTATAAATGTTACACTCGGAGAGGATAAGTCTATGATCACACACTGTGTCACACACTGCTGTCTCGCTCTCCCATTGTTGTATGTCTCTTCTCCTTACAATCACATGGTCTACTTAGATGTCGGTGTCTGTTACAAGGGTACGTCCACGAAGTTTTATTGTGTTTAGGTAAACAGAAGACAGTGTTGGTGATGAGGTCAGGAGATACACAAGTCTTCAGTAGTAAGTACTGCTGCAGCTGCTATTTCCTGCTCGATTCTTCCCAAGGACTCCCTGCCATATCTGATAGTCTGTGCCTAACTCAGGCATTAAAGTCACCAGAATTATAAGCTTGTCCTTTTTTGGCACACTGCTGCTGATGGTCTCCAAGTCTTCATAAAATTTTTTGACTTCATCAGGGTTTGTCATGGTGGGAGCATAGGCACTGATGATGGTGGCATGGTACTTTCCTGCAAATGACAATCACATTGTCATGAGCCTGTTGTTCACTCTTTTTGGGAGGCATACAAGCTTGCCGACTAGATTGGTTTTGATTGTGAAACCTATGCCAGCTTCATGGTGTTTTCCAGCACTGTGGCCACTCCAGAAAAACATACCTAGCTCCAAATTTGGTGAGCTGGCCTCCATCTGGCAGCCGTTTCACTCAGACTTGCTACTTGGATGTGAAACCGGCTAAGTTCACTCGCAGCAAGAGCTGCTCACCTTTCAGGTCTACTGTATTTCCTGTTGTCCATAAGAATGTACACATTCCATGTACCAGTAGTGAATGGAATCATCTTTGTACAAGTTTTTGTTATCTTTTTTGTATTTTTGCCACAGGGTGGGATGCCTGTCTGCCGTGGTAAACAGTCCAGAGTTGAGTAACACAGTTTTTAGGGCACCTTTTCTAGCCCCATCTTCATATCAGGAGGTGAGCAGCGTGGTCCTTAAAAAGAGTAGCTCAAATGCCCAGGGGAGTTGCAGAATCCCACTACTGCTTCATTTCAGTGAGAAGATGATCCTAGGATCCTACGGGCTGCCTGGGTGTGGGGTTGACTATAGATCCCAGTGTATCTGCACCTGCTACTTTGTTACTTGCCTGTCGCCGCAGGACTAAGGTTGGTAAAAAATAGTAAAATGATATGGGTGATGTCTTTCAATTTGTGCATTAATTGGATTTAGGTGAGGCAGAGTTGTGCTAAGTTGTTGGCCTCACTCCCTCTTTCAGTCATCAAAGTCCAGTGGCAATAGAAAAGTCAAAAATGACTGTCGATGCAGCAGATTACCTTGGGGTCTTTGATGTCTAACCAAACTCTAAGCACTCTGCAGCACCTGCTTCCACTGCCTTCATGGCCTGCTGGAGCAAACTGTTCACGTCTATTCATTCTGCTGAGGAACCTCTTCACATGCTTGGGGAAACACCTCCTAACTCACTGACAGGTTGGAGCATCCTGGTTTCCCTCAACCTAGTTCAATCTGTCTGCAGAAACTGCTTACCAGGGTGTGGCTGCTATGTATGCTACAGCTTCTTGAGTAGTGGGTGGCAGGTGGACACCGAAGGTGGAAAGTAGTCTTGGAAAGGGCTCGGCAGCCCTCACACCAGAGGTCTTCCCTGACACCTGTGCACCCAAGATAAATGGGTAAAATACAATGGCAGCAATGCCGCACACCTCACCACGAGAGATTTTAACCAGACTAATTTGAACATTTAGAAGGTTCAATTTAAAGACTTTAATTTTGTCACTTCATTTTGTGATTCAAGATATCTATAACTTAAGAATCTCTCCAGTCATTCTGGAACTTCTATTCCTATCTGAAAGCTTCAGAGAAGGAGCTTTTAAGTCTCTTGGGCCTTTTGGGGATGTGTTCTTCTCAACTTCTGCCTTTACAAGGCAACTAGGAGGCATAGTGAAGAGTCTGTTATACTTAGACATGTTATCCACCTCCAGAGAACTGATGAACTCAAAGAGTACAGAGTGAAGCTTATTTTCTTCTATTTCTTTTTTTCACTTGCTTTTTTGGGAGGGAGAGGTGGAGGGGAGGAACCATACCTAATATGGAAATTAGTTTTACATATCTATACATATTTGTAAAGGGTTTTACTTTTTCTTGCCTTGTCATTGGCTGTTGGGGAAAGGTGGGGGAAGGGCATGAATTTGGAATTGAAAATAAAATTAAATTGAGTAAAAACAAACAAAGGTATATATAAGATACATATCTAGAAGATTACAAGTTAATTTTAGAGGTAAAGGCTCTGGAAACCATGATGAATATGAAAGACCTCCCAAGGAAGGTGGCATTTGAGCCAAGCTTTGAAAGGAAATGAGAGACTGTAACAGGCAGGGGTAAACAGGAGTGCACAGGGTCGGGGGGGAGAGGGAGGGACAGTCAAAGGCAAGGAGATGGGAAATGAAACATTGTGTGCAATGAATTAGAAAGTACGCTGATGGGGTTGGATTATAATGTGTAAGATGAGGTTTGCCATCAATTTTCTTCTTTATCACAAACTTCACAACAGAGTGACCACAGGCCCTATAAGTTACTCTAGTTTCTACTAAAAAAAAAAAACCCCTGTTTCTCCTTGTCAATTAGAATTAGCTCGAAAAGAGTAGTTCCTATTATTTCTTCTATCTTTTGAAGGATGAATTTATAATTAAAGCTTGCCATAACCATTATCAAAAGAGGGAGTTTCAGCAGATATCCAAATAGGCAAAGTCTCCCTATCACTGTTTCTTGTGCCAGGTCTGAGAGGTTACCCAAACTCTTCATCCAATTCCTCCTTCTGCCCAGATAATCTGTCTAGATTACCTCTATGACAATACCACTTCCTTCTTCTTCCAATGATCCTTATCTAAATGCCCCCAATCATGCTTCCTTACTTAACTTCTTAGATTTCTTCACTCATCACCTCCAACATAAATGACATTCATATAGTATTATAAGTCTGCAAAGAACTTAATATATGCTATCCAGCTAAATCTTATAAAAATTCTGTGGCGTTACAATAGGAGTTAAATTATGCTAAACTGATTCTGAACATAAGTATGTCTTCTTAATACACAATGCTACTCCATATTATTCAATAGGGATAAAAACCTATATAACTCCAAGTGAGTAATTGCTTTCAGGTTGGGCAATCCTCATGAAGCTATCACAGCCCAGGTACATGCTCTGGGAAAACAACGGACTTCTTCGTTGTATATGTCAGGTTGGAACTAGCAGTTTCACACTATCTCAGCAAGGAGTCACCAATCCTAAATCGTCAACTCCTTCTTTGACCATAATATCATCTAAGGAAAATGAGGCCATCTTTATTTTTTATTTTTTGGCTTTCTGGAGGGCAATTGGGATTAAGTGACTTGCCCAAAGTCGCATGGCTAGTAAGTGTGTCAAGTGTCTGAGGCTGGATTTGAACTCAGGTTCTGCTGACTCCAAGCACCGGCACTCTATTCACTGTGCCACCTAGCCGTCCCCAATGAGGTCATCTTTTGCCTTGATTCTTGCCTAGCCTTTAATTACTGACTGGGCATTGCATCAGACAAACTGAAACCTGGGAAACACCATAGCTTAAAAAGGCCAAGATCTCTCTCTGTGTCAGGGGCCATCATTCATTGTCTTGACCAATGCCTTGCCACTGGACTTCAATGACTGTGGAGGAGAGAGTGAAGCTGATGACTTTGTACAGCTCTACCTCATTTAAATCCAATTCATTTGCAAGTCAAGACATCACCCTGCTGATGTTATCGGTCCTCTCTGAGAACAATAGCAACAACAGTAACATTATCATCACCATCCTTCCTTGGAACATCAGAAGTTCCTTCATCCAGAGATGGTCCAGCTACTCCTTCTAAAGAAAAAGTTTCACAGCTGCATTCTGAGAAAGAATGGAGCACAGAGAAGGATGAGTTTCTTCTGCTCTTCCTTCTCTATGCTCCACCCTTTAACGTCTACCGGCTGACCCAGGTGACAATTCCCTTTGTCTCTTTACAGCCTAGTTTTCTGCTTTCTCTTTGAAGTCGCCTTCCTTCTATGATAATCTTGCAAGAAACACATTTTTTTCTCCCTGATAATGTGGAGGGTAGGAGTGCATTTCTCCAGTCCTTTCACTTCTGAGTCTGCAACAGAGACTGAGCAGTACTTTTTATACACACATATAGATACCATGATGCCAGCACAATCACACTTAGCACATTCTCTTGCACGTGACAGCAAAATTGTTTTTGACACCCAAAGTTTCTTCAAGTAAGACCCTCAACTCTTTGACTCCTCTTGGTGATACTCTTGGGTGATTCTTGTGTCTAACTGCTGGGATAAACTGCCTATCTTTGAGTCATGAAACTAATCAAATGAGATTTATCCCTTTCATTTCATTTTACTGCTGAGCACCAACTACTTCCCACTATATCTCTACATTTTACGCTTTTTTAACTCATTACAGGTTTATGGTTTATTTAACACTTAAGTCTCTCTCTAAAAGAAAGACTGCTAAAAACGGTGCCTGACAGTATAATCAGCCCCTTTTAGGGCTGTCCTAGATTATTTCCACTCTGGAGATAGGAAGATCAAGGTTCAAGATGACCTGCCTTTCACACATTCTAGCTTTGTAGTGTGTCAGTACTCTAGGTAACTATTAGAGATTAGGCTGCAGAGGAGTTGCTGATTTGTATCAGTGGAGGGGATTTCTATTCTGAGTAAAATCTTAGGTTCAGAGCCTGCCCACCACCATATACCTTTTCTCCGAAAGGTCAGGCAGAGTTATTCCTAAAAATATAAACATTGCTTTTCAAGTACCAAGCTTCTAGGTCAATGGGTTTTTCCCCAAAGTTCTATAGATCTCTAAGGCTTTCTTGTAAGATGTTGAGAGAAGATGTTTATGTTATGTTTGCTTTATCATTTTGGGCCCTACTATGACTCAGTATTAAGCAACAAGGGTCCTGAACATGAAAACTCAATACTTAAGGGATCCTACAATCTCAGTATGGGAAGGTCACAATTAAAAAAATTACACTGGTGTGCTACAGTTGTTTCTAAACAAAATTCAAACTATGCTTTGATGTCAACAGCTGTAGGTGTTCTTTGAGAGATGCAACCTGAATCATATCAAATGAAATGGATCAAAACAAACTATTTTCATTCATTAATTAATTTTCTGTTCTTTGATATAAAAAAGTATCCAGGACAGCTAGGTGGCATAGAGAACAGAGTACCAGCCCTGGAGTTAGGAGGACCGGATTTCAAATCTGGCCTCAGACACTTAATACTTATAAGCTGTGTGACCTTGGGCAAGTCACTTAACTCTAAATGCCCTGCCTTCCCCCCTCGAAAAAGACAAACAAAAAAAGTATGTCCAATCATATTGCTTGATTATGTATTAAAAAGTTTTCAACAAGCTCTACAAAGTGCTTAATTTTTTTGTTTGAGCCAGTTCTATAGATCAAGTGTCTCTTCAGTGTCACTGAATAGGTTCAGCTGCCAGGAGTGTTTAGCTTTCAAGTGAAAGTGATGGATGATTCTTAAATATGTGGAATTAAAGCAAACTTCCAAAAGTAAGTTCTTTGTTGAGAGCACACAGTCCCTTTCTCAGCAGTTTCAAAATTATAGAAATTGTAGATGGAAAAAGCTTTTAAGAGAGTTTTACTGCCAGTGCAGGATAAAACCTCAAAACAATGCTATCTTGTTCACTTCCTATTGAGGAGAAGGCCTCTTATTTTCTCTCAATCACTTCTAAATACATTTCTCAAGTTAAACAGTACTCTAATGATACTCTGAAGAATCTATCAACTCACCTGTTGTCTGTTGCTTTGGCAGGCTGCACTCAAATGTTTAAACCATAGCATTGCATTCATTCTATTACCAGCTTGAAACTTGTATGAGTTTCCTATATTTGGAAGAAAAAACAAAAAAGGCAAGTGAAAAATGATTAGGCAGAGGCAAATAAAAATTGTACATGCCAACAATGTTTATTTCTGTCATGTTATATTTTCCCCAAAATGACTAACCCTCAAATGAGCAAGCACCTGATCAGCATTGGTTAAGTCTTTACTAAGAGCCAGGCAATAGGACATACAAAGACAAAAGTCAGAGTCCCTTTCTTCCAGGAGCTTACCTTCTCTTGGGTGAGGAGACAACAAGAACATGTAAAGGTATGTACAGAATGAGTAATGGAATGTGATGGGGGAGGGCATTAGAAACTGAGGGGAGTAGGAAAAGCTTCCTGTGAAAGGAGTCTTTAAGGGAACCTTCAAGGGTTCTCAGAGACAGAGGCAAGGGGGAAGCAAAGGTACAGAGGGGCATGGTCAGATCTGTGCTTACGTGTAATTACTTTGACAGCTGAATGGAGGATAAACTAGAATGGAGAGAGATTTGAGGCTGAGTGACCAATTAGAAAGTTATACAATAGGTCACATTAGGGGTGCTGGAGGTTTTAGCTACCGTGGAAGTTCCATTAGTGGAGAGGAAGAGACAGATGGGTTCTGGAGGTAATAACGACAAGATCTGACAACTGAATGGATGTGTACATTGAAAGAGAGTAAGGAATCTAAGGAGACAGGATGGCACCAAGGCTGTGATCCTGGTACTTGACGTAGATTATGGCATCCTTGACAGAAATAGGTAAGTTTGGAAGAAAGGTGGGTTTTGAGGAAAAGACAGTGAGTTTTAAGTTTAAAATATCAATGGAATTATTCAGTTTAAAATGTCTAAAAAGCAGCTGACAATGGCTGGATACATAGAACTGCGAGGGAGTTGCCTACTTGGGAGACAATTATGCCTATGGAAGCTGATGAAATTACCAAGTGAGAGGGCAGGGTAGGACAGCATGGCATAGGGCAGAGCATAATGGTTCAGGATATGTCTACCATCATGGACTGAGAGGTGCAAAGTTAAACAAGCAGGACCCTGAATTCAATTACCTTTCTCAGAGTCTGTCAGCAAGAAGAGATCTGGGTGTTCGGGGTCATCAGCCATCATTACCATCCATCCTACCACAGATACATTCTTATTTGACGTAGATTTAAACTAGAAGATATTAAAATAAGAATGTTAATTAAAAATGAGATAATATATCCTTTGCTCTAAAAAAAAAACTGAGCACATACCCCCACTGTATAAATCACATATATGTACTACCATACTAATGATTAAGCACATTATAGAACGTATGCAAAAAAAAGAGAAATTTAAAAAGGGTAGAAAAGTAGAAATAAAATTTTCTAGAGGTAGAAAGGTTTCACTGGACTTTTCACAGAGACAGCTAGAAGGCCAGATCTTGAATCACGAAGGCTTGGGTTCAAATCTTGCCTCAGATACTTCCTAGCTCTATGATCCTGGATACGTCACTTAACCTATCTGCCTTGGTTTTCTCATCTGTAAAATAGGAGGAATAATAGCACTTACAACTCCCTGGGTTGTTGTGAGGATAAAAAGTGATGATATTTGCAAAGAAGTTAGCATAACATGTGGCACCTCATCATAGGCACTTAATAAACACTTCCTTCCATCCTTTTACTAAGTAAGAGAATGAGTGACATGGTCAGAGCTGATTTTTAGGGAAATCAATTTGGCCAATACACGAAATATGGGTTGGAGTGGGAAGAGATGAAGCAGGACAACCAATAAGGATAATTCAATAATCCAGATGAGAGTTAAGAGGGCATGAACTGGACTCTGTGCGGAGAAATGAGAGAAAAATATGGAATATATGAAGGGAGATGATTTGGAAAGATGGAAATGTGCTTGTGGGGTGAGCGAGAATGAGGAGGAGCTGAAGTCGACAAGAAGGTCACAATCTATTTGCCCCCAATTCATGTTATGCAACTCAATCTGTCTCCCTAAATGACAATAGGGAGGTGGGACTCTTGACAGTCACTAGCCCCCAGCCCCTAAGAGATTTCTGCTCAAGCTGCCAGGCGATCTGCAGGCTGGAAGCTGGTGGGAACCATTTCCTAATCGCACCTGATTGCTAATTTGGGAGTTTGCAAAGTAGCTAGCTGAAGGGGGAGAGTTGGGGATAAGTGTAGATGAGGAAATGCTGGAGATAAAACTCTAAAACGTGCTATAACAGGGAGGGTGGAATGTCTACCTTTCTATCGGTTGATCCCTCATCCTCTGAGGTGGGGGCCCTGGCCTCCACTTTGGAGACCACTGCTCTATCAGAACTTGCATTTTATGTATTCTGTTCCTATAGTTCCTGCTAGATGATTGTGCAAATATACTTAAACAGCGTCAATGGGTTACTGTGATACCTCTCTAAGGAAACACTTCATTTTCACATTTGAAAATCATGCCTTAATTCAAAGAAATTACTATAATTGTGGGAACTTTTAGGCCTTGTGGCAGACCAACTGAGGTATTCTGAGGAGGTAGACTGGGAAACAGTTGTTTCCTCTGCCTACACAAGAGCCAACAACACCAATATCAATAAGTTCATAAAATTCCCTAAAACCTAGGTAATAAATCAATTCCTGCTGACGTAATAACCACTGGCAAAGCTTATATGATACTTCCACATGCTGCTTTCAACTCAGAATCACACAGCTTTAGATTCTATAAATTTTGTAGTCAACAGAGCATTAAACTGAAACAAATTTGCTATCGTCTCCAAAACTTCTTCACGGTGGTTGGGAAAGGAAGAAAGGAAGCTTAAAGACCTGGCTTTTAGAGTGGCAGAATACAGGTCTAGAGAAAAGAGCTCTTATATATTTTTACTTTTTTCTTTTCCAGAGGGCACAGAATTTGACATACCATTAAAGGAAAAGGGATTTAGATCATACTTTAATGTGAAGTGCCTTGTGACAGTAAGAATGATCACATATTAATCCTTCCTAATAAGTCAAATACAAATTTAATCTTATAAACATTTAGGCTACAATAGGGGATTCTGTTTTTGGACAATTTACATTTATCTTTTGAAAGGAGACCAAATTTGACTAATGTCTTATTTGAAGACCGCTGTATGAAGGAAAAAAAATGGCCCATACATTAGTAACATAAAGGTACTTCAGAAATGGAAAACAGAAATTAGGTAGGTTTAAGGTGATAAAGTCTAAGAATAAGAACTTGTACAATTTCCTACTTGTTGGTTTGATGGCTTATGCCTTTTCAAAAGACTTTAACATGATTTTCTGATTTTTTTCTCCTACCTGGTTCTAAAAGCCTGACTGCTGGAATTCATTATTCAGGCAAGAAATTTAAACCAAGAGAACTCTCTGAAACATGGTACATCTTTCTTTAGGCCAGTGGTTCTCAACCTTCCTAATGCTTTAATACGTGTATGTGGGCGTATCTGCATGTGGGTGGACCCGCCTAGAGACGGATAGAGGAGCGGTGTCTCAGTTCCCTAAGACCACTGGAAATATGTGTTTTCCAATGGTCTTAGTCAACCCCTGTGAAAGGGTCGTTTGACCCCCAAAGGAGTCGTGATCCACAGGTTGAGAACCACTGCTTTAGGCTAATGTCTTGATAATCAGCCTAATTTCCTTGGTAATCTTTTAGACTTTTATTTCTGAACTTTTAAGAAGTAAAGTACAAACTATCCCAGTCTCCCATGCAGCTCTTGTGCAATGCAATGCAAAACACATCTGATAAGTAATTTCTGATACTTTTGGTGAATCTTACAACTTCTTTCCAATTGAAAATTTAAAAAGTACTTTATTGTTAAACTAACATCTTTTTCAAGATAGCAGATTTTGTGGTTCACACATGAAGAGAATGTTGTCACCTGACCCCAAATAAGAAAACAAGCATAGATATTTGCAGATTCCTTAATTTCCCTATACAATGAAACAATGCTCTTTAGTTAAGACTAAATAGAACCAGAATTGAAAATTATGCGTCTATTCTTGCTAGTGGGACATAGGTTTAGTTTTTCAACCAACACCAAGTAAAATGAATATTTTTAGAAATGATTCAACTACATTAATCATAGGGGGAAGGGGAAAAATGCTTAAGTAAAAATTATGTTAAATAATTAGAACTGTTTAATTAAGCTGTCTTCTAAAGCTGTTTAAATCAATTTTTGAAGGATTCCTAGATCTAAAGCTAGTAATTTCACTGTGAATTTACAGAGTATTAGTTTAAATATTATTTTAACTTGAGATTATATTCCAATTAGTACTACAAAAATTATTGAAATGTATAGTAAGAATGGAAACTGTAAGATTTCTGCTAAAAATCTTGCAGAACATTATTTAAAAGTGGAAATATTCTAACAGCAAGAATTATTTAACTGTCTGGGCACACACAGTATGTACACCAAGTGACAAGTATGTTTAACTTTGGGGCCACCTGGAGTTGTGCCACAAGAACCTATATATACTAAACGTCTAACTTGTACACATACTTAAATTAAAAAGGTGCTGTTCAGGCTAAAAAAATATGCTGTTATAGATTAACAGGCTAATAAAATAAATTCTCCCTTAATGTAAGAATTGTGATCACCTAATTTTCCCAAAACTTGGAAATAAATATTACTTGTATGTTAAGATCAGAGCCTCAACTGACCAAATGTTTCTTATCAATCAGTGCCTTGAAGAACTCCTTTCAGTAGAAAATAATTTGTTTATGAGGATAGAGGTGGATTTTCTTGACTATATTGTTAACTTCGAAGATGAGCACTTATAAAGAATCCGATTAAAATACATTTCCCTACACTAATCCCTGGAACCTTTAAAGCAGTGGTTCTCAACCTTCCTAATGCTGCAACCCTTTAATACTCGTATGGGGGTGTATCTGCATGTGGGCGAACCCGCCTGGAGACGAGTAGAGCAGCGGTGTCTCAGTTCCTAAGACCAATGGAAATATGTGTTTTCTGATGGTCTTAGGTGACCCCTGTGAAAGGGTCGTTCAACCCCCAAGAGGGTCGTGACCCACAGGTTGAGAACTGCTGCTTTAAAGGCTAAGGACCACTTTTCTGAGCCACTGTAGAAATTAACATTCAAAGTATCAATGACTGACAAAGTTCCAAGTGCCTCTCAATGGTCATTTCAGAGGTCACTTAAAGATCTTCAGTAGCTCTATGCTGTTGCAATAAAACATAAACTGCTCAGACTGGCATTTGAAGTATCTGGCTCATGCCAACCTTCATGGTATATTTTACAGGCTTCTCCTAGAATTCAATATTCAGCCAAACTGACAGCCAAATCATTCTCAGAACTCCACATGCTTCTGGGCCTTCACGTGAGATGTGCTTCATGCCCAGAATGCTCCCCTTCTTCACGTGTCTCTCAGACTCTCTGGCTTTCTTTTGAGGCTAAGCTCATGTACAATCACCTATGTGGAATCTTTTCTCATCTCCCTAGCTATTAATGCATGGTGAATACACTGTATCTTCTCCTTCCCTAGTGGAGTGCAAGCTCCTTCCTTTCATGTTTTTGTCATCAGAAATCTAGTTCCCTGAGAAGGCACCAAATTCCTGGCCATGTTCTCCAGTACTGGAGGCACCTCTCACAGCTGAGACACAGGAGTAAGCATGCTACTTACACCTCCATAATGTTCCCTAATCCTCCATTATTCAGCAAGCCCTCCTCCTCAGAGGTTCATCCCACAATTTCTCACCATCCTTCCTTACATACTCTCATGATCCGTATGTTCATTCTAATTCAGAAACAGACAGGTAGGGTACTAGGCACTGAAGAGCTTCAGCAACTTCAAGGAGTTAACAATGTATATAATGAAGTCCATCCTAGAGACTGGCATAGAGAGGAAGGCTGAATAAGACAGTAAATGTCTTTAAGAAGGAAGAAGACTAGGGCCAATTAAAAACTGCTGCCAGGATCTTAACAAGGAGCTGCAGTGCCTTGTTCCCCATTCCCCACATTCTACTGCCTCTATGCCCCAAATGATCTTTTCTTCTCACACCGCCTTTGGATAGCCCTGGTTCCATTTAAGGCTCAATTCTGGGGCCCACTCTTGTCACTCTGAAGAAGTAATCATTTTGATCTGGTCTAATATGTGCTTCTATTAACACGAGGATGAATCAAAATGTCTGATCTGAAGCAGATAAAACTCTGCTGAGCGGGTTTCCCACCTTTAGTTATTTGCCAGCTGGTGATGCATTGGACAGAGCACTGGGCCTGGAATTAGAAAGACCCGAGTTCAAATCTGGTTGCTGACACTTAGTAGTTGTGTGATCCCTGGGCAAGTTATCTGACCTGCTTGCCTCAGTCTATCCAACTGTAAAATGCAGATTAACAATAGCACTGACCTCCCAGGATTGTCGTGAGGATCAAATAATCTAATACTTGTTTTTTTCAAAAGTGCTCAGCATTGTGCCTGACACATAATAGGTGCTACGTAAATGCTTATTTCATTTCCCTCTTCCCCAAACAAGTGAGTTCAGGATGTAATGTACAGTCAAGTTTCATTGCTCTTTTCTGTTATATTTTTAATTCTGTAGTTTTAAAGAATGAATATTGCTATAAGGGAATAGGCAAAAGTTGCATAGCTCTTAAAAAGCACATTTTTGTTGGCCAAGGAAGCTTGAGGGAAGATAAGTGTTTTAAGCCCATAGTGAAACAGAAGCAGTTGCATGAAAGGAAAGAGTACTAGAAAATAAAATACAATGCTGAGGACTGACAAATTGTTATAACAAAGCAGGGTAAGCCTCAGGAAAAAAAAGCAGAGAGTCTAAGAAGGAAGCAGAATCTAGAGGAGCTGTTCCTGATTCCTCTACAGTGTGAAGCTGGCTTCCTGGGTAAGAAATTAAAGATTTTTGTTAACAAGAGTTAACAAGTCCAGCTAACTATTGTCACAAATAGTCATAGGCATGAAAATTATCATGGGCAGTAAAGATTGGATTTCTGAAACCTGGAAAAGGGGTGCATTTTTACTAATGAAAACTGATTTTTTCTTCCAAGGCCATACTAAAACTGTTGTCAGAACAAATGCTGGTGAGCCTGTCAGGTCTGGATATTTTTAACTCACTATAAAATATCCACCCTTCAAATGTTTTGGGAATTCTTTTAAAATTCCCAGTGGACCTAGAATGCTAATTCTCACTGAGGGAATGATTAATCTAAAAAATATATTGATACACTGGGAAGCTTTGTGCTCGCATAAGGGACAATGCCTGGCATATAAGTAAGCAGATGACAAACACTTTTTGCCTGCTTTCAATATAAGAAAATTAAGATCAAAGAACTGAGGTCTTGTCTCTGATATTCACTAACTGGCTATGTAACAACACACATGCCATAACTTCTCCGGGCCTTAATATCATCAATAAATTGAGCACCCTTCTATAAACCTAAGGTTCCTTCCAGCTCTAATATTATAGGGCATACAGGAAGAGAGACAGAGAGAATATAGAAATCATATTTGAAAAATGGCAAGGTATATAATGCATCAATAAAGGAACTCCTAGAATTAATATCTTTTTCCCCTACCCACACACACCCCATGGTACCATTCAGATTACCAGGGCAAAAGAGAAAAACTTCCATTTAGGATTCAAGAGACTCAGTTTCTAATCCTAGCTATGTTACTATTGGGTAGTGTGATTTTGGAGAAAGTCCTGTCAATTCTCTAGGCCTTGGCTGACCCCATTTTAAAATGATGTCTTTAGAACTGTATTTCTTTATTCAAAAAAGTTTTGGACCTTCCTGTAAAGGTCTTAAACTACTGTCACAGGGCTTTATTGGAGATTTGTGAAACATCTTGAAGAAAAATTAAAAGAAGATGAAAGGGGAAATTCCCTTTTTGGTGGTACTATGTTGCTTATTACTAGGTTACAGCTTTAGAGATTATAATACTGTAAGGAGAAATCTAAACAGAAAACACCATTAGCTGTTTACTGTGCTTATAAAAAAGAAGGGACTCAAATTTCTAAAATGCAAGAAAAATTAATAATTAAAACAACATTACATATCTCATTAGATGGAAAAGAAAATCAAAGCACTAAGCTTAAGCAAGAAACCTGAGGCAAGAAATGAAGGAAGAACACATGGAAGAGTATCAGTAGTTTGTTCATCCCTTCAGTAACTGAAACAAGATGGTCAAGCTAATGTACTTGAGTCAAACGATCTGTTTGCTGAATTCCCTCAACCAAAATCCATCTGGAACAGCTCTCAAGAAAAACTTCAAAATAAGAAAAAGCACAATACTTTAGCATAGGCTACTGAAGATCTGAATATTAACATAACATATATTAAGTAGATATTATGCTAAGTATCAGGAACACAAAGAAGAAATAAAATCCATCATTTGCCCTCATGAGATTATAATTGTGGGAGGGGATATATTTCAGATGGAATGGAACACACACATACACACACACACACACACACACACACACGCGTGCACACATGTGCAAAGTGAGTGCAAAGGAGAAATTCAGAGAAAATGTTATGAGAACTCTAAGGAGAAAAACATGTCAGAACTTCTGAAATCAGAACATTAAGTCATGTTAGAAACCTTTCAGGCAGATATTAGGAAATTATATAATTCACCATTATCACCAGGTGAATAGGGGGGGAAGGGAGTGGAACATACACACATACATACTCACACCCACACAGACTTACATGCTTTCTCTCTGTAGCCTTTAGAGACTTGGCAGCATAGTAAAAAAGTTGCGTCCCACACAAAGCTGCCCAATATTTTGTCCAAGATGCTACCTGAAAAGAGCAAAGAACCAAGTCAATAGATTAAAATACATAAATGCTACAATCAATTGTAATAAATTTACTCTCAGATAAGAAGGGCTGCCTGTGTAGTTCTATGATAAGAGAAAAACCTTTTTTTCCGGTGTTCTAAAGTAGACTTCTTTAAGATTTCTGCCCTATTTCCTAAAAGATCTGAGGCCTTTAAAGATTAAACATGATGAAAGTAAAGCTGGAAAAAAAAAAGCTGCTACAAGAGCAGATGCTGGTCACCAGAACTGAGCACAAAGGCAATCAATTAGATTCTAACTTTTCTGATGGGAAAGAGAAAAAAGAGAAATGCGATAGATTAAGAAATAGCTGTAGTTTTATGATAACAGAAAACCTTCTCTCATACAAATGATTTCATGTTACATTATCCCCTTCATGTTGTCCTTTGTTACAGACCAATTGTATTACTTGCTTTTTCCATTCAATCTCTTCTTGCCTCATTCCAACTCAGTGTCTTTGTGCAAATATTTTACCACCTCCCTTCTGTCCAAATCTCTGCCTGTTGAAATCTTGACTTCCACCAATTCATAACTAGATGGCTATTCAGGGCCCCTAACAACTCTGAAATTGTTCTATTTTTGCTTCTTTACAATTTAAAACATCATTCTTTTTCTAACTGAAATTAAAAAAATTTCAGAGTACTTAAGTTTTGCTAATATAATTCTCCTCATTTACCAGAATCAGTAGATACCATCGACTTCTGTTGAAGTATTTCCTTACTTCACAAAGGAAACTTAATTATTATCTATCCTTCACTTTGACAAGTAGCTATGCTTTTAACTTTTTATGGAAATGGTGACTTTTTTAGAGGTATAATCAGAATAAGATTGGGAAACATTATACTTTTTGCTATATGTTGGCAGTTCAAAGAGTGCTGGATTTGTAGTTGGAAAACTTGGGTTTAAATCCTGGCTCAGTCACTTACTATCTGTGTGCCCTTGGCAAGAGACTTAACCTATCAGCACTTCAGTCTTCTCCTCTGTAAAAGAAGTTGGACTAGATGAGCAGATGACAGTCCTTTCCAGCTCTAAACCTACAAAACTATTATTTAGATGGCTAAGGATAATAGTATTTGCTAATTATTTTCAGTAAGTCAAGGAAGGAGATTATATCACTTAGAAACAAAACAAAATATCCTTCCTTCTTAAGAGCACAGCAAACTTACAGCTTCTGAAAGTACATGGTCATAGTAAAGGCTTTACACTGCAAATTAGTTTATAAAATCTAGAATGTCAAAGCAGATAATTTAGTTCAGTTCATTTTATAGATGAGGGCACTGAGACCCTGAAAAGCTGTGTCTGTCCAATATTACAGAGCTGGCAGCGGCAGCACAAAGATTAGCATCCAAGTTTATTGACTACCAGTTCAGTGTTCTTTCTACTATATTATGTTTTATGTGCTTTAACAAATTTAAAGAAGGGCAACAATTTTCCTTAATAGCCATTAATAAGAGCAGAATTCCTCTAAAACCTGTTATTCAAGTGAAGAACTACACACATACCATCTTCATATTAAATTAGATTCTACTGGGTATAGTTCTCATAGAATAAAGGACACAAGATGAATCACTGGATAGCTGAAGTAGCAAAATATCAGGGCTTCTTCTCTATGTAAAAAGCACACGCTGATTTTCAGAAGTGAATTCTAGAAGCAGTGTGTTTAGCTCACCTAATGTAAATTATTTCGAATATAAGGCTACAAAAGAGATTTTAAAGAATCTTTTAGGTCTGTCAAATGAAATTGGTCTTTTTCATAGAAAGGAAAATCTGTATTACATCCTTGTGTTCAGAACTCTGTACACAAAGATTTCTGAGAGAACACAGTGTATAACACTAAGAGAAAAAGGCTTTAAACAAACCACATAGATTGAAAATCCTGTATTTAGTGAATTCAGAGGTTGATTCTTTGTTTCATATTAGAATAGAAAACAGGTTTCCTTTAAATAATAAAAAGTGCTAGTGAATTTAAAATGATTTTAGTTACACTGAACTTTCTGGCAACACAGATATATTCTACAGCAAGGCATACATACAACCAGGTGACCTCCAAGTCATACTGGTTGATTTTCCCTAGGTTCATCATCACATAATTTTAGGCCCAAAACAAATGTAGTTTCATACTTATGATAAATATGATATAAAGTCTTACTGTAGGTTTTTTGCCTTCTTTTAAAACAGTTTTCCTCCTGAGAACACCTTGAATGGTAACTGCTCCTGGATATAGATGTACAGCCAAATCTTCTGACTCTGCAGAACTATAATTATGTAAAAGAAAGAAAAAGGAACACGTGAGAGTTTTTGTCTAGGCAGTTATCAAGGTAGGTAATATTCAAATGAAACGTTATTACTCTTAATTTTTAAATTGCTTTACTTCATTTCTTAGAACTCAGAGAAAAAAGGACTAGCAACCAGAAAAAACTTATCTTAAATTTATAAACTTATAAAAAGTTAATTAAGAAATTAGCAAATCCAACAAATGGTTCAAAATATAGAACTTTTCTATATATCAGAACACATTTACAGGGTTAAAATAATATAATAATTTGAGTAAGGATTTAATTAAAGTAATTTTTCTTCGTAAGATGCTATATTACTACATTACTATTTTATATATATATATTTATATATACACATATATGTGTATATATATATCCTCATTAGAATTTTTCTGTACTGCTAAGATAAGGATTCATTTTGTAAGAATCATCTAAGTAAAAACTGCAAAACCAAAACAAAACAAAAATCACAAAAAACCCCCACAGCAAAAGCTCAAACAACAGGCTTAATTTAATTTTAAAATACATGAAATGAGTAATAGAAACAGTAATAATCTAGGTGAAAACATCTGGTCTGGCCATGAATCAAAATGATACTTTAATATTATAATGCACAAGTAAATCCTAGCATAACCTGCATGCTGCTCAAGAAGTGAATATGAACAAAAAACTCTGACCTCCTTTCCGTAAGTCTCAAGACAACAACAACAACAACAACATTAATAATAAGTAATGGAAAAAACAAAATTAGTCTAAATTCCTATATCTGAATCCTCTGTGTAATCAGGTTGAGCACACAGTTCTCTAAGGATATCGCACTGAATACAGAAGTCCTTCAAAAACCAGTGTAAATTTGAGGCGACAGCTAATCTAAGCGTCATAATTTAGGTGTCTTCAAAGTGACTTAAAACATGATCATCGCTAGAAAATTTCTGCTAGAGCTATGAATCTGAAGCCACATGCACGGAGAATAATTCAGACACCATCAAATGAATGTGAAATTTAGCACTAACAATTAACATCTGTTCTTTTATAATGGTATTATGAACTGGTTCTTTCATTTACTTCTACAATTACCTATCCCGGTACAAAAAGGAACCTATTTTAATTAGAATGAATGAACATGCTTTTAAAGCTATGATTATTATTAGAAATATGATGGCTTTGTCAGCGGCTTGTCTAAATTCGTCACCTAAAATTTACCTGCTACCTCGATATAAAAGACAAACTGAATGCAGAGGTGTTAACAATAACAACAAAGAAACATGTTAAATGAAGCCTTATGTGTTTAACAAGCAGCTTTGTTGCCAACCTGAGGACAAAAAGCATCAATAAGACCCAGGCACGAAAGATACCTACTTGAAAGCATCTTTAATAGTTTGTCAGAAAGATGCAAGATGCTGGTAATCATTTGTAGGTCAGAAGGTAGCCATATTGCAAAATTAAGTACATTAAATCAGGAGAAGAAAGTTATACTGGGATTTCTGATTAAAATGTGATTTGGGAAAGAACAAGAATAATATCAGACCACACCCACTTAAGCCAATCACCAACACCAGAGGGAAGTTCTATGACCCCTGAGTGCAGGGGAATTGTACCTGCTGGCCTTCATGTGGCCCCGATAGCCATTTCGTGCCACTCTTGTCACCGGACCGAGAGAATGGTATAATCTGTTCCTGTTGGATTCCATTATAAATTGTATATATTACATATACTTTTATCCACACAATCATCATCAGTACCTAGAACAGTATAATAGTTTCTCCCAGTAATACAGCTGACTACTATTACAAATGGACAGTATCTGATGAGTTCTCTCTTTTTAAAAAAGCATGCAGCATAGATTTAAAAAATCATTTATCACTGAAAGGGTGATATTAGTTCCTATAAAAATATTTTATGGTTTTTAATGTGACTGACAGTCATCATCAGACTTTCATCACCATGATTTTGTAAAGAATTCAAGTGTTACAGATACACAAAGTTTACCAAAAAATACAGAAACACTTAAAAATACAATTAACTCCTATCATATCTCCTCGAATTCAAATTTGAGTTGATACCTGAATGATCTGAACAATTTATTTTTACTTTATGTCCCTATGAAGACACCTAAAATGCAACAAAGCCTCTACTTGAATACGAACAACAGTCTTATCTATTATTTTCCTTTCGATCCCACGCTAACAAAGAAAAGTGGCGAATCATTAACAGAGCACTAAACACTGACAGTATTTTATTTTCATATCCATCAGAAGTTAAGAAGTGTTAAAACACTTTGAGGCATTATTTATTCAAAATGTTATATGACTTAAAAAAGGAAAAACACATCTATAGATACTGACACTCCTCTTTTCCTGGAAAAGGTTAGAAGTAGCACTGTTAACAAATAACATTTAAAATGAAAAACATTACTTTGTCATCTTAAGCAACTGCAAAAACAGGATGCAAATTTGCTTAAAGAGGAATGATTTTATGCATTAAGTTTAGTATTTTGAGTGCTATCCACCGTCAAGAGTCTTAAGTCTGGTTTTATTTTCTTCTATCATTTCTTCTGGGCAGCATTTATTGACCTGTTTTTGCAATTTTTCACGACATGCTGTATGATTTAAACTTGGCACAATGGCAGTTCTCTTTCAGCTGCAAATGTCTGAAAAGCAAAACATTTGCCACCAAGTTTTAGAGGTTTCTGAAGTTCACTCCTAGAAAGAGTGCTTTCATAACGAAGCTGCCAGAATCTTTTAACACATTAGTACTCTAGTAATTCTGTAGGTATTACCAAAAGAATATGGAGCACAGGTTTTGGTACTCCCTAAAATACTCTGTAGTCAACAGCTGACAGTAAGGACTAGGTTCTTTTCCAAGAATAAAAACTCAAGTTGTTAGATAACTTGTTCAATTTAGAGACAAAGTTAATGGGAATTCTTCTGCTTTTTCCTCTTAGGAAAATCTAAGCAAAAAAAGTGAAGATTAAAGTTTGCAAAAGAATAAAAAAAGCAAACTTGCGGACACTAACAACTCTAAATCCAGAAGAAATGAAATACTGAAGAAATATTTTGATATCCAAAAATGTAACATCCCTGTAACTACCCATATCACACACTAATTAGAAGAAATCTTTATGAATATAAAAGTATTAAAATTTAATTCCTCTTTCATCCTATGTGTTTCTGCCCAGAGAGGTCATGGTTGCTTTAAAAATTCTTACTATCAGTTCAAATATACTTATAATTTGAAATCAAGAAGGAATAAGTAGTTTTTTAAAATAAAACTTGTAAATGTAGAGAAGAGGTCAACTTTCAGCATGAGCTGCTCCACAATTTAAACAGACAATGAAAATAACATGTGTGCCTTGTATCCATTTTACTGCTAAATTATTTCAGTCAAGAAACGAAGATAAAGCGTTATGTGTACTTAGTAAATGTCCAAATTACTAGAAATAAGGAAAAAGTCTTGAAGGAATTTTAATTTTAACATATTATTATTAGTATTCATTTTTTTCCATTGGAGTTCAGATATAAATGTTTTATTTTATATAAATTCTGTATGTCAGTTGCTACAGGTAGACAATTTTGATCTTTTAAATCAGATCATTTAGGCAACAAGAGAAGAAGGTACACATGGAGGGGAAAACACTATACCGCCAATTTACATAGGGGAAATAAAAAATTTCTGTGCTACTGAAAACATTCAAATACACTTGTAAAGTTGCATTACTGATGCTTCCAGCTTATTAAATGACACAATGCCTGCCCTTGGAATAGAGGAAGAGTCTGGGGCTGTCTACTTTTCTGAATGGCTAAAGGTGACATGGCTCACACAGAGCCGGAAGGGATTGTTTAGTTAAATCACTTAAAAAAAATATGTAAGGAAACTAAGTAACAACCAGGGATATTTATATAACACTTTAAAGTTCACAAAACACTTTACATTATCTCATTTGAGACTCAGAACAACTCTTTGAGACAGGCACAACTCTATTTTATAGATGAGGGTGAAGTGACGGGCCTGTGATTACCCAGCTAGTTAGGTGTCAAAGGCAGAAATGGAACCCACTGAGACCCCAGATACAATATTCTCTCTTTTTTTTCTTTTCTTTTTTTTTGGAGGGCAACTGGGGTTAAGTTGCCCAAGGTCACAGGGCTAGTAAGTGGCAAGTGTCTGAGGCTGGCTTTGAACTCAGGTCCTCCTGACTCTAGGGCCGGTACTCTATTCACTGTGCCACCTAGCCGCCTGTACAATATTCTCTTGACATATAGAATGTCTCCCAGAGAGGACATGTGACTTGATGGAGGTAACATAGCTAAACTAGTGGCAATCATGACTAGACTGATCATCTTCTACTTAGAACTCAAAGGAATGCTGAAGTCATGGAAATCAGAAAAGTCAAAATTCATGACAAATCTTACAGGGAAATTCTATTCCTATCGTATCATAAATACTCACAATCAAATGTGATCTCTCCTTCCTCAGACCATTCAGGACACTCAGTGTGTTCTATTTTCATCTTATGACTTTTAATTCAACTACACAAAGTGTCTCAAGTCACATCAGAATCCTTTACCCTCTTGTTCTGCAGCCAAACCCCAGTCTCGGATTATTCCTACCATGGGTCTCCTTCACTTCTACTCCCGTGCCGCTAAATAGAACTGGAACAAATCAGAAGACTGTGGTGACTGGGTCCACAATAAATTTATGCCACATGATCTTGATCCATCTTCCATGTTTATCTTACATATATATATTTATGATGGGTATTTCCCTGCTGTTTCCTATGCTAGAATGTGGATTCTCTAAGGGCAGCAACCAGGGTTCCTGCCTTTCTTTATATGCCCAGAACTTAGCATGGTGCTCGACACATAAATACTTCATAAACACTTACAGACTGACATTTCATCTCATTGACAGTAGACTACAAAGTAAACTGGAGCAGGGACTACCTTTTTTTTAAGTCCCTAAGACAGTGCTTCCAACATACTAGGTGCCTCAAAAATAAATATATGTTTGGTGAATGAATGATTAGTGAATTCATTTAATGAAAAAAATTCCACATGGAGATAAATCTAACTTTATTACTTAAAATTTCAGACCCCTAACATCAATTTTTACAGCTTAATGTGAATCTATGGGGACATAAATATAAGTGAATACACAAATTCAATTCAGAGCTTTTAAATAAGCACCTTGTCTTACCTTTCAAAGGCAGGCCATGAGGTCTCTTCGCTAAGCTCAGACCCATCACTGCTACCTAAAACCGAAAATTATTATATTTTTTTAAAAAATCACAAGAAGTTTTCATCCAGTCTGAATGTACATCCCCATTATCATTCATAGAGTACTTCTCTGTGTCAGGTACTGTGCTAAGAGATGCACAAATGTTTTACTCCCGCCTCACAACAACTTTGGGAAGCAGGTGTTGTTATTATTATTATTGCCATTTTATAGCCGAGGAAACTGAGACAGATAGATATTATGTGACTTGCTCAGGGTCTTACAGCCAGTAAGTGTCTGAAGATGGTTCTGTCCACACAGCTCTATCCATGGGCCCCCTTAGTCGCCTATAGAATAAATTCTCTAATTGTGGTCATAAAATGAATACTAGCACCCACATATCCTCCAGTATATCTCCAAAAATAAACTGATAGTACCGCACAAATTTGTTAAAATATTAGCATACAGATTTTACGTAGAGAATAAATAAATGATGTAAAAAAAATTGGGGTTCACTTTCATTTTCAGACATTTTAATTTCTGTATCAAATAATTTATTTTGAACAATTAAAATGAGAGCCTTTTACATCATAATTACTATGTGAACAGGGAAAATATAAACATAATTTTAATAATGATCATAATTCGGTTTGTGGAAGCCACTTGACTCCTCTTTGGTTCAAGGTCAACTGAATTTAAATCCCCATGAAAAATTCTCAAGGAGTATATTTTGTAATGATTCTGAAGGTATATTTCTTACCTATTGATATTCCACTAGACAAAGTAGAGCTTTCAGCCTGCCCTCGGGATGGTGCATGGGGCTCCATGACACTGTCATCCAGTAGATGTCTTGGCCCTGCATTGGGGAATGTTGCACTCTTAAATTCTGCTGTGTTCATTTTATGAATGAAACTGGAAAGAGAAAAAAATTAGTCTTGTATTTTATTACACTTACTTTAGGGCAATGTAGACAGGACATTTAAGTTGTATTTGCACATGTTACCAGACATTAACTTTTTTGACTTATTCTTATAAAAAAGGAAACAGTTAGAACCATAGAAAACTACATACTTATACAAATAACAATAAAAGATCAGATAAATAGAAAGAACATTGGCTGTAGTCAGTGGGTTAAATCCCACTTCTACACTACCTATGTGACCCAGACAAGTCATTTAATTTCCACAGGACTCTGTTTCCTCATCTGTCTCTGAGGTTCCCTTCTAGTCCTAGGCTATCATTTTACAAGTCTCTGGCTCTATTAGAGACCAAGGGAAAGAACTGCTGAGAACTGGTAATATTTATTTATAAAACAAAATAAAACTTAAAAAGAGATGTTTTTAATGTATTTCAACTTGAAACTTAGATTCACTTTTATTTTGAATGATTTCATTCATTCAAATAATTTTACAGTAGTGCTTGGAGGGGCTGGGGGTAAGGGGAGGGGAGAGGGAAAGAGAAAGAGGGAAACTGGTATATATAGTAAAAAAATTTGCAAAAGATATTCCAGGACTGAATAATGCGTCCAAATCCCAAAGGCAAATTTTCTGGAATAAATGAGAACCACATTCCCCTTTCCCTTTAACACTTAACAATAAAATGGAAAATTCTCTAGTCTGAGATAATTTAAGATGATTTGTTTTGGTTGAGAAAGAAAATGACATGTATGAAACTGACGTAATCCACAGGCTGAGATTTTTAAGAAAGCAAATTTGTAAGTGATTAGGGAAACATTTGCTGTGATTTTATTTGTACTAAGTTTATCTGCATAAGTACATTCCTTGTCAAGAAATCACAATTTTTATTGAATGTCTTTTAAAGAGAATTGTTTTTAATTGAGAATGTCTCCCTCAAAACATATGTGTATATATCAGTAAGAAATTCTTTATCAAATTTAGGCAAACTGGGAAATTAAAAATTTTGGACAAACTAAATTTTTGATGCAGAAATCAGAAATTTTGGTAATTCATGTGCAAGAAAACTAATGATCATTAAAATTCACAGAAGAGAAGTCCAACTGATAAGCAATTTTAATTATCTGAATGTTTAAAAAAATGCTAACTTATAACCAAGGCTATGGCACTTCCTGTGTCCATGTGGGATCAGATTCCTAGGTGATGGAGGTGTTTGTGGTAGCAAGGCTCCTTCGGCTGCTATGATTTTTCTTCCACCTTGGGGAGATGCTCCTACTTCTGGACCTATGGTTTAGAGGAAAAAAAAGCCATTTCCAAGGATGTGTTTTCATAAACAATATTTCACAACGTAATATAATGATACTATTGGGTCCCATAAAACATGCAAGATTTGGCTTAAAATATTGATGTCAACTTGATTAGGAATTATCGAAGTCTATCCTCTATTCTGCTCTTGAACAGGCTTATGTCTACCATACATCCCAAATGAGAAAACACATATATTATAACATAATTATATTTTAAAAAGTAACAGGTGTCCTGAGTTCTCAGCAGCAATACAAATATAAAAGTATAATTAGTATTTCTGAGAGCTCCTTGTGCTTGATTTGCCAATTAGGTGCTAGCTGTTTTGCCTAAGAAGCACAGAACAGGTGGTGCAGTGGATAGAGCACTGGCCCTGGAGTCAGGGAAACCTGAGTTACAATCTGGCCTCAGACACTTGACACGTACTAGCTGTGTGACCCTGGGCAAGTCACTTAATCCCAACTGCCTAACAAAACAAAAAATCTAAAGTTTGTGAAGTGTGTTTTACACATACAACCCCTCCCCCCCCCCACATACACTCATCTGAAGGCATAAGGAATTGTTAGTTTTCTTTTCCTATATCACTCTTGGTTTGGCAAGTCAGAAAGAAAATTTTTAAAAAGTCTATTAAGATAGGCCTAGGTACTGGGCTTATTTTTTTATTGACAATAATACAAAGGAAGTTCCTTTGTGTGTTCTTTTTTATCTTTTCTGATCATCACATTATGACCATGAGGGCAGATGTTATTCTTGTTTCCCAGAGTGGGAGATCATGGTTCTAGGAAGTCAGATGCTTATTTAAAGTTGTACAACTTGGAAATGGTAGAGCTGGGATCAGAACCCAAATCAAATGGTGACTAACTTTCCTATTCTCTGTCTGAAGGTTCTGCCTGCCATAAATGATGCAAGGGCTTATACAAGTTGGTCATGAAGATAAAATTCACTACTGTTTAAGCTTGAGTGTAAAAGTAGAGTTCAACAGTCTCTTTCTCTCTCTCTGCTAAATCACTTTTTTAAAACTGGGAAGGTTGAAAGTTTGAGAATAGCATATTTTCCTTAAACAGATACTCAGGCTGGGCACGGTGATGTATGCCTTTTAATCCTGGCTAATAGAGAAGCTGAGACTGGTGGACCATTTGAACTAGGGAGTTCAAATAGAGCTAAATCGATCTGGTGTCCATACTAAGTCAGGCATCAGTTTGGTGAAACTCTGAGGGTGGGAGACTGCCAGGTTGCCTAAAGAGGGATGGATCAGCCCAGGTCAGAATTAGAGCAAATCAAAGCAAGCACCTATGTCAATCAGCAGTGGGATCAGGTCTGTGAATGGCTGATGCACTTCCAAAATAGGAGAGACAGGGAGCCCATCTCAAACAAAACAAAACAAATTGACAGGTGGTATCATCTGAGAGTCAGTATTACCTAAATAAACATTTATCAATAAATTATTAAATAAAAATTTATTACCTAAATAAATGTTAAATGGTGAGGATTATGATACACCTCAGAAAATCACTTTTGGTTGATGGTGTAGTAGCATTGGACCTGGATTCAGGAACACCTGAATCTGGCTTCACACACTTGACTAGTTTTGTGATCCTAAGCAAGTCACTTTACCTTGCTTTGCCTCAGTTTCTTCATCTGGAAAAGGCAGACAATAATAGCATCTACCTTCCAGGGTTATTGTGAGGATAAATACCTGTAAAGGGCTTGGCAATCCTTAAAATGCTATGTAAATACTATCACTTAAATTTCCAATATAAATTAATGCTAGTCCTTTTCAATTACACAAGGGACAAGATGAAAAACTAACCATCATTAAGAAAATAGTTTGGGATTATTTACATTTCCATATCAAAATTTCCAGCTGGAAAAAGCAACACAAGCTATTCAGAACAATGTGATGGCTACTAAAATGTAACTGTACATGCTTTGAATGTATTATTAACCCTTTAAAGGAGAAAGAGAGTGTTTATTTTATAAAATTGGTGTTGGCTGCATTTTACCTAATCAAATTTAAAAAACAAACAAACCTGGATGACGTAACCATGTGATATTGGGTTACTGTGATTCTTGCTCTAAGAATAGCAATCAATAGTTACATATCTTAAGATTACTGGACAAAATTTCAGGTCTCCTGTGCTACCAACGTGGCTTCATCACACTTCCTTTATTAACAATTTTCTTCACTTACTTGCCTCCAAGACTTTCTCCATCTTCAAATAGATGACTAGTATTGGCATTGTGGGGAAAATGCCGGAGAGTCAAGAAACTTGGATTTCCATTCCAATTTTTCAGATACCCACCTACTCATTTGGGTGAGTTCTATAACTTCTCTGGGTGTTAGCTTTATAATCAACAAAACCTGGGGTCTGCACTGGATGATCTTTAGAACTGTCTATTTATAGCAACAGTGGCATTCACTTTCCAAGTGTATTAGGAGAACAAGACAAAACTAGAAACAAAGATTATTTTGTTTCTGAGAGTAGATAGAGAACTGGCTTCAGAGTAAGGAAGACCTGAACCCAAGGTCTGTCCCTCATGGGCATTGGCTGTGTGATCAAGGGGAAGTCACTCCCGAGTGCTCTTCAGGCAACTTTCTGAGACTAAGGTGCTGCTGAATCCTTGTAGATCTGCATGGGCCAGGGGATTTCTTCACTGGGGAGCCCCCTACACCAATAAGATCAAGAAGCCTGAACAATAACCACAAAACTTTCCATATATTTTAAGAGAAAATTCTTGGTACCAGGGCACTTTTTAAATTTCAGAGGCAGGAGTTTCCATAAGGATGCTTCAGTAAGGAAATAATAGGTGGCCCCATTTTGTCTCCAAGTGAGGTACTGATTATGTTTAAATTGGAAGTGTTTAGGGAATGAGAAACTCAAGAACAATATTGACAAACCAAACTATTTATTTTTAGGAAAAAAAGATCAAATCCTAACAAAAAAAATTTAGGAAAAGTTGAGCTTTTTTGTTAAGCTCCTTTACATGTTCTGTATAGCACACCAGAGTCTATTGTAATTATTTTTAAATTAAGTACAATACTCACATAAAGGACTAATAACTCTGAATTCTGACTTTATTTTAATTACATACTATATATTTTGTATGATCACCTAACAAAATACACCTAGTACATGGAGGATAATACTATAAAAATTACATCATTAAAATCTAGTCCCTGAATTTATTGAAATTTGAAATTAAAATTCACCACTTAGTTTGGCATTACATAAATAAGAGGAATGAGTGATTTCATTATCCAGGGAAATCACTAACTAGAACTCAGTAGGCAAATCTCAGGGAGTTGCTCCAGTCACAGAGATCTAAAAGTGATTTCCCAAGGAAGACATAGATAGTAAGTATCTAAAGTGGGATTTCAACCCAGCTCCTATGGATAAGCCCAGCCAGCACACAATATCCATTAGGCTATGTTGCTCTCTGTCGACCACAATTACTCCACATGCTTTTTCAAAGGGTATTAAAATTAAGTCTGCACACCAGCTTTCCATAATTATTAAATGGAATGACCTCTGTTTGGAAGGGTAAGGAAGGTTAGTTGGTTTCTCTAGAAATTTCTGTCATCAAAACTGCAGGTTCCTAAGACATTTATATGTTGTCTCTTCTACTACTTACAAATTCAGAATAATATATATAACTGACTAAAACTAAAGAATTTGTCGATGAAAAGAAAAACTAAGCATAAATGAGCACAAACTTTAGCATACATTATAAAATTTGCTAATTATTATTTATCTTATAATAAAGAACTTTTTTATTAGGAGAAGACAATCAAATTTCATTTCTTGATGAAAACAAATTGGACATTACCTACTAAATCTTCTCTGGAAGCAGCAGAACGCGGTGTGCTTGTTCCTGGCTCTATCTTTAATGAAAGCCTATATTTAAAGAAGAAACCAACAAAATTCACATGAAATTATTACAAATGACTTTAAAGATAAAACATTTATGAAATAAACTTTTGATGTCTCATTTCTCAAGATATTTTTACAAAATCATTTCCACAATTTACTTCTCCAATAAATTACAGAGACACAGACACAGACATAGTCACACACACACACACACACACACACACACACACACACACACACACACACGGGAGCAAAAGCCAAATCCTTAATATTCTTAAAGACCAAAGTTAGGTTAACAGTTCTTAAAAGTAATCCTTATAAGAAAAAATGTCACAGGAAGAAAAAACATTAAGAAAAAACTTTACAGAAAACATCACTAGAGGAAAGAAATATCGTGGCCTTGTGTCTTGGGGTTCTTGGCAGCTATTATAGGGCTGAGTGTCAGTTCACCTTGTCTTTTCAGTGTTTCAACACAAGGCATTATAGACACTTATTATTTTGAGAAAGTAGTCTCTAAATTGTTTCAAGCCAGTTTTTGTCTCTTTCCTAACAATAAAAAAATGGCCTTAAGGTTTAGATTTCAGATATTTTTGATAAATCCTACCATGTAAAGATTTTTGATAAATCTTGCCATAAATCCTACCAAGAGCTCAGCTTAATGTGTATAGTCTGGAGTTTTACTGAGCAAGATATTCTGATTAGTCAGTAAGTTTTTCCCAAAAGTGAAGTTGCAGGCAGCCAGCTGGCACAGTGGATAGAGTGCTGGGCCTGGAGTCAGGAGGATCTGAATTCAAATGCAACCTTAGATACTTATAAGCTGTGTGACCCTCAGTTAAGTTGCTTAACCTCTGTCTGACTCAGTTTCATCAACTGTAAAATGGAGATCATAATGGCACTTACTGTCTGGGTTGCCGTAAGGATAAAATGAGATAGTATCTGTAAACTGCTTAGCACAATGCCTAGCACATAGTAGGTGCTATGTAAATGCTAGCTATGATGATGTCTGTGTCATGAAATAACATTTTATTGAGGGATCTGCAGAATTTTCTTTTTTTGTACCTTTAAGATCGAGATTGATAAATCATCTGTCTAGAATGAAAGGCAAAAAGATTTATGAGGATTCTATCAACTGGGAATTTTTATCAATTTCTGTTTCTATACTCTGCTGGTGAAATGATATCCAGATATTCTTTTTTCTGATATTCATGATTTTGATCACAAGGAAGCAAAAGATTCCTACATCATTTGTAAATTATCAAAGAAAGATTAGCTTGTATAAAGTGGGGATATAAAGTATGTCTTATTAAATGCTAACAATAGAGAGGCAACAGTAATGATAGATCCCTTTGACAGATTCCAGACAGAACAGCTTAAAATGGTCCTTCTACATGGTTGGTTCTAGTTGGTTCTTCTGATAGGGCTAAGGACTGTAGGCTGCATTAACACTATACTTTTTCTAGAGAAACAGGGAAAGGAAAGGAAATTATAGGAAGATTCTAATGAGGGAAAATGGGAATCATTTCTCAAGTAAAGAATATTCATCTGTGTATTTTACTCAAAATATATGAGGTGGCAGAATAGCAACTGAAATGATGTCTAAGGTAAGGTCTATGTTTTTCATCTCTAGGGCACTAAGTCAGTCAACACACGTAAGAACTACTTTAAAGCATATTTAAAAATCTTGGAGACCATCTCTAGAGAACTTTAAGGCTTCTTGTTTTTTATTTATTTATTTTTGCTTTTTGGAGGGGGGAAGGCAAGGCAATTGGGGTTAAGTGACTTGCCAAGGTCACACAGTTATCAAGGGTTTGAGGCAGGATATGAACTTAGGTATTCCTAACACCAAATCTAAAACCTTCTAAAATATACCATGATGCCTTTCAGAGTTCATTGATTGTCACTGTCTCATTTTCTCTGTGTTACTGAGGCTTAGAGGGCTGTCTGCCCCCAAACACGTCAGAAACTGCCACGACTTTTGAGTTCACAGGCATACTTTTCATATCATCTGTTTTCTCCCATCTGTTAGTGGTCACTCCTTATTGATATTAATGTGGAAATTTGCTGAGAGCTCCTTTTTCTCTCCTCCTCATCTCAACATCACTTAGACATCCTGACCACATATTTCCTCCCTTCTTCCATCTCCCATGTGGACAGGGCCCTTCCCCTTACCAAGGCCCCCTCACTTATAAGCACTCATGATCACTTTTCTCATATTCTCCAACAGATTGTCTTCACCATCACTCCCACTCTTTGTAATCAGTCTCTTCCTATCTATTGGTTGCACTTGCCCACAAATACACCTACATCTCTCCCATTCTTAAAAAACTCTTATGTGATTCGACCTCTCCTGCTGATCAGTATCAACCCTCTTTTCTCCTCAGTTACACTAAGTGACTGCACTTCCTCTGTTCTTATTTATTTTCAACTAATCCTCTTCAACCTGGTTTCCAGCTTCACTATTCAACTGAAACCCTTCTCTTAGTGGACAACTTTACCTTTTCTCAAGTCTCATCCTCCTTGAGTTCTGTGCAAACCATTAATCATTTTCTCCTCTGGGTTTTCATGACACTGCTTAGCACTGGTTCCTCCTGTCTGCCCAATCCACCTTCCACTCAGTTGCCAGGGTAATTTTTCTAAAGGTCCTGTCAATAAACTCCTGTGCTTCCCTATTATCTCCAGGATTAACTATAATGTCCCCTGTTTGGAATTTAAGTCTTTGCGAGCTGGTCTTTCCTGCTCTTTCAGTCTTCTCACTACTTAGCATTCACTTTATCCTTTGGTGATTCAGGCCTACTTTCGGGCTTGGTGTTTTTTTGGGGGGTAGGGGGTGGTGGTGGTCTGCCTATGATCACCCAACTTTGTGTTTTGCAGTGGATGTCCCCTACTGTCCCCCATTCCTGGGGCACTCTCTCTTCACCTCCAACTCTGAGCTTCCCTGGCTTCCTTTAAGCTTCAGCTCAAATCCCAACTTCTGAAGGAGGCCTCTTCTAGTCTCCTGAAAGAATGGAGGCAGGCAGGCAATAAGCACTTACTATGCGCTACTGTGCTAAGTACTGGGGATACACGCACAAGAAAAAAGACTGTCCCTACCTTCCAGGATCTTACATTCTAATGGGGAAAGAACACACATGGGAGAAGGGTAAGGGGTAAAAGGATGAAGGTACCTGATTTTTGGGGGCTTGGTTTTCAATTCTGGAAGCCAGGAACAAGACTCAGAGAAGAATGAACACCAGCCTGGGCCCCTCCACAAAAAGACAGCTCCAGGAGGAGCTCATCAATGGAGAAGGGGACTAGTCTTAAGGAAGAATGTTCCAGGTTACAAAGGCCAAGAGCCAGAAACAGCACCAGGAAGGAAATAAAGTTGCTGCTTGTGCCTTCCACTCACAGATTAACTGTCATTTATTACATAAATATCTTTTCTACACCAGTCATGGGCAAGTGGTCTCTCTCATTACAGTGTGAGCTCTCTGAAGGCAGGTAATGTTTTTGCTTTTCTATGCTTGCTGACTTACTGACCCAATGAATCTGCAGGTGGCATCTCCCTCTCATCTCCAATTAAAGTAGCTAAATTGATAATTCAGGTCAGTTTGACTTGAGGTAGCATAGCATAATGGATAAAGAAAATCAGGCAACTTTAGGTTCAAGCTTTACCTCTGACCTTTACCATCCTGGCTGTGTGACCCTGGGAAAATCACTACTCCTAACACTCTAGGCAACTCTCTTAAGACTTTTAAGTTGCAGAGAAGGAGGTCCCCCACCTGGCATTCCCCATACCAATGAAATTATATGTCTAGTCCCTATCTTCCTCTGATGGTGATATTTTTTGGAATCAGATTTATTAATAACTACTTGGTATCTAATAATGTTATTTCATTTGCTGGTTCAGAAATTCAATAAAGATTTTCTTTTTAGTAAAGGCAAAATTATGATTAATTAAAATCAACTGAATTCTATGTGACTCTATTAAGGAAAGATGAACTTCCTGTCTTCTGTATCTCTGAAAATATTTTTAAAAAATTAATCACTGTCATATAGCTTTTAACAAAAAGTTTTCTTGAGCCAAATAACAAACTTTCATGAATTTTAGGCCCATCACTTTTATCTCTTTCTTTTAATAAACCACAACTAAAGATTTCATGTTTACTTTTTTTGGGGGGGGGGTGGGGAGGTAGGGCAATAAAGGTAAGGATGCCAAATACCTTTTCAAAACTTCAGGAATTTTAAATAATGAAGTTACTACAGATTACAGAAAACATTCATAATTTTAAGACTATGCATTAGTAGTTACTTTCAAGACTTTTAACCTTTTACTGAGGTTATAATTATTCACACACATACACACACAATTTCACACACGATGCTCTAAAAATCTTAAGGTAAATTAACACAGATGCCAATAATTATTACCATGTGAAGATAGGGCACAGCATTAGCAATACATTATGTTAATGCTGATAAATAAGCTATTATTTACATTTTTAATTAACTTTTAAAAATGAACCCTTCAGAAGTGGAAAAGATATTTTATAGAAGACACAACATATAATATTTTATTACTGGCTGATAAGATGTATAATCAGTTTTTTGGTAGAAGAAAGTATTTCTAAAATTTAACTTATAAGTTACATTTTCTAAATGTAGAAACTTTTTCAATGGGATGGAGATTTTTTCAACATATAAAAATAACAGGAGAAAAAAAGGAGGCTAGATATTTTCTTAACCTAAAGAAAACAAGGCAGTAATTCCCATCTTTCATTCTGAAGCATAGATAAAAAACATTCTGATTCAGCACCAATAGTATCAAGATATACTTTGGATGCTTCTACTCTGAAAAAACCAAATCATTAAGTTTTTCCTTTCTGATTATATCTATATCAATATATTTATGTGACTTCAGTGCTTAAATCACCAACAACAAAACCCTACTACATTATCATTGGCAATATCTTAAAACATCTCAAAAATCTTAAAATAGGTATAAAAGATTTTCTGATAGAGAACAGAGAATATTATATCTTAATTTCAATTAAGAAGATAAAAATAACTTTATGTAAAAGAAGGCAATCAGCAGTAAGTTTGCTACTCTGAGTTACAGCTATGTACAGCAAACTACTGATGGCAGACATACTTGTAGTTATCATCTTCCACAAACTTCTGTAGTTCTTCTATATATTGAACCGAGTTCAGATATTTTTGGACATGAGGCAACATGGGAATATCTAGGAAAAAATGAGATACTACCAATTATTTTATAATAGTCCTTTAGAAGATAAGCTTAGAAACATAACAAAAAATAAATTAAGATATGTTGTTTCTAAATAGGAAATTTTGAAGCAAATGCTGTCTGATGTTGTACTTGGAAGAACATATGGAAATTTTACCTGTAGCAAAATATAACAAGAAGTCTAAGTGTGAAATATTGCTTACATAGGACAAAATTACAACCCTACATAACTAAAGACCATCTTTTGCCTTTGTTTTGAAAAACAATTTAACCTATCAAAGTCCTTCATACTTAACATTTCAATGGAAACATCTGGGAATTCTGTATATATGTGATCAATATATTTAGAAAATTAAAACCTTTCAATGCATCTTTAGAAGTGTGCATTTATTATATGATTTTAAAATTCTTCATACAAAATATGAATCCCTCTTTCAATAGAATTGGTACATTCTAATACAGTTTGATGTAATTAAAATTAATCTCAGGTAAAAATATAATACTATTTTCTCACTAAGTAGGGATAGGTACCTTCTATAAAATATTTTGGCCATTTGCCTATAATAAAAGAAGTCTAAAATAACCACAAATCTTCTAAAACAGCGGTTCTCAACCTGTGGGTCGTGACCCTCTGGGGGTCAACTGACCCTTTCACAGGAGTCACAGGGGTTGCCTAAAACCATTGGAAAACACATATTTCCGATGGTCTTAGGAACTGAGACACCGCTCCTCTATCCATGTCTAGGTGGGTCCGCCCACATGCAGATACACCCACATACAAGTATTAAAGGGTCGTGGCATTAGGAAGGTTGAGAACCACAGTTTTAAAACATTCAAGTGGTAACTTTATGAAAAATTAGTCAAATTATTAAAAATAAGTCATGAAATAATAATACAAGGAACTTAATCTAGTGGTAACATTCTTTCCATGTCATAGGTGATAATTTCATAAAACCTCTGACTCACAGTTTGACAATATCTTTTCAATAGAGCTGAAATACTTCTACACATTTATTTACACCCTTATGACTCCTCTTTTAAAAATCACTTGACTTGCTCCCCTATTCTAATAAATTGGGTAGGAGTTGAGAAAGCAGGACATAAAGATATAAAAACAAAAGTCTAATCTCTGCTTTGAGGATAACCTCAATGCTTATTGGTAGAGATAGGTATTTAACAACTAGTTAACGTACCATACTTGGTAGGACTGGGACTAACTCAACAAAACTAGTCAATATCAATACTCCTAATACCACATCTTTTAGTGTTATGCCATAAACACAAGAACATTTTAAAAAAGGATATAAACCCAAGAGTTGAAACAGTTTTGCAAACACCAAGGGTTCTTAACCTCTTTGTGTGTCATGGATCCTTTTGGTAATCTGGTTTTAACTGCACAGAATGAAATAATTACAAAAGATACCAATTATATTGAAAAACGGTCATCAAATATTTTAAAAAATAAGTTAATTAACTCCAAGTGAAGAACACCTTATCTAAATAATGAACCAAATAGCAAATAAGCAACAACTCTACCTTCATTGGTTGATAGAATATAGTAAGAAGAAATTTATTAATATATTGTTTGTTAATAGCAGCCACTAATATATACTGGTCAACTCACTGAGTATGGCAATTATAGAATCACAGAATTTTAAAGTTGGAAAGGACCCTTAGAGGCCATTTAGTCCAATCTGTGCCCCTTAAAAGCTAAAGTTATACCTGAAAAAAGAGCCATTCAGCCTTTGATTAAAGACCTCCTATTAAGGAAAACCCATTATTTACTGAGGAAATCTTTTCCATTTTTAGACATTTCTAAACATTAGGAAGTTTTTCCATTCTGTTGATTTGTTGTTTGCAATGTCCATTCATTGCTCCTAGTACTACTGTCTAGTAGTGAAAAGAATATATCTCCCCTCACATGATATCAAATTCCCCCCTTTTTGGGGGTTGAAGAAGGGCATGGGAAAGAGGAAAGAGGTGAGTGTTCTCTTCTTCAGGCTAAACATTTTCAGTTGCTTCAACTGATGCTCATAAGGCACAGACGACTCTATGTTCTTCATAATTGTAACTGGTCTCCTCAAGCCTATAGCTTATTAATGTCTTTTCTAAGATGTGGTACTCAGATCTGAAAACAACACTCAAGTAGGAAAAAACAGGACTATTGCACCTCCTCATTCGTAAAAGCAATGTTTCTCATGGTTACACTAACTTTTGAATAATTTTCAGACAAACTGCTCAAAATTCATCTGAAAATTTGTTCAGTATGCCAAATGTCTTTATATAAGTCACTAAAAAAAAAGTTAGCAGAGACATCAATCACAGAACCCTTGGGGTACTCCAGTTGCAGAAGTCCTGTCATTAAACAATGTCAGAAGTTCTAAAATTCCATCAATTTCAATAATGCAAAAACTAACCCAAAACCTACCATATTCACAAGACTGTTGCAAATCAGAGATTATTCGAAGAATGTTATTCATTAAATTTGATCTCTGCTCATTTTCTAGAATGCTTCCAGTTGATGGATATGCAGAATCAATATAAGTCAGATCTGACAGGTATATGCCTGAAACAAAATAAGACTACGATGAGTAGTTTCCTTACTTATAATCACAAACAGAATAAAAAAAAACAATTTAAAAACATTAGATGGTTTTCTCTTCAAACCTCTCCACATCATTAATATATATATATATATATATATATATATATATATATATATATATTTTTTTTTTTTTTTTGCCATGGAATATCATAGAATATGCTATCGCATGGTGACATTCTGGAAGGGTTAGATACTAGAGGTACTAAATGTAACATGGTTTCTGGAGCAGGTGTTAACAATGAGGGTTCACTGTATGGAACCACTTCAAAAACCTTATCAGGACATTGTTTACAATTTTATATTACGCTGTCGACACAAGTAAAAAACCTTCAATGACATACTAATATCTCTATGAAAGTAGAATATGGACACAACAGTATTTAGACCACTAAATTTTGCTTCCTCCCCCCCACACAGAATAACCTATATACATAGCAATGTGTGTGGTTTGTTTGTTCTTCATTCTTGAAGAAGACCATGAAATCAGGAAGATGATGCCATGACCTGCAATTGAATTGGATTTGAATGAGAGAGGCCTGTGCAAAGTCACCAGCCTCATTTGCTCCTCCACAGCCATTTGGCTCCAGTCAAACGTAGATCAGGACAACTGGAGATGGTCCACGTACATTGCAATAGTGTCACCTTAAAGGACAAGCATCACATAGTTGGAAGAAAATGAAAAGGGAAGTACATATATAGCACTGACCCTAAAAATGATAATTGGTTTAATTTAAAAACCTAACCCAATTATTTGCTTTTAAATCTCTAAGTTCATATAGACATTTACAATGTTTAAAAGATCAACAATCCACTTTTTGAAATATTTAAGTTGAACAAATTAGTTCGTCTTTGCTCACTCTTTGCCTGTAACCAATACCAACCAAAACCAGAAACATAACTTATATATAGTAGTCCAAACCTTAATTTATCATTATTAACTGCTTACTCTGAGCATAATAAGAAACATAAGAGAGTCCCTGCTCTGAATATCAAAGCTGGTGAGAGTTTGCCTTTCTGGACTATACTCCCCTATTTCCCATACCAACGCAATTGCACTAATGTACTTTTAGAATTTCACAGTTGAAAAGGATTAACTCCTACCTGAAAAGACCAACCAGTGTAGTACATTCCATTTTTTGAAGTCAAGTTTTTCCTTATGTCAAGCCCAAGTTTAAATATGCCTCTTTACAACTAACTTCTGTTGACTAGAGCCAAGTGGAACAATAGGCTTCTTGGCTTCCCGTACCTGAACTTTAACTCATGCCAATTTTTCGAGGGAGAGAGAACTTTCCTGCCTCTATTCTGATCTAAGTCTAGTTGAACTTTCATTTCTGTGAATTTCTACTTTACCCCAGCTTCAAGACATCTTTCTTTTACTCTGCTGTCCATCCTATACCATTCATTTTGTGACTGACAGGGTATTCCTTATGCTAGCTTTTTATCCGATTGCCTTATAACAGTACTTAACTATTATGTAATTAAATAACATCTAACAAGACTCTAAGTGTCTTTGTGACTGGAACTATCAACCTTATTTCTGTGCATAAGAAAAAGTAGTATCTAGATTACTCATTTCACCCAAAGGGTGTTCAATATTTGTTGATAGATATAGAGAGTTCAAGAAACAGGTAACAGCGTAAGGTCTATTAGAAACATAAGCTCTTAGAGAGCAGGAAACACACTTTATTTTTGCTATTTCCATGGCAGACAACTAAAAAATAAGCTTCTTGAGGGTAGGGACACTTTTCACATTTTCATCTCCTATGCTCAGTACTGGGCACTTTACAAACACCAAATGAATGTGAATTGCTGATTAAAGGGCAAAATGAATAGAATAGGCAGCATTACAGGGGTGTTCATAAAAGGGCAAACAAGCAGTTATGGGATACTCCAAGTGGCTTAAACTGAGTTCTGAAGGGTAAGTATGAATTAAATATGTGGAAAAAAGAGGTTTGCGTGGTGGGGTGAGAGGTACAGGATAAATCTTTGAGCTGAGTCTGATTACAAAAGTATGTTTGGATTGTAAGTCTTACTTCGATCAGTAGAAAGGTGATACTTAAATAGCAATATGCCACTTACTTTGTGTTGGATATGGAATCAGGGAGACCTGAGTTCAAATTTTGCCTCAGATATTTACCAGCTGTGTAATACTGGGTGAGTAATTTAAGCTCTCTCAGCCTTAGTTTCCTCATCTGTAAACCAGGGATAATTAACCATAGCTACTACTTCATAGGGTTATGGTGAGAATTAAATGAGATAATATACATGAAGTGTTCTGCAAAACTTCAAGAGCTATATAAATGCCTGCTACTATTATTATTGCTACTAAAATCCTGTGAATTAAGTAATGCCATCATTTACATTTTCTAGATGATGGAAATGAACCCTAAAGTTAAATGATTTGTCCAGTCACAAAGCCAGTAAGAGGAAGGAATAGGAAAAGGGCATGAAAAAGGTACGGAGGTGTGGGATATGGAACTGAAGATTTGTTTTGTTTTTTTTTTGGAGGGCAACTGAGGTTAAGTGACTTGCCCAAGATCACATGGAGTTTTTGTGTTAAGTGTCTGAGGCCAGATTTGAACTCAGGTCCTCCTGACTCCAGAGCTGGTGCTCTATTCACTGTGCCGAGATTGAAGATTTTAATGAATAATTGCAGAATTTTTTTTAAAAAAGGGTACCCGTTGTTCTGAAGCCTAACGTTAACCCTAATCCATCATTTATGGACATAATCTTCTCTCTACCTTGTAACAAAGAAAAAGTGAAGTAAAAACAAGCAAAAGAACCCCATGAATTTGGTAACCCTGTTTTGACAATCCCCAGGCCTCTCTGTAGTAAAAGAGGAAGGTATGTTTCATTATCTGATCCCCACACAGCCAGGGACCATTACTGTTGTTAATTTTCCAGTTACTTCAAGACCTCAGCTTCCTTTCAGTGATAGTGAAAATGGAATTTTCACTATCCAAACCCTCATACTACTAACAAAAAAATGGAGGCCCTGTTGCCTCCTCATAATGTGACTGGCTAAACTAAAGCAGAAAGTTCATATGGGAAAGTAAAGTATACAGATTAGTTTTTGAGTCAAGCAATGAAGTTCATATTCAAAAGAGTACAGGGTTTCTGAAAGTCATTTATGTGTAGATTATAATTAATATAATCTAATCTTAAACAATACTATGGAGATGCATTAATATTACAAAACACTAAAGTTCTTAATAAGTTTACTAAGTACTAGACTATCAACCTATTAAACAAATATGATAAATCATTGATTCTTTCTGGGTTGCCTGTCAGAGTCTGGCCTTCATTCTTGGTTAACAAAAAAGGCAAGTTTATCAGACTGAAAGAATCTTTCTTCCAAAAGGAGTTGAGTATTGTAACATTTGTTTCAGGGCTCAACTTAAAGAGACATCTTTAGCTGGAGGACTAGAATGTTTGTTTTGTAATTGCCCACTGAACTATTGCAGTCTGTTTCCAGATGGTGCCCTTCCTTCAACCTGCACACAATCTCCCCTTGTTCATAGCTTTTTCAGCCTCCTACTGTCTCCCTCCCCTTACACTCTTTTATTTTTAAGGCCATTGGGAGGAAATCCTAAGGAGGAGTTTTTTTCCCCCTACTCTCCAGCAACTTCTTGGTGATGTAATATGTGGGCTGAACTTCCAAAGCTTGGGAGAGCAAGAGAAAAAGAAACTGGAAAGAAACACTAGTCAAGGGTACTATATACACACAATCTGGGTCAGCTGCAGCTGGTTACTACTGCATTTCTGCATGAAGCAGACACAGGAACGACACAATACTTTCTCTGCTGGAATAAAAAGACATCCCATACATGGAACTTTATGCTACGCTATCTAAAATTATATAGCTTGCTTTTCTAATTCAATTAATCTATGTAAAGCCAGAGGGAAAAGCTCTTTAATGAATCCTGGATCTAACAGTTCAAATAAAAAAATGCAGTTGCTACAACAGTCACAGATGAACAAATGCCTACATGGACAATTCATAATTTAAAGCAAGACACAAAGGCAGCAAATTTGTCTCTGGATTCACTCTACTCAGCAAACAGTAAGGTACTTTTCCCCCTATTTTCATTGATTAAGAAATGATTAGCTTGTATGTTGATATACATTTTTGGTTTAATGGGTACATATTATTTGCAGTATGATTATTTTTCATTTTCATAGAATGCCAAAATTAAAACAACAAAGAATGAAGGAACAGAACAGTCCATAATTTATTTAATCTTATTTAGGGATCAGTGGAAACAGTGGGAAATGACATATTACATGCTATTCAAGCAATTCTTATCGTTTCATCATTGAGACAATTAAAGTTGATTTTTGTTACCTACTGAGAATGAAAACTTCTATGAAAGATAGAAGGTTTATAATTCAGAATAAAACCTTTTTGTGTTAACAACAATAAGTCTGAAAATAATCTTAACTGGTTTCAGATTAAATACATTTGGTTAAAATTAAAGTCTGTACTGTGATGAAAAATGAGCTGATATGTATTCAGAAAAGCAAAACAACTGCTATAATCTTTTATTCAGGGGGCCTGTGTGTGCTAAAGGTTTTTCTGTATGTGCCTAGCAAAAAATTCAACAAAGTGTATCTACCAAACAGCAAGGTGACAAATTAAGAAAATGATCAAGGAAGAATAAAACCAATGGACAAAAGATAAAACTGATTAAATACTTCATAGACAGTGCCCCTCAAAACTGTGGTATCACTTAATATGACAAGATTTTCTAGGTAAATCAAAAGGGAGAAAACAATTTATCTTTAGGAAATCAAAACTAGGAAAAATGCCAGTATAGTTTAAATGTCTTGGAAATTTCAACAGTAACAACTGTTTTCAGATGAGTTTCACATAAGTTACAAGCTGAAACCATTACAGCTGGAATTGCCATTAAAAAGCATAAAGGCATTAGGATACAGAAAAGGAGAGTGGAGAGGGAGAGAGAGAGGGACACACAGAGAGAGACAGAGACAGAGAGGGAGAAAGACAGAGACAGAGAGGAGGAGAGGGAGAGAAAGAGAGAGGGGGGGGGGGAGAGAGACAGAGAGAGAGAGAGAGAGAGAAGAGATGATTCAAATTATTTGTTTCCTAGTCTCCTATCTATTACAAGCACAGAACAAATGCCCCAAAGAAAAAAGAAAATACACTTTGGACAGGCAGCACATTGGGAGATTACAGGTTGGGCACAAAGTGTTTCTCATTACCACACACATCAAAGCTTCCTCAGTGCACTCTTGGGTTGCCTTCAATACATTTTCCATTTCTGCTTAAGCATTTTTAAAAAAGAAATGATGGAATGACGCTGTTTTATGCATTCACTTTTTATCAGTCAGTAGTGAGTTATCATTTACAGAAATTTAGGTATGTTTAATTTTATGAGCTCCCAAACTCTGAACTGTAAACTAATAAAATCATCCTAATAACTAAAATTTTAAAACTCAGCTTTCGTATAATTCATATAATGAACTGAAATGTATTGACTGAACTGCAAGGAACTTATTAATACTTTAACTATAGACCACCAATTGACTGAACTTCTCATTTACTGGATTTGAAATAACATGAACTTGATTAGTTTGTAGTCACTAAAACAAGTACATCGTTAAGATTAATTCATGCCTACAGCATTATTTTTAGCTAAGGCTGTATTGGAAAATGAACTATATTTCTCCTTCCCAAACCTGCCACTTGCGCTAACTCTCCTATCTATGTTAACAGCTACCTTATCCCAGTCACTCAGACAGGAAACTTCAACATCATATGATTTCTTTCCTGCTTATCTGCATCCAAACACTTGCTATCTCCAGTAAATTACATCTCCATAAAGTTGCAGCCTTTTTGTTTTCATTGTCATTCCCCTTCAAGGTCTTATTATTTTAGGATTATCACAAAAGTTTCCTAATCGATCTTGTCTCCAATTTTCCCATCCCAATTCAGTCCAAACAAGACCAGTGAAAAAATCTTTCTAACACATTTCTGATCATAACTCTCCTGTTCAAAAACCTTCAATGGTTCCCCACTGCCCAATGAAAAAAGTCCAAACTCCTTGGCTTGAGATCCTTGGATTACAATAATCTGGTTCCAATTTATCTTTTCCATCTTATTTCAAAACACTTCACTTTATGTACACTGAAGTGCAGTTAAACAGGATTTATTATTCTCGGAATAAGTCTTGCCTTTTCATGTCTCCACCTCTCTGCTCACACTGATCCCTATGCCTGGAATGTTCTTCTGTTGAAATCCAAATCTTTTCCATCTGCTGACACTCAACCAAGCTGACATCTCCTCCATGAAGCCTTCCCTGATCTTCCCCACCTGGAAGTGATCTCACATAGCACTATGCGACACATCTATGTACATATGTTCTAATTTACATTATAAATATTTGTGTCCTCATTCTCCCCCTTCCCTCTACCAAACAATTCCCCTTTCCCCTTTCTTCCTCTCCCTCCTTCCCCCCAGCTTGGGGTCAGAGACAGTCCTGGTCTCTGCATGTCAAGTATCTAAGCACAGTGTCTTGCAGGCACTCAATAAATGCTGAAATTAATTGTAAAACCTGTCTCTGACAGGTTAAGTGCATATCCTTTGCTTAGACATCTCTAATTATTAATACAGCATAATTAACCTCATCTGATAGAGCATCTTTGCATCCTAACAGATTTTAGGCCAGGATAATGTTTCCATCTCACCTATACTGCCCCAACTGCAATGTGGTCCTACACTCTTGTGCTTGGTCATCATTCAGATTGCTCTCAAGTTTACCATCAGAAAGGAAGTCAGTTCTGTCTTGTATTTCCTCTCCACATCAACCAGCAGTGTTGTAAATCAGCAGACAAATATTACCAATAAAATTAGCCCAATGCATGGAAGGAATTGTTTTTAAAAACAAAACAACCATGTACAGATGTGGATTTAAAGTTAAGTATATTGTAACTAATTTATAACATTCTCCTGGGGCTCAGGAAAATTTTAACATATGCAAAAAAAATTTTATGAGGTAACATAGATTTATAGGTCCTTGACTTTTAATACTGAACATATGTGGAAAAATATTAAATGAGGGAATGTTTTTAGGAAATTTAACAGTAGATGTATTTTTAAACCAGATCTTTACCTGTTGAGTCCTGAATTTAGGATTTAAGAGATCTATTTTTTTCCTGTCAAAAGTAAATGACATAACTAGTCCATTAACATAAAAAATGTGCTTCCCTGTTCTGCTTTTGGTGTTGGTGAGGTCATTACTTTTTAAAGGAAAAAAAAATCTCAACTTAGGCTTGGGCAGGTAAGACAAACTATACTTATAACTTAAATTTACAAAGAAATTACAAATTTTCTCTCCCTTAAGTCGATTACTTTGACAACAGGTTTCCAATTCTCTCTTTGATTTGTGTGGTGGCTCAAGAGATTTTTCACATCCTTTAGACCCAATTATATTGGCCATAATGAACTTACTGTATAATAATACAAACATATTTGGGATGTTATTTGGTTTTATCTTAACATAAATAAGCTATCTGATATTGCTGAAAATCCTATTAAAACACACACTGCAGAGACACAACTAAAGTTTTTGGTGGAAATAATTTTAGTAATCTATAAAACTCAAGTCAGAGGTGACAGCCTAGATATCTAAGCAAGAGGATGCTTATAAAATGTTAATCTGAATAAATAAGTAAACACTTTAAAGCAGTTTAGCAACAGTTCCTTGTTTTGCTTAGCAGACAGATTCAGTCTGAGATCCAAAAGGAAGTTTTCGTGTTGTCAGCGTGATGAAATTAGCAGATTATGACAAAAACAAATTAAATCCGCTAAACATTTCTTCCATACGGTCACCTGAGATGCTGCTTCTTTACGTTTCAGTTTGTTGTACTGAGGTCTGTACTGGCAGTCCATGACCAGGTGTTCAGTAACATGGAATTAAATGTAAAGGAGAAGTTTCTCTTCAAATTTCTTATAGATTTACAATAATAATTTTCACAAAGACTTGCTTATCTTAAAAAAAAAATAAACAAAAAAATGACCTGATTGCTACTGATTATGCTAGAACTTCCTAACCAGAAAGGTGGTGTGGTATAGTGGAAAGAGACTGTCCCAGGAGCCAGAAGACTCCAGGCCTAGCTCCTGTACTTACTAGCTGTGTGACCAAGTAGTAAGGTCCTCACTGCAAAATGGGCATAAGAGTTGTAACTACTCATTTCACAGGCCCAAATGAGACCATGTATGCGAAAACAATTTTTTAACCTGGAAAAAATATTCACATCCATATGTATTTCAGGTTTTCAGTCAATGAGAGGACACTTTAATAAGAGAGACAAAAGTCAACAAAATTGTAACAAATACTTCGCTGATACCAGAAAAAAACGAGTTTAAAATCCCAATGGAAAAGTCAAGGCCTTTTCATTTTGTTTCAGTAATTAGCAGTAATTTTCTAAATATATAATTTTTGTTTCTTTTCAATATTATCTTCTTATGAAAACTTAATCTAACTTTATAGTATTCTCTCACTGTGTTAACTCCTATTACTATCTCTGGACAAATAGAAAAAAAAATGCCTGGATTACAGGAAACTTAAGCTAGGATGGTCTTTATTCTCATGCCTCTGGGGTTTACTGTGTGACTCTGGGTAGGTCAGCCTCCTGGGGGAGTGTGTGCCCATCTGTATCAGCAAACACCCTAGCATACCCAGGATGGCTGTTAGCACAGGTTCTTAGATCTGCTTTTCTAAAGGAAAGCAACTCAAAATGGGTTAACAATCTTACTTTAATCAATCAAACATATATCATTTACTTAGTTCAGGGGGAAAAGTCAACACCCTGAACTTCAGAGAATACAAGCAGAAGTTACCAGACAAAGAAACAGATCAGCAGAGGGGCCTCCAGCACCTGTCCATTACATCCATACCTAGTCAGTTACCAGAGAGGGAAGCACCAACCTCTGGGTTTTCA
>CM053584.1:60244749-60277620 GCA_028627135.1 Pseudochirops cupreus | reverse complement strand
AAAGAAGCAATCAAGGGTTTGGGAGCTGTTCTTACTTTGTTTCTTATGCTTATTCTTACTCATGGTTCTTCAGACTGTGATTTTTTTTTTAAATCTCTATGGGGCTCTGCTTCCAGAAGGGAAAGCTCTGTCCCAAATCGCTGGGGTCCTCCCGGCTGCCATAGCTCTCAGGAAGATGCTGGGAGTCCTCCTAAAAACCTCTGGCAGACTGGATAATAAAGACTCCAAGATGGAGGCCCAAGACGGCGATCTGGATCCAGGCCGCTCAACACAAGAGCACTGGCCTGAAAACAATTGCAAAGTCCCCCTGCTGTCTGCAGGCCGTGGGGCGGGAAGCTACAAAGCAGAGGCGGGTGCAAAACCTCTGCCTTTTGCTTTTCCGCTCTGGAGGCCTTTCGCGGGACTGCTTATCTCCCCCTTTCACAAATCCCACTCGCAGCTGCTGCTAATCCGCTCACCTGAGAGGCTCCTCTACTCCTCCCGTCCAGTCACCCCCAGGGCACAGCCGTGGCTTCAGGGCAGGCTGGTTTGGGTTCGCAGTGCTGATACAGTTACTCGTAGCTGAGCTGACTTTAGTGGGAAGTATCTTTGTGTGCGTTTTGGAGTTCTAGGATTGGTTTAGAGTCCTGTTTTATGGGTATTTTGGGGTGGCTATGTGAGAGCTGCGATATGTTGCTGCTGTTACGCCGCCATCTTGGCTCCGCCCCCCCAAATGAATATTTTTTAAGAACCTAAAGGTAAAAGTTGAAAGAGTGACAGAACTGTTAAGATTAGAAACTGGCAATTGCAAATTTTTGAGTAATATGTAACTTCACAGGATCATAAATTTGGAGTTGGTGTAACTGGACCAGGTTACCATAGGTCACGTCTCCATTATACTGTCAAGGACCTTGGAAGCTTTCAAATCCAAACCTCTCACCTCAATGAACAAACTGATGCCTGAAAGACCAAGTGTCTTGCCCAAGGTCACACAGGTGGTAACAGAGTAGAGACTAATTCATAATTCAAGCTCAGGTCCTCTGGAAACAGAATGTCATTTCTCTTCTCTTCTCTCTGCACCACCCCCCTCCTCAATCCTCTCCTCTTCCAAACTTCCCTATGGGTTCTATCATCCTTACAGGTATCCAGGTCTATAACCTCAGTGTTAAATTTGACTCCTTACTCATATTTATCCCATGTATCCAAACTGGGGTGCCACATCTTCTATTTTCACAATATCTCATGTACATCCAAGTATACACATACAAATAAACTTTAAAAAATATATACATATATATGTGAGAAGACAAAGGGCAATCTCTCTCTCTCTCTCTCACACACACACACACACCCACACACATACACAGTGGTGCTCATTACCTTGGCATTCCTGACTCAAGTTTCCCCATTCTAATCCATTTTCCCTTCAGTTGCCAAAGTGATTTTCCTGAAGTCAGAGTCTGAAAATGATATTCTCCTTACTCAATAAACTGTAGTGGCTCCCTACTACCTCCAGGATCAAAATCAAAGCTCCATATAGCTTTTCAATCTCTACACAACCTAGCGCCTTCCTACCTTTCCTGCCTACTTAACGCTTCACTCACTTTCATGTCCTCTGTGATGCAGTGACATGAGTATTCTTGTTTTTCTCACCAGACACCACATGTCCTTATTCCATGCCTGGAGTGCTCTCCCTTCCCATCTCTGCTTTTTGGGGTTCCTCAAGATCCATTTAAATCTCACATTCTGCAGAAGCCTTTCCCTTTGGAAATTAACTTCCATCTATTCTCTATATTTTGGATGTACATAGACAGTTACTTGTAAATTGTCTGCCCCATTAGAATGGGAGCTTTTTGAGGGCTGGGACCATCTTTTTACCTTTTTTGTATTGCTAGCACTGACATAGTACCTGGAACACAGGAAGAACTTAATATATGATTATTGACTCATTTTAAATTTAACACTCTTTTTACACAGGTAGAAATACCTCTGATTAGGAACCTTAATAGAAATGATAAAAATGATGTTAATGACTGAAAAAGCAGATGCATTTTGCTTTTTGATTTGAATATATTTTATATTTTCTGAATTTGGTGATGGACTGAACATTCCAAAAAAAAAATTGCTTTATTAGGCTAGGCCCTTATCACTTCTCCCTTGGGCTACTGTATCAATTTTTTCATTGGTCACCCTTTCTAAAGTTTCTCCCCACTCCAATCCATACACCCAAATGTGGTCAAATTTATCTTTTCTAAAGTGCAAGGTCTGATCAAGTCAACTCCCCTCATCCCATTTGATAACCTCTAGTAGCTGCCTAATACCTGTAGGATCACATATGAACTTTTTATTTATTTGTTTACTTTTGGTTTTCAACATTCACTTCCCTAAGTTTTAAATTTTCTCCCCCTCCCTCCCCAAGATGGTATGCAATCTGATATAGGCTCTACATATACATTCCTATTAAATGTATTTTCACATTGGCCATATTGTATAGAAGAATTATAACGAATGGGAAGAAACCATGAGAAAGAAAGAAAACAAAACAAAAAAGAAAATAGTTTGCTTTGCTCTGCATTCAGACTCCATAGTTCTTAAGCTGGATGTAGATGGCATTTTCCATCATGAGTCCTTTGGAATTGTTTTAGGTCTTTGCATTGCTAAGAAGGCCTAAGTCTATTAAAATCAGTCACTGCACACTGTGGCTGTTACTGTGTACAATGTTCTCCTGTTTCTGCTTACTTTACTCAGCATCAGTTCACGTAAGTCTTTCCAGGTTTCTCTGAAGTCTGCCTGTTCATCATTTCTTATAGCACAATAGTATTCCATTACATTCATATATCACAATTGGTTCAGCCATTCCCCAATTGATGGGCTTCCCCTCAATTTCCATTTCTTGATCACCACAAAAAGAGCTGCTATAAATATTTTTCTACATGTTGGTCGTTTTCCCATTTTCATGATCTCTTTGGGATATAGACCTAGAAGTGGTATTGTTGGGTCAAAGGGTACGCACATTTTTATAGCATTTTGGGCATAGATCCAAATTGCTCTCCAGAACAGATCAGCTCATAGCTCCACCAACAATTAATTAGTGTTCCAGCTTCCCCACATCTTTTCCAACATTTATCATTTTCCTGTGTTGTCATGTTAGCTAATCTGATAGGTATGATGTGGTACCTCAGAGTTGTTTTGATTTGCATCTCTAATCAATAGTGATTTAGAACATTTTTTTTTCATATGACTATAGCTTTAATTTCTTCCTCTGAAAACCACCTGTTCATATGTGAAGTCTTACATTTGGCATTTGCAATTCTTTAAAACCTGGTTCAATTTTATTACCCACCATTCCCCTCTGCACACAATCAGGTCCAACCAAACAATCCAATATTCCACCTCTTATCTCTGTGTCTTTACAGAGGAAGTCCCCACCCCTAACCTGAGCCGCCCCCCCTAGACCTGGAAAATACTTTCTTTTGACCACCATGTCTTGTAATCTCTCATCTCCTTCCAGACTCAGACCAAGCCTTTCCCAAGACTCAGGCCTTCCCCAAGAGGCCTTTCATGGTCCCTGAGTTGTTAGGCTTTACCTGCTATGGTTACCCAGTATCCTTTTGTATGTGTATTCTACATATATGTATGTATATGTGCACCATCTGTGCCAAATGAATTTAAGTTCTTTGAGGGTAGGAACTCTTTTGCTTTTGTCTCTGAATCTGTAATACCTGGGAATTCACTCAGTACAAATTAGGCAATTAATAAATGCTTCTTGATCAGTAGATTCCACTGCTGAAGAGTATAATACAGTCTTATATTCTCTACCACACAAACCTCAATCTTCTTTGCTTTTCTGTTTCCATCATCACTACCCTCGCTGTTCTTTGCATAATTGGCACATAGGAATTTGTTTTTCCTGCTCTTCCCTTCAGTCCATCTCCTCTTCTTCCTGTTTTGCTTCCCCAAATCCACAGCAAACCCTTTGAATAAAGCTATAATGTCTTATACTTGTTTACTGTATTCTATATACAAGAAGTGGTCCTAAATCGCCATTTATCAATCAATTAAAAAAAATTCTTGGATTGCTTAATTCCCTGGCTAGTGAACTTCCACTACACCATACTGCACATCTGCTAGCTGACTGAAACAAATGAAAATCATTTTTACTGCCCAAAAGCAAGGGCTAAATCCAACATTTTATATGCCCCAACTCCTTACTTCCAAATCCTTTCATTTCAATATAGTAATTTGCACAACTGTTCATTTTACTCTTTTTCAGTCTCTTATCCAGTTTTTCAAATTATTTCTATCCCTTTTCTTCACTTGTGATCATTTATTTCAGAACCCAGATACCTCAAACATCTCCTCTGACACCTTCAAACTCTATCTGAGTTTCCTTCTCTGTCTTAAGAGACAGATGTTTTGCCACATGCTTGAAAAACCAGTAATGGAAACATTTATGGTAATGTCTACACAAACTAAATTGTAAACCTGCTAGGATCATAGACTATAAAAATATAAGGGAATATTTTCAGATAAAAAAAATCTTACATCTGTTTCTCCAATATGACCTAACAGAGTGCCTTAATAATAATAATAATAATAGCAAAATCTTATGTAGTGCTTTAAGGTTTGCTAAGGTATCTTGGGCATCTCATTTAACTTTCACAATTTATCATCTCTAACATACAATAAAAGAAATGGAAGGCTTGGAGAGGTCAACTGTTTCCTATGGTAAGAAATAGAATTTGAACCCAGGTTTCTCCTAATGGCAGTGTAACAGACTTTATATTATACTATTCTTCTTTGTATTTGTGCTCAATAAATGTTCAGTCATAATTTTGGAGCTAAAAGAGGTTTTAGACATTATCTGCTCTAATCTACTTATTTTACTGATAAAGAAACTGAGGTATAGGTAGGATATGGGCTGCTCAGGACCATAAAACATGGCGGTGGCAGAATGGTGACCAGAGCCCAGGGCTCAACTTCTTGGCTAGTGATCTTCTACCTAATACAAGATATAATAATAAAAGTAAAACCATTCACATTATGTAACAAAAAGGGATAAATACATTTATTCTATGCTCTTCACACACTTCTTCCTCACAATCCTTCATTTTGTTTTTAAGAATCTCTCAGACATAAAAGAGCACAAAATTCACACAGAGGAAGACAACCTAGGTGACATGTTTGTATAAAGGGTTATACAACTTGCTGAGCTCCTGCTGCCTCTTTTCCCTTCCACCTGGAGAGTGGTACATATAGCCTGAATGTCACAGCAGAGAATCACAGAATGACACCACAAAGAGGCATAACAAAGAACTTCTAGTAACTTGATTCTTCAGAGTAAGGGTTTGGGTTGGGGAGGGGAAGTACTGATTACAATCACATGGTTTTAAAAATTTATGTTATTATGGCAATTTACAAAGCATGTGGCATTTTTTATTATGTATATAAAATTAAATGTAGAAGAAAAGAACCTTAGTAGAAACTATGTTAATAAAATTTTCCATGATGATGACTTTTAACCTTTATTTTGGTTCTAATGAATTGTTTTAAAACCACAGGACCTTTCAAAGACTGTCAGCAAGCCAAAGAAGCTGGTCATTCCATTAGTGGCATTTATATGATCAAACCTGAAAACAGCAATGGGCCTATACAGCTATGGTGTGAGAACAGTCTGGATCCTGGGGGTTGGACTGTTATTCAAAAAAGGACAGATGGGTCAGTCAACTTCTTCAGAAACTGGGAAAATTATAAGGTAAATAAGAGCATTCAGAATTTGGGGAAATCAGGAAGTATACTTTTTGTAATAATGACCATTCTTTGTCATAATCAAGAGGCATATTTAAAAATAATTACTTATTTTTACCTTTTATTTTATATAACGCTGACATTTATCAAATTTATATGCCTGTTAATTACTTTAGTTTTTAATAAAGTAAAATTATAATTGAGAAGAAAAGAACTAGAATAATAACTAAGAAAGAGCTCTGTGTCTCATCTCTAAAGAGATACATTCATGCTATCTTATTTACAAGCTCATCAAAACCTTTGTGTTTTCACATAGGAAAGCAGTAATGACATATGTGAATTCTAGAAAGGTTAAGTACTAGATTTTATTACCTATTTGACATATTGTTCCATAATACTCATTTTTAATGTAGTACACACATTACAGTCTTTCATAGTTTTAAGGAAAACATTAACAAGAACTCTACAAAAAATTCAAGAATCATATCCTGTCTTATGACTACTTACTTTAAAGAAACATTTAATCTCCTCTAAACCTCTAAAAACAAAATGACTGATTGTATTTTAGCTAATATTTCCATTAACATAAAATATTTAGTTCATTCCAATTTTATGTTTGTTTTAAAAATTGGATCATTTCAGAAATAGGTAGAAAAGTTTGAGTCATTACAAAACATGGAAATTTCCATGTTTTGTGCATTATCACAAACAATAAGGAACTATAATAAAGAGGAAAATAGTTTACAAATGGAACTCTTTTGGAGGAACATAATTTAAAATATTAAGATAAAATTTGCCAAATCATACATAAAATCTAGTTGGATATTCTACAAAGATGCAACAATGCAGGTCAATGCCTTGCTTACACAGGAATATAATTTGGTTTACTTTGTAATTATGATAATAGAAAAAGAAGAATGCCACTTTATCTTTTTATATTAATAAGTTTCTTAATGCTTAGAACTAACAAATGTATTATTAAATAGACAAACTTAAACACACTAATATGCTATGGTAAATATCCTGGTTAAAGTTAAATGGTTAAAAATTTTTTAAGTAATTGCAATTTAAGGAAATGAAAGTTTGGCAAATAGATTAAGCAAAAAAGAATTTATTCTAGGCAAAAGATGGTGATGGATCAAACTAAATAAATGAATGTCATTAGGTTCCATACTACGATCTAGAGCAGCAAAAGTTTTTGTTTTAGAGAAAGAAGGGTGTATTCATGTATTCATCAATTAATTTTCTTAGTAGTTCTGAAGAGAGTTCAGAAAAAAAAATTAAACCATAGCCATATATATCTCAGATATTTGTGCATTATTTACTAACAGAACATATTTGTGCTTTATTTATTAACAGAAAGGATTTGGAAACATTGATGGAGAATACTGGCTGGGTCTAGAAAATATCTATCTGCTCACTAATCAAGATAATTATAGGCTGTTAATTGAATTAGAAGACTGGAGTGATAAGAAAGTCTATGCAGAATATAGTAGCTTTCGCCTGGAGCCTGAAAATGAGTTCTATAGATTACGTCTGGGAACTTATCAAGGAAATGCAGGGGATTCTATGATGTGGCACAATGGGAAACAGTTCACTACGCTGGACAGGGACAAAGACATGTACACAGGTAAGTTGTTTTATTTCATGATGTACAAACAAAACAATACCTGATATAGACTATGACAGCAGTATCATTGTTTTCTTCTAGGTGTCACACTGGAACCTTGCTTTGAAAGCATTTGTGATGGGACAGAATTCAGTAGAAGGTCAGGCCATCCTGACCTCTCAAGAATTTGAGCTTAGTTTAATAAGACTCTCACCTCTGAGGCAGTCTTAAGACATGGGTTCTAAGAATAACAAGGTTCTAATGGCTAATTCAGCTAAACAGGATTTCTTTTCCTGAAAAGGACAGTCTCAAGTTACCCACTTAACAATAATGAATATAGGTAGATTTTATGTACAACTACTTATGTCCTTAATTCCAGTTCTTGAGGCATAGGTGACTTAAGATATCCAGAAGCTTATCTGTGTTTATAGCACTTCCATGTGCACATACACATAGAATCCTATCTTCAAGAACAATAGTTTTCAGCTGCTATTCCACAAAAGCAAGGGCTTAAAAATGAATTCTCCCTCAAAGTCTAATTAGCTTCTGCTGATGTTTCTCTACCCTTATTTGGTCTCTGAGAATGCAGTATTTTTTGCTTCTTCTATGGAGGGAACAGCAAACTCTTTGCTTGATTTCCTTTAATCCTCTAGAAATGGCATTTCCCACACTGGAATAAGCACTGCTCTCCTTTGTGCTGTGTTGAGTAGAGGAAGTAACCTCTTTAAAAGTTGAGGTGACATAGCAGTACCAGGCACAAATAAACTGAAGCCAGAGCTAAAGGTGTGCACATCTCTTTACTTTGCAGAACTTCCCAAAAGAAAGTGCTCTTTAAAACAACCAATGACTTTGATAAAGGAAAAAAGGCTGTGCATTTCTTATTGAAATAAATGAAATCAGAAAAAAGTATCAAAGACTAGGTTTAGATGGTTCCAAGACAACAGACCACTATGGACACTTTTCAGAATGCCACTTCTTTAGGAATGAAACTTTCATTCTAACATCTTGCTTATTTTTCTTCAAAGGAAACTGTGCCCACTTTCATAAAGGTGGCTGGTGGTACAATGCTTGTGCACACTCTAACCTCAATGGAGTGTGGTATAGAGGCGGCCATTACAGAAGCAAGCACCAAGACGGGATTTTTTGGGCTGAGTACCGCGGAGGATCATACTCTTTGAGAGCAGTTCAAATGATGATCAGACCAATTGAATGAAGAGGCAATTTCCCATTTAATGAACACAAATTTTTAATGCTCTAGTTCCCCAAATTTTAATGGTTAAGTGTACATTTTTATTTTGCACAATTTATACCTGTAAATGCAGGACTACAATTGTTTTTATAACTATTTTTACTGTGATACTAAAAAAAAATACAGCTTCTTATGAATTAACAGGGCTTAAATATGTATGTATGTATGTGTGTGTGTGTGTATGTGTGTATGTATGTGTGTGTGTGGACCACGAACTTACTTCTCAAGCCTATGTTACTTTAAAAAAAAAAAGTTCTTCAAAGTACAAAGACTGTTTTCTAAAATGTAAATATTTGCTGTATCTTCAAACAAATATTTGTTTTATTTTAAAGCAAAACTGAATATATGTTCAGATATTTAACAGCTTATTTAAAATCTTTATAAGATTATACTTTAATGTCTGGTGAGAAAATTTTTTAATTTTTCAATGAATTAATGAGTTCGATTCCTAAAAGAATAGACAGGAAATTGGAGAGAAACTCTAGTTTTGCCAGCAGAAATATATTTTCCACCAAATAAAACATAAAAGTTATTTCAAACTGTAGTTGTGCGTTTTACATGCCATGATTAGATCTAAACCCCTGACTAGACAAATTATAAACATTTTCTTTTCCTTAAGCACAAATCGGGACTATCTTTCTATGCAAATGACATATTCTGAAAGAATACAATATTTTATAGGTGGCATATTTTAGGAAAGGCACTTACAAACTGGAAAGCATATCCCAAAAAGGTGAATGGGATGGTAAGGTTTCTGTAGATTATTCCAGGTCAGTCAAAGGTCTTGGGAATACATAGCCTTAAAAAAACCAAACCAAACCAAACCACTGGCTTGGGGATAGGGATGAAACTCAAGAATGGGGATATGATGACATCCCTTCTACAGCTATGTAGAGAAAGTTGGCTTTATTCTTGCCCCCAAGAATACAAAACTATGAGCAATGGGTGGGTATAAAAAGCAAGGAGAGAGGCAGATAGAATCACAGGATTTCATAGTTGAAAGGGATCTTAGCAGACCTAGTTCCCTACAGCAATCCAGTCTTTGTCAGGACATCCTGAAGCAGCCAATGTTACCTATGAATAGCTTTGTTAAAAAATTTCCCTTTACATGAAGTCCAAATTTGCATCTATACTTTTCACCCATTTTCCTTCATTCTAGCTTCTAAAGACACATAGAAAAAATTCAATCACCATGCCATATAACAACTTTTCAAAAAGCACTTGAAGACAGCCATCATGCTCATCCCGAGTCTTGTCTAAGCTAAACATCTTCATATGAAACAACACCAAACTAGTCACCCTCCTGGTTACATGTTCTTTTTGTCAAAATTCATTCCTAAAATAAGGGAGAGGAAATAAAACAGGAGCAACACGGGACTGAACCTGTGATTTCATGGTACAGGGAATTCCTGAATGAGGAAACTCACTCTACCAATGTAGATCAACATCATCTCTGCAATTTATAGTCTTACAGTTGTTTAGACTACTGAGAGATGAAGTGTTTTGCCCAGGGTATCACCACCAGCACGTGTCCTTTTATCCTTTCTGAGCCTTAACTCCCCTTTTGTAAAATGAAAGAAATGGGCACGGTGAACAGAGCACTGGACCTGGAGTCGGGAGAACCTGAGTTCGAATCTGACCTCAGACACTTAACACTCACTAGCTGTGGGATCTTGGGCAAGTCACCTAACCCCCCAAATGCCCTCCCTCCGCCAAAGAAAAAAGCAAAAACAAAACAAAAATATTCTGTAAAAAAAATGAAAGAAATGGACATGATTCCCTCAAGGTCTGTGACCCTATGCTCTATGATTGATGAATGTGTCACACAGGACATTCTCCTTGTGGAGAATTTCTGGAGTTAACCGCCTCAGAACCATCTCTAAGCTGACATTAAATTGCTAAGTCCTTGAGGACTGGATGCTTTATTTTTGTTTTCTATCACCGGGGGCTAATACAGTGCCTTATACAAAGCAGACACTTAATGTTTGTCAAATTTAGTTGAATATTAATGATTATTAACTCTGTCAAATCCACCCACTAAAAGTTAATCTAATCATATTATTTTCTAGCCCACATCATTCTGTTTTTTTTTTTTCAGCAAGAATAAGCAGATATTTAATCAGATGCTTTAGAGAGAGCTGGTGGGAAAGTACAGCAGAATCAGGAAGATGAGTTCAAATTTGACTTCAGAAACTTGCCAGCTTTGTGTGTGAGCTTGAACAAGTCACTTAACTGCCTCAGTTTCCTCAACTGTAAAATGGGGCTGATAATAGCACCCACCTCCTAAGGCTGTTATAAAAAGGGCTCAGCACAGTTCCTAGAAAAGAGTAGGTACGTTTATAAACACTTATTCCCTTTCCCTTCCTTTTCCTGCTAAACTCTAGGTAAACCATATCTACATTTCCCTAATCTACCTGTGTTTATCAACCTTGTCAAAATAAAAGGAAATAAAGTTAGTGTGGTATGGTCTGCTCCTGACAAAGTTGTGTTGTCTCTCTGCAATGGACCTTTTCTAAAATTTCACTATCTCTTTAATAATACATACTAGAATGTTTCCAGTAATTAAAGTCAAGATGAATGGCCTATATTTTGTAGACTCCATTTCCTTTCTATTTTGAAAATCAGAGCATCTGTCCTTCTCCAGTACTGCTGTTACCGGTCCCATTCTCTATTGTCCTTCCATATCAGTAGAACACCTCAGCGGTAACACCTGACAGTTCCTTAAGTATCTGAGGATGTAGTTCCTTTGGGCCAGGTGACCTGACTGCCTAAAAGGCAGCTGGGTAGTCTCTTACTATCTTCTTACTTATCTGGGATATTCCCTTCCCATCAGCCATTTTCCCCCTAACCTTTCCAGTCCAAGTTATTCTCCTTGGCAGAGAGAACACAAGCCAAATAAGAACTCAGTTGCTCTGGTTTTCTCTGAGTGCTGGTGTCCTCACCTTGATTGGGCCTATACTTTCCCAAGACAGATTTCTTTAAAAAACAATTTCAGTTTTCACTTTCATAGCCCAGGCTTCTCTGTATTCAACAAATTTATTGCTACTTAATAATATTTCATGACATCCATGCACCACAATTTGTTAAACCATTCCCCTGTCTGTGAGAATTGGTTATCTGTCGTTCTAGAAATATTAGTAAGAGCAAAGAAGAAGCACAATTATCTCTACGTGTTGATGACATGGTAACTTACTCAGAAAATTCTAAAAAATGAACAAAGAAACTAAAATAATCACATCATTAATAAGCAGAACAAAAAAGCATACAAGAGCTACCAGCATGTCTTAGAACAACAACAAAACACACAAGGAAATAATAAAATTTACTATCCTATTAAAAGTATGACTGATTTAATATGACAGCAATTAAATTACCATGGGAATGCTTTAATAACAAACGATTTAGAGGAACAGAACTAGAACCCTAAAGGAAATGATGAAGAAAAATGTAGGAAGAATAGCATTTCTAGATCTCAAAGCATTCTACGTCAAAACTATTTGGTACAAGTTATAAAACAAAAAAAAAGCAGATCACTGGAATAGATTAGATAAGGCAGAATCAGAAACAAATGGATGATAATACCTATTTGACAAGAATAAAATACTCTGTGGTTTCACGTCATATCCAAAAAGATGGCCAAAAATGAAAAAAAGATGGAACAGTTAATGTCGGCAAGATTGTCAAAAAAGGTACATTAACTGCTAAATGAATTTAGGAACTGGTCCAGAAGGACATGGTATTCCTTGAATGTGAGAAACAGGCGTTCTGCATCACTGTTAGTGTGTGTGGTAGAATAAGACTTTAATGAAAATCCTTTCATGAAACATAGCAGAACCACTGTGTACCTTACGATGAGGTTTGCTGAAACAGATTTAACGGTCTGATATGGGCCCCGCATAAAAAGTGAATATTCTGGCAGTGGGGCAGAATATAGAAAATAGCTGAAATGTTCACACTCTTACTGCCATCTTTTAGTACTGTGTGCCTCATGCCTATTCCCATTTAGCTCTTTTTCCAACTGTAATCAATTGAGATGTTCCTAAAAACCTTGTAAGTACACAGTACATTAGCTTTCTTTGCTTATGGTTCATAGTGTTGTAGGAATAGAGCTGAAGAGACATTAAAAATCAAATGATTCCCCCCAAAAATAAAAATAAATAAAAATAAAAAATAAAAAAAGGGGCGGCTAGGTGGCACAGTGAATAGAGCACTGGCCCTGCAGTCAGGAGGACTTGAGTTCAAATTCGGCCTCAGACACTTAACACTTACTAGCTGTGTGACCTTGGGCAAGTCACTTAACCCCAATAGCCCTGCCTTTCCCCCTGCAAAAATAAAAAAAAAAAGAACCAAATGATTCAACTCCCTCATCTTACAGAGGCCCAAAGAGGGTGCAACTTGCCCAAGTTTAAAAAGACAGTAAGTGGCAGAATCAGCATTTTCCATTACAGTATAATAGATGTCTCCTTCTTGATCTGACCCTAATTTATTGGCATGTATGGTCTCAAATGGAAACAATATAATGGGACTTTTCTGTAGGGAGAAAAAAAGAGAAGGGGGGGAAGAAAGAAAAGACATACAGAGGGAAAAAGAAAAAAAAAGACAGGAAAGAGGAGAGAAAGAATTTAGTTAGCATTAAGAGATTATGCATTCCCTCCCCCCCATCTGATTTAAGAATGGTTCAAATTATTTCCTTCAAATTCAACCAACCAATCAACCAACAAAAGATATCTTCCAAAATGAAAAACTTACTCTTTTACTATGAAACTTTATAGGAAAAAGATTTTGGTGAAAATTTTGAGAAGATATATAGGTTTATAGTGGAATAACCTTTCTAACCTATCATTATATTTTACTGTTACAAAATTATTGTATCTTTTAGAGGAACTGGAAAGTCTGTATATCTCAATAGTCCTTGGGGTAATATAAATATAATTATGGTTGTCAAATTTCACTAGAGAACTCAATTTTTTAAAAATCTAAAATATTACTATCAGTTTTTTCATTTGTCCAAAACTCATAGCATTTCACTTTAAAAAATAAAAAAAACTTCTCAGGTAAACACTGAGAATTTTACAAAGAAAAAGAATTTTATTTATATATACATATACACACACAGAAGCATACATATTTTAAAATGTAGAATAAGGAAGACATCTAATTTGGGCTAAAAAATAAAGGTAAGCATTGGCACAGTGCTTTCTTTTTAACACTAGGTGTAGTTTTGGATGAGAATTTCCAAGGGTAAGTAGCTCAGGCAAGTAATAGCTAATGAAGATAGTTAAGATGTAGGAAATTCAAACTGGATAAGGATAAAAGATGCTCACTTAATGTCTCAGTGCCCCAAACAGCTGTTTAAGACTAAGAGAGCTAGCTGTCCAGGTGCATCACTAGAGGGAACTGTAATGACAGTGGTCCCCTAGACTGATGAAATCACAATTGTACACCAAAAAACCCCAACGACAACAAAAGAAAATAGAGATGATAAGTATATAAAAGATGCTGAAAATATAACGGTTCAATAATATCTGAAAATGTTTTAAGTCTCTCTATGAAATATTTATAAATGTACTATATAACAAATTATATTCTATGATCTGAACATTTAAATGCACCTGAAAAAATAAGTCACTTACCTCCTTCTTAATAGTAAGATAAGGAGCACCATGTCCTACAGATTTATACTCTGTTTTATAGAGTAGCTTCTGTAAGCTTTCTTTTCCTGAGACTATAACTCTCTGCTAGCACTGCCATGACAAAATACAAAAAAAATTTAGAAAAATAAATCGATATTCTTTGCTTTCACCAGTTGGACAGAATATATTAAAGATTTTTGTAAAGTCCTCTGATGAGAAATTGTGAAAAATACACTCGAACTTCAATTTAAAAGTGAAAATAGCAAATATTCTTATGTTGGCATGGTTGCTTACTGATGCTGTTTGAAAAACCAGTAAAATACTTAAGATTATGTATATAAGTACATTAGTATTGGATTAAGAGTATTTTTGTTATTATTTTTATTTTTTTAAAAATTTAAACTTGCTTAAACCCATACCAACTGGAAAAATGACAGAAAGCCAGTTACTTTAGGGGAAAGACTAAAGAAACTGAAATGAGAATTAAATTATTCAGTTATTGCTATTTTGTATAATAATTCTCAATGTAGATACAAGTTTCAAAGGAACACAAAACCAGAGTCAAAAGAATTACAACTATATAGAAAGGAACCCCTCCCCACCCCCAAATCCCAATCTCAAATCTACCACCCAACCCAAAAAGAAATGAAGTCATGGAAAACAAGGATGTAATTTCTAGTTTTTTTACAAAATAAAAAAGTAGAGCTATCTGCCAGTTAGTTACAATTCATTTCTCAGTGTCCAACACAAAATGATTGAAAATATTTTTATCGCAGCTGCAGAAGAGAATATGCATGCAATCTCATTACAGAAAGGGATAGTGATTCATCCACAAATCAAAGTAGGAAAAGGAAAATAAGAAAAAAGGACAATCTTTGATATTTTCATGTTTTAATATTAGGGTTCTTGAGAATGGTTTTTCAAACAGAACAAGTCTTTACCAGTGCTTAATTTGTGTAATTTCACCAACAGAAAACCACAAAAATCTTCCTTGGTTAACCGAGAACTGCAGAAAGCCTGGAATATTTATTTGTTAGAAACCTCTGAATAAAACTGCTAATACAAAGCTAGTCATCTCAAAAATAGTACTTCAATAATAAAGAAGAATTTGTAAGGCCACTGAAAAAATTAAACAGTCTAATTAATTTATCTGTAAATCAGAAGGAAGAAGAAGTTGTAGGGAGGGAGCTGAATTGTAGAGAGGCAGATCTAGGCTTAATGCATGTAAAACTTTCTAATAAATTTTAGGAGAGAAAGGGGAACTCTTGGTCAGCAATCCTTTCCACCAATAATGTTGGCGAGTTGGCTGTGACACAGATGGGTTAAGTGACTCACCCTCTGTCTATCAGGTTAGATGCAGGACTTGAACCTGGGTCTAGTTCTATATACATTCCATATACATGAGAGGCATATTGCCTCTCACCTAATAATTGGAGCCATCTAAAAATGAAGGGCTGATTTGGGAAGATGCAAACTTCTCCTTCACTGTTATTTAATCATTTTTCAGTTGTTTCCATTTGGAGTTTTCCTGGCAAAGATACTGGAATGGTTTACCATTCCCTTCTCTAGTTCATTTTACAGATGAAGAAACTGAGGTGAACAAGGTGAAAGTGACTTGCCCAGGGTCACGCAGCTAATAAGTAACAGGCCAGATTTGGATTCCATTCTGATTTCGGGCCTGGGGATCTGCACTGCATCACCTTGCTGCCCTAGAGAACTTCAAATAAAAACTACTCATCACTCATCAGGTGATATGGTAGAGGGAATGCCTGTCTGTATAGAGGCTGGACTAAATAACTTCTTTTTCAACTTTGAGATTCTGTAATTTGCATCTGAAGGTAGACAAAAGGTCACACACACACACAAATGAGAAAACCTTAAGTGTGATTAATTAAGAAAATTGTTGACAAGCATTTATAGGTAATGAGCTTCCATTTAAATCACATGGTAGGAGGCAGATGAGAGCAAAGTGAGATTAGAAGAATACTACATGTGATGAAGTTTACCTTAAAAAGTACATAAGTAATAAAGGGTAAAGAAGTGAAAAGTGCAAATAGGACAGAAAGAAGTTGATAGGGAAGGGTCAAGAAGGGTTGAAAGGACTGTAGTGCAGGAGATTCTCTTATCTTTAACTATTTTTTAAATTCATTACTATGAAAATTACCCCCAGGAGTGGGGGGAGGAAAAGGAAGAAGGCTTGTTCTCAACGCTTCAAATACTCTTCTTCAGCTCAAACCAAAGCACATTTAAATACAGAAATTGTTTAAAAATATACTATAGAATTTGTCAATCCAAATCTTCCATATGACTGTTTCTAGTCAATAGGTAGGAATATATAGAACTATTGCTGCTCAGTTTTTTGGGTAGTTAAAAATTTTCTTTCTTAGAGCAACATGCTGTTTGGACTATTAAAGCTGTCCATGACACAAGGGAAAGAGGAATGATGACAAGAAATGCAAATGAAAGCTTCCTCTACCACATTCCATTCTATGATAAAGTACACTATTTTACTTTTCCCTCTCTCAGCAGCAAAATGAAAACTTCTGGGCCAAGTCTCTCAACACATCTTAAGATTGTTCTCCAATGACAATAACAAATGAGTATTGTTAATGATTTTCAGATTTAGGACAATAAGTCTCACATAAAACAATTTTTTCCTTGAGAAATGCCAAACTACTACTCTCCAGAAAAATGCTTGCATCTTATTCTAGGAATTTCCCTCCATATTGTCCAGGACAACTGATCCTACCTCGAGCATAAACCAAGAGAAAACTATAGTGAAAGCCAAGAAAACATCTTCTCTTTCATGCAATTTGTTCCACTTTGATTCAAAGTTAAGATGATCAGAACCAAGAGTTTTGTCAGCACACCAGCCTTTATTCTGAAGGCAGAGGAGAAGCAAAAAGGTCATAATCTTTATTACACACGTCTTACTATGGTAAGTACCAGGGGACAAAGAAAGGCAAAAACAGCCCCTGTCCTCAAGGAGCTCACAATTAAAAGGGGGAGACAAATGTGTACAAACAAGATGTGTGTGTGTGTGTGTGTGTGTGTGTGTATGTATATGTATATAGGAAAAGTTGGAGGTAGTCTTAGAGGGAAAGCATCAGCATCAAAGGGGATTGGAAAAGCTCTGTGCAGAAGGTAGAATTTTAGCTAAGACCTGCAGGAAACCAGAGAAGTCAGGAGATCTAGATTAGGAGGAGGAAGAGCATTCTGGACATGAGTGAAAGCCAGTTAAAATGCACCTAGTTCAGAGATATAGTATCTAGTTTAAGGAAGAGCAAGGAGGCCGCTGTCATTGGATCACAGAATCAGAATACATGGAGGTAAGGTATAAGAAGACTGGAAAGGCCAGAAGGGGCAAAGTTATGAAGGGCTTTAGAAACCAAACAGATTTTATATTCAATTCTGGTGGTGATTAGGAGCTGCTGGAGTTTACTGAATGGGAGATGTTGTGGTGAGACTAGCTCTTTAGGAAGATGACTTTGATGGCTAAGTGGATATAGGCTGCAGTGGGGAGAGATATGAGACAGGGAGCCCAATCACTGGGTTACTGCAATAGTCCAGGTGTGAGGTGATGAGGACTTATATTAAGGTGGTGGCCATGTCAAAGGAGCATTGAAAGAAGATATTATGAAGGTAGAATCTATAGGAATTGGCAACAGACTGGCTATGAGGGATTAGTGCAGTCAAGGATGAAACCCTAGGTTGACCCTAGGTTGTGAACCTGGGTGACTCAGAGGATGAGAGAGGCCTTCACAATATAGCAGGAGAGTTGGGGAAGAGAAACAAATGACACGTCTTTGAATTTAAGATGTTTATACAACATCCATTAAGACATTGTAGAGGAGGTTGGAGGTGCAAGAGAGAGATTATGACTGGATAAATAAACTTAAGAATCATGTACATAGAAAAGGGAGAGGACAAAGGCCCAGGACAGAGCTTTCTGAGACACCTATGATTAGAGGGTATGCTCGGGATAAAGATAAAGCAAAGGAGACTAAGAAGCAGTGAACAAACAGGAAGGAGGAGAACCAGGAGAGAGTGGTGTTATCTAGTGATGGCCTTCTCATGCTTAGCCACAAAAGGGAGAAAGCAGGAGAGATAGACAGATCAAATGAGTGGTTTTTAAGGATGGGAGAGATATAAGTAATGTAGGCAATAAGGAAGCAGCCGGTAAATAGAAAGAGACTGAAGGTTAACTGAGATAGTAGAGATGATAGAGGAGGGAATATGAGAGAGAATAGCAGATGGAATGGGATCAATTGAAAACGATGAGGGCTTGCCTTGGCAAGAAGAAGGACCACATATCCACGTGAGATAGGGATGAAGGAGGAGGAAATTGTAGAAGGAATGAGTGATGTGATAAGTATGAGGGGAAAAGAAGGAATTTCTCCTCATTTAGCAGTGCAAGAATAAGAATAAAGCCAACAGACGGGTAATAGAGGGTTGTTTCAAGGCAAAATATCTAGTTTTTAATCATGTTTTTAGATTCCCCAAGCTGCTGGTGCCCTCCCTCCCAAATTGCTTATTAAATCAATTTGTATATATTTGTATTTATTAGAATGATTAATCAATTTATTTTACATTTCTATTTATGTTTTCATTTGTCATGTGACTCATCGGAACGCGATCTCATTTTGAGTAGGGATTGTTTCATTCCTTGCACTACGCCCTAGAAATACAAATACAAGGAATGAAACAATTCCTACTCAAAATGAGATCGCGTTCCAATGAGTCACATGACAAATGAAAACAAATATATTTATTGCTTATCTGACTCTACTGTTTCCAGATTATCGTTCATCCAACGTCAACTATCTTCTACCTTCTGAATATTCCCAGTCTTTGTTAGTACCTTCTATATTGCCCTCTAGGACATTCTCGGAGCTTTCTAATTGGCTTCAATTGCTCCTCATCCTCTTCTCCATCCCATCCACGGCTACTTCCTTTCGTGAACTTCATGCTAAGTCATAAGACTTTCTGACTTCAAAGCTCTTTGATTTCCTCGGCTGTAATAATTTTCATTTCTAATTCATTCCTGTAAAGCACAGCAAAACCTTGGGCCTCACCATCACTTAGAACTTCCTCATGTCCAACTTCTCAAGACGGAAACTCCCCCATCTCTGCCTGCAATTTTCTGTCCTCCTACTTAATTCTGCCACTCTTGCAGACCTCACACAGCACTTTGTTTTGTAATTCTTTAACGTACTTCACATGTAATAGCATGAATTATAGTCATTTGTTTGTCTTAACCCACTCTTAGATCGTAAGCTCCGTTGGGACAGATATATCTTACGTTGATCAAGATAATTTCTATGGTCCCTTCAAGTTCTAAATTTAATGAATCCATCTCACAGTACCTAGTGTTGTGTTCTCTGCACAATGTAGGTGCTTAAAAATTGTCCAATGAACTTCCAATTGCAGGGCAGAGAAGCCAGTCTAGTTGAAGTAGGATGGCATCCTAAGGGAGAGATGGGAGGTGGCAAGTGTCAGGCCAGTCAATTTTGCTTCACCATCACCTCAACCATTGCCACCTCTCATTTACCAAAGAAAACCCATGAAACTCGATTTAAGAGTTTTGGGAATAGGAATGCAACTCAGATCACTGGCCCTTCTACCTACCTAAGCCCTCACAGCCGTTATTAAGGGGAGTAGTTACTGTGGAGAAAGGATACACCTTCCTTTCCACCACTGATATTGTTTATTGACCATTTACAATCAAGGGGCTCAGAGAATGGCAGCATCCCCAAGACCACGGATCCTGTTTCCAGGGTACCCCACAAGGTCATAATCCCTGGGGAGAAGTGGCCTTGTTACTGTTTCTGTGGGTGCTACAGCTGCTAAAGACCTAGAAAATTGAAGGTCTAGCCGTCAAAGTCCATGGCATTCAGCAGTGAGTACAACTATCATTATAAATGAAGTAAAGAAAAGTAATTACTGTCTGCTTTCCCACTGCACCCTCTGGGATTTTGCTCCTGCTACACAGAAATATATGCTTACTTTTGAAGGTTTATTTTTTATCTTGCTACTTTGCTGAATATTTATGCCTAATAATTTGGTGATTCTTCAATAGATAAATGGTATTCGGAAATGAGCAAATAGTTCTCAAAAGTATTATAAACTGTCAACAGCGTCACGCAAGATTGTTCCAAATCACTAATAGTAAGAAAAATAAAAATAAGAGGTTATATCCCTTCCCAAGAAACTTGGCAAATCAGACTAGACAATGCTGGAAGGGCTGCCAAAGAATCAACACAGCATTGTATTGTGGTGGAGCTGTGACCTATCCTAACCACTTGGGAAAACAGTATGCAATTGTACCATGAAAATGACAAAAATGCCCATAATCTTGGACTAAAAAATCCCTAGATTAGGGCCTTTGTCTCAAAACATCCGAAGCAGCACATTCTGTGGCAGGAAAGAAATAGAACAGGAGCTATCCCTCAACTGGCTAAAGAGTAAGAGTGACAGTTATTAAGAATTTAGGGAAACACAGAAGACTTAGATGAGGCAATGCCAAGGAACAGGAGAAAGCAGGGAATAAGTAACAGCATTAAAACTGAAACTGCATACAGACTGTAGCCCACCCCTGAGAGATGAGGTCGTGTGGCTCTCGGGGTTTTTTGTAGAAACGGAGAGACTGCGAGTGTGGAACGGTTCACAGGCTGTCACTCAGCTGGTGCGCTGGTGAGGCGCGTTGCAAAATCAGTCTTTTAAAGTTTTATTTTTATTCTTTGGTACAAGGGACAGCTTGCTGAGGAGAAGGGGAGTTTAGAATATGATGAGAAATGAAAGTGCTATAAAACCACAAGAAATGAAAATGTAAAAATAAATGAACGGACGGCTCAAAGATCCCACCCTGATTAGGGAAAAAACACACAATCGCTACACTTCAATTTGCCAAAGTGTCAAATCTTCTGTTTTTAAGGAAAAAATGGGATGCGGTCTCCTCCAGACAAGGACTCCTATTTTGTATCTCCAGTGCCTTGCGTGTAGTAGGGACATTAAAAATGCTAACTGAATTTAACTGACGAAGAAAAAAGAAACACCGATAAACAGGATGGAATCACACTGTGAGGTAACAGGCTATTCCAACGTGCATCAAGCACAGCTGAAATTCGGACATCAGCATAATTTCCTACCTTTGATAGGAAAAAAAGTACTTAATACTCTGAAAGGATTAATATGTTTAACCTAAAGTCTCCTCAACGAAGTTAATATAATGAACAAAACCATTAGGAAATCTGAAGGGCAATGTACGTATCAGAATACACCTGACCTAGATAAGAATAAGACACTTTGCTGGGACATCTCCTGCTCTTTAGTAATCTAGTCCATTTTGTTTTTTGCCCCATCCCCGTGATTCCCTCTCCCAATGCCAGGCAGTAATTCTTTTGCAACTTATAGTCTTACTTTTTTTTTGGAGGGGGGAAGTATAGCAATTGGGGTTAAGTGATTTGTCCAAGGTCATACAGCTAGTAAGTGTCAAGTATCTGAGGCCAAATTTGAACTCAGGTCCTCCTGACTCCAGGAGTGGTGCTCTATTCACTGCGCCACCTAGCTGCCTCACAATTTATAGTCTTAGAGTTATGCAGAGGACTTTACCTAAGGAGCATAAAGCAAAAACATTTCAAAGGCAGGATCTGAAAGCAGTTTTCTATTTAGCAAGCCATACAGACTGTGCAACCTATCACGTTAAGAATATTTTCTTATCACAAGATAGATTCTATTTCATCATCTATTTCAGTAAAGTAATACCCCTGTCTATCATGGTCTTAAGCAAAACTTACACGGCAAAAAGTCTTCTTGATAATCTACCCTCTTTTATTCTTGGAACCTTCATTAATCATACCAATTTCAATTAAAAAACAAAAAAACACATCATACGTATTTAGCATCAACTATGAACAGAGCATTATGGGAAAGAGATTCAAGAAGACATATTCCAATGTAGCGGAAAAAGCAATGAACTTAGAGCCTGAAGTTCTGTTCCTGACTTTGACGCTCACCAGCAATAAATATGAGCTTGGTTAACTCATTTGCTGAGGCTGCTCCCCTAATTGTAAATGAGGACTGAAATAAATTATTTCTAAGGTTCTTGCCTAGTCTAACACTCTATTGTCTATCACTCAAGCTTACACTTCCAGCAACATTCAGGCCATGACCTTGGGCAAACGAGGTGTTTCAGTCCTCAGAATGTTGGCCTGAAGTCAGGAAGACTTGAGCTCAAATATGGATCAGACACTGGTTGTGTGACTCTGCACAAGTCACTTCACTGCTCTCTGCCTCAGTTTCCTCATTTACAAAATGCAGATAATAACAGCACCTACCTTCTAAGGTTGCTGTCTGGCTGACACGAGATCATCTTTGTAAAGTGCTCTGCAGAGTGTCTGGCATGGAGCATACACTTCATAAATGCTTATTCTCTTCTCTTTCCCTCTCGTTCCACAGTCAATTTCAACATTCTTTCTGTGTGAAAGTTCCTCACACTTCCATATAAAATTATGTTCTGTGTCCCATTCTCCTAGGATTCCTATGTGGGCACTAAGGTAATTCATTCATTCTTTATGCTAATACATAATGCCAAGTAATAGTTAGTTTTAACTTCACCTAAATCTTTTGATGTTAATAGTTGCTTTCAAATAACTTAACCCAAAGGAATGGCTAACTATAGTTATTTTACACATTATGGTCAGGCCAGTGGAGGAACTAATTTTTTTTTATCAGGGAGCTTTCCTGATACCTTTCCAATGATTTAATATTTGCTACTATGCCTACATGTAAAGTCAGTACCAAAATCTGTCTATATTTCTGGCAGGGCTTTTTTGGAGGGGAGGGAAGAATGCATGAGGGGAGGGATTTTTGCCCTCTTTAACATTTCTTTAAAATCCAGCATTAGTACCTAGCATTAGCAGGCACAAGTGTTCAAAATATCCAGTCTTTTTCATTTTCAGTGGACTAAAATGTCAAATTTTTTGCTTTGAAAAGTGAAAAATTCAGCATTCCGTTTTAAACAGCACAACACTGATTTTATGGGAGAGAGATGCCCATCTAAGAGAATATTCAAATTGGAAGCCATTTCCAATTTCATACCCAGGGACAGAGCCACTATTAGAAACCATGATTCCTGACTTCCTACCCAGTCATCTTTTTTTCAACACCATATTTTCAATCTTATGGAATTGTGGGGAATGAATTTTAAAGACCATTCCAGATACAACCTACCAACAAAGCATTTTTGTAAGTCTGAACATAGGAGTTACATTGGATGGTAAAACAGAAGGTGTAAGTCTATCAAAGTTCTCAGTTTCTGAGGTCAAACAAGGTATCTTCCCCAAATTTTCAGCTCTAGCTTGTTGCTAGTACAATTCTGATTTAGGAGCAGCCCTTTGGTCCTTTCTTTTCCCACATTCCCCAATAACAAAATGTCTAAAGAAAACATGCTACTATATAGGTGGCTATTGTAGAACAAATAAACAAAGCACATTCTTTCTACCTCTGGAGCTATAAAATGTACATGATGCTGGGAGAAACACTCTGCTGCCTCCTGTTTTGGGGCAGTATATGAACTTCCACTTATGGAAATCCTGAAGACAGAACAGAATGTTGACTGACAAACAGTTCTTTGCTGTCTTTAAGGCTGACAAGATATTCCACAGATGGTAGGGAAGTAAGGGTATAGATCTGTTATTACTTGCAAGAATACTACTAAGGTTCTTATCTAAACAGTACCCAGAGTTTAACAAATCCCTGAATTTAAAACATTCGTGTGAAAAAGGTGGCAGATGTAACCATCCTCATTTTCCACATAAGGAAATTAAAGCACAGAGAGATTATGTAAACTGACCACTGTCATATCACAATGAAAACCTCAGAGCTGGGAATTTGGACACAGTCTAATGCTCTTATCAGACCATATTATTCAGTTCCTATGCTGCCGTCTGATCACTAGGAAAGGTCAAGACTGATGACTACAAAGGCCTAGTTAACAGTTAACTGTTTAGTTAGGCACTAAAAAAAAAAAAGGCACTAAAACCCAGCACTATGTTTGGTACGGTGTTACTTGTCTGAAAGATGGGACCTCCATTTCCTAAAAGAAGACAGTACATAAAGCAAAGAGAAGTGAAGGTGTATCTTTATATTATTCTTTGTATATAAGAAACTAAACAATTTTTACAAATATACTACAAATTTTAGAGCTAACGTTTATAAAGCACATAAAGGTTTTCTAAGGGCTTTCCATATATTGTCTCATTTAATCCTCACAACAGAGAGACACTATTACTGTCTCCATTCTATGGATGAACAAACTGAGATAAGAGTTGAGGTGACTTGCCAAGGATTATACAGCTGCAAGTGTCTGAGACAGACAGGTCTAATTACGGCCTGACTCCCAAGTCAAACACTTGCATCACCTGGTGCTTCATTTTATAAGAAAATCTTAGTTTGCATACAAATTTAAGTGCAATAACTATTTAGCACATCCTTACGTCAATGGAGAGTATATAGCAGACAGATCATCAGATTTACTGAAAGCAAACAGATATACTTTATAGGTTGAAATACAGAACTGGGAATTCACTGGTAAGAAATACTTAAAAAGGAGACATTAAGTTTTTTGTTAAATTATACACACAACAACTATGAGAAAATTTTAACTTAAAGTTTCCTTATTTTTGAATGAGCATTTTAACATAGTGTATAAGTCAGAACATAACTAAGGGGCAAACACACGCATAAAATGATGCATCTTACCTAAATACGGAATACAAGGTGTCATCTTCAAGCTGCTAATATAGTCTCTAAGTCTTTTGTAATTATCTTCTTTACTCATAACATATTCCAATTTTTCAAAAGTCGTTTTATCTTTTCGACTCAATAACTAAAACAGAGAAAACCATAAAGATATTAATTATATGCTGAATTGTACATTTATTGATGCTTTCACTTAGTATGAACTAGACTGAATACATTAAGTTTCAATTTCAAAAACTTTAATTCTCAATATACTGCATAATTTCTCATCTTTGAAACAAGGTTATATTTTTTTCCTTGTCATATTCTTTTAAGGTGTCAGAGTATTTGAATTAAACATTCAATTTTTATAAATTTTTCAGAAATTGGCCAAGAAGAAAAGCAGAATTATATAACTAGCAACCATTGAGCTGTAAATAACCCTGGCTTTTCTTGACAGATTGATTTATTAATACCTTCATCTTCACAGTTGGATACCAAGTTCAGGGACATCTTACCTTTGTAAACCATTGCTAGGAAACACTGACATACTGAATCAAAAGCTCAAGGTTTAAAACAAGAGTCTAAAGCTGGAGATCTCAAACTTCTTGGTGTCAGGATTCCTTTACACTCTTAAAAATTATTGAAGATCCCTCCAAATAGCTTCTGTATATGTGGGTTACAGAGACAAAAATATTTTAATACTTTATATAAATACATGAGGCTGGATTTAAACTCAGGTCTTCCCAACTGCAGGTCTAATATTCTATCCACTAGGCCACCAGAGCCTCTTTACATTATGAGTAGAAGAGAGGATTCTGGGAAGATGGAAGAATAGTTTAGAAAAATTTTGGCTCTACAACTTTCCTCTACAAAAAAAGCCAGAAGACTGCCTCACAGCCACAGAAATAAACACAGGGCAAAGCAGTTATCTTCCTAAGACAATCTGAGAAGACCCCAGGAAAGACCCAACCTTGGGCCTAAGTGACGTGCAAATACCTCCAGGCCAACTCTTCAGAAGAAACAAAGAAGACCTGGGTTTAGAGGCAACCTCAGCCTTAGAAACTTTTATCTCACAGACAGTGTATGAGTCTGGCAGGCTGAGTTAGGAGAAGACTGAAGGACCTTCCACTGCTGAGGGATGTTAAGCACAGCTGTGCTGACCAGACAAGTCCTGGGCTATAGCTGTAAATGCCTGGAGAGTGCAGTAGCAAGGGGCAGGAACCCTGCTGGCTGTGGCCACTTGCAGAAGAGCCGGGTCCCTGGCTTTAGTTTCAGGGCAGAGAGGACAGCTGTAGTTTGCAGTCACCAGAGGGACCATAAGGAGCAAGATCATTTGTGGAACAGTGTGGCTGGGGACTCCAACCATGGCTTAGGAGTGGAGAGGAGAGCCCAAGGTTGGGTCCCAAGAGAGATCTCAGAAAATAGCATTAAGAAGGACCTGAGACTTGGGGTATCATTTCCCATACCCTGGGACTACAACTTGATTATACTAATAGCTGCTATAAACAAAATAAAACAATAAATAAAGAAAAATTAGTAAGCAAAGGAGAAAGAATCCCATCATAGATAGTTACTATGGGGATAGAGAAGATCTGGATTAATATTCAGAGGAAGATAATGGAATTAAAAGAGCCACTCTCCTTCTTTAATAAGACATGTCAAATGGTCCCAAGCACAAAAAAATTTCTCAGAAAAACTTAAAAAGGACTTTAAGAAAGAATGAGGAAAAATGAACAACCCAAGAAATTCAAGAAAATTATAAAAAGAAAGTCAACTAACTTGAAATAGAGAATAAAAAACTCAAGAAAGAAAATAATTCCTTGGGCACTGCTACAACTTCCGGTTCTGAGGCCAGAGTCCCATGATCCTCTGTTTCTTCCATCTCCAACTGGGACCCATACAGATCTCTGGCGAAGATGGAGGTGGCCATGATTGGAATCCTGGGACGCCAGCTCCAGCCCTGAGCTGGCCAGCTTTCCACCATCCAGACTGTTTGCCATGGCTCCAAAGCTGTCACTTGACATTTTCGAGTTATACGCTTTGAGCGACAGAAGCTGATGGCACTGACCCAGTATATCCCCCCCAAATCTGCCATTCCCCCATGTTGTCTGGCCTCTCCTCCCATGCTACCCTCAGAGGAGTTGGGCTTGAATTGACTGCTCTGGAAGGAGGTGACAGAAATTAAAAAAAAAAATCGAATGATTGCTGTGTGTCAGAATGTTGCCCTGAGTTCTGAGGACAAGTTCCCTGTCACGTACCAGCTTCAGAAACACAACATCTCTGTGAAAGTCTTTCCCAATTCAATCCTGAAGTCATTCCTGGAGGAATCCAACTACCAAAACCTGCTGCCTCTCTTTGTTGGGCATAACATGCTGCTGGTGAGCTCAGAACCCAAGGCCAAGAAGATGTTTCAGGTCTTGAAGAGTCAGCCTGTCCTACCACTACCTGGTGCTGCACTGATGACCCTATCCTCAGCTATCAAGGTTTCCTGAACACTCCAAACTGTCTTTGCAGTCTTTGACACAGAGGGAGCTGACAGAGAACCTGACCATCCTGTCATCTCAGACCTACTCCCTCCAGCACCAGCCCCTTCAGCTGACGGCCTTGCTAGATCAGTACATCAGACAGCAGCACAAAGACGACAATGAAGTGCCCTGCACTGGAGAACCGGCTTCCTCTGACCCTGTAACACACAGTTGGGTGGGGCTCAGCATCCGTAAATGTATTTTGACTCAAAAAACAAAATTACTTGAAAACTAGAATTGGGCAGGGGAAAGCTAATGACATTCTAAGGCACCAAGAAATCATAAAACAAAAAGAATGAAAAAGGAGAAGAGAATCTGAAACATCTCATAGGAAAAACTGATCTGGAGAACAGATTAAAGAAAAATAATCTAAGAACAGTTAGACTTTCAGATGATTATAATTAAAAAAAAAGAATCTTGCTAGAATCCTTTTTTTTTTTTTTTGCTCTTTGTAGGGGCAATTGGAGTTACATGACTTGCCCAAGGTTACACGGCTAGTAAGTGTTAAGTGTCTGAGGCCAAATTTGAAATCGGGTCCTCCTGACTCCAGGGCTGGTGCTATATTCACTGTGCCACCTAGCCACCCCAATCTTGATAGAATATTAAAAGAAATGTCAAGGAAAATTGCCTCAAAGTTCTAGAACAAGAAGGCAAAGCAGAAATAGAAAAAATTCAGTGATCACCCCTTAAAATAGATCCTAGGAGGAAAACTTATAGGAATATCATAGCCAAGTTTCAAGGCTTCCAAGGAGAAAATACTGGAAGTAACAAGAATAAAAAACAATTTAAATATCATAAAGCTACAATAAGGACTATACAAGATCTAGCAGCTACCACACTGAAGGACCGTAAGTCTTGCAATACTATATTCCATAGAGCAAAAGAGCTGAGGTTACAACCAAGGGAAACTTATCCACAAAAGTATAATCTTGAATGGAAAAAAAAATGACATTTAACAAACTTGAAGACTTTTAGGTTTTTGTGACAAAAAACCCAGAACTTCAGGTTAAATGTAACATCTAACATCCAGGAGAAAGATAAGGTAAACATTAAGGACTAATTATAAGGGACTCAATAAGGTTAAGTTGTTTACTTTGTATTATGTGAAAATATTAGCACTATTCTTATGACTGTCATCATTATTTGGGTAGTTTGAAAGGTGTGGGTTGAGCTGAGTATGATAGGGTGATTCCAAAAAACTGTAGGAAGAGACAAAAAGGAGTAATTATTTCATATACATGAGGCATGAAAGGAAGAACTGATACAGAAGAAATTAGTAGGGGGAACGGTGGGTGGTGCTAGAACCTTAGTCTCAATAGGAATACGTTAAAGAGAAAACAACATATAAATCTAAAAGGGTATAAACGTCTTCTAAATTCAGAAATAAATAAGAGTGCAAGGGGTTAGGGTGGGAGCAAGAATACAGGAAGGACTTTTAGAGAGGTTGGTACCTTAAGGTATAGGTGGGCAAGGTAGAAATAAAGCAGAGGAATGTGGAGAGATAGGGTAAATAGGGTGAGGACAGGGAAAAAAATAAGAAAGAGGTAAATAGACAACAAGTAACTAGCTCAGAATGTGAATGGGACTAATTTACCCATCAAACAGAAATGGATAGCAGATTAAACATTTGAATTCAACAATATGCTTCTGTCAGGATCATTATAAAAATGAGATATACACACAAAGATAAAATGATGATGAATAGGAGTAGAATTTATTATGTAAAAAAAAAGCAAGGGTAGTAATCCTGATCTCAAAGTTAAAATAAGTTAAAATAGATTTAATCAAAAGTGAAAAACAGAGAAACTACACTATTGTTTTAGACCATTTAAAGTACCTACACAGTATAAAATACCTGAGTGTATACCTGGAAAAACAGACACAGGAACTATGTGAACATAACCATAAAACACTTATTAGAGAAATAAATTCAATTTTATATAACTGAAGCAATATTTACTGTTCATGGGTACATAAAGTCAACATAATTTTTTAAATGACAATTTTACCTAACTAGTCTATTTATTCAATGTCATGCCAATTAAATTACTAAAATTTTATTTTATTGAATTAGAAAAAATAATAACAAAGTTCATTTGGAAGAATAAAAGGTCAGGAACTTCAAAGAAACCAGGAAAAAAAAAAGATGTAAATGAAGTAGATTGAGCAGTATCAGCCCTTAAAACTATATTATAAGGGACAGCATTGTTGAAGCATAAAAAGGGATAATTTTGATTATTTTAAATTAAAAATTTCTTATATAAATAAAACCTATGTAGGCAATGATAGAAGGAATAAAGAAAACTGGGGGAAACTAAAAACAATCTCTCAGATAGTATGTGATTGTGTTGGAATTTTGCTATGGTGTAGGAAATGATGATGGAGCTATGAAGGAAGATGCTATCCACCTTCAGAAAACAGATGACAGGCAGAAATAAGCATAGTAAGTCTTACATATATGTGTATGAGTATGTATGTGTATTTTTATAGATATCTATGTATACATCTATATATCTATGCCTAATTGTAACTTTCTTTAGGGTGAGATAGGAAGGAGGGGGAAAATAAAGTAAAAAGTGCACAGCAGAGAACAAAAGAAAACCAACAAGAAAAGTCAGTAGCTTTGAAAACAATGTGTATTATTATAGGGTTTTCTTGAAATGAACATTTATTGTTTTATATTGAATCCTTTCTTATGATCTGTTGTGCTCATACCATTTTTTTCCTTTTCTCATTTGTATTTAAGTTTAAAATAAAAAAAACATGAAAGCACCAAATAAATAAATAAATAAATGCATTATGCGTTGGACTTAAATGCCCCGACCAATGCATAATAAAAGGAGAGAAATTAATTAATCATATTCTCAAATAAAAGATATGTCCAAAATATGACCCTACCTCTGCTTTTTTCCTAAACAAATAGCTTGAAAGAGTTGTCCAGCACTACTCAGAGTGGCCTTAAAGAACAAGGAGAGCAGGAGTGATGGGAGTTTTCCAGCTAAAGGGAACTGAAAGCTGGAAGGCTGGACCACTTATGTCTTATTATAGGACCCAGACAACATCTGATTAAAGTAATATGAAACCCGTTTTTGTTAAGTTTAATGCTTTGCTGCACATTTTGGTACAGGGGCAACAAAAACACTGATAAATATATCATAAGGTCAGATTTGGAAGGAATCTCAGAGGTCTTAAGTCCAATTCATTCATTTTACAGAAGAGGAAAGGTCTGGGGTGAGATTTGAACCTAGTTCTTCCTGGACTCTAGGTCCATTACTCTATCTGGCATACTACGTGGTCTTATTTCAGATAAAACAAATTACAGCATTTTCCAAATATAAAAGTAAGGAATAACATAAAATCAACCAATAATAGAGAAATCTAATATCATAAAACCTAAGAGGTAAATTACTCAAAAAAAATTTAGAAAATACTGCCTCACACATAGCAAGCTAAATATTTGCTGAGCTGAAATTATTTGAAATATTCTGCGTTAGGTGAAATGTAGCAATGTGAATATATAAAATAAAAAATTCAATCCTCTAGCATTTTTATTTTATTTTGCTTATTAAAAATCAGAATACACGGTGGTGTCATAGAGAGAATACTCTATATTCTATAGTAAGAAGATCTGAGTTTGCCTTCTGGCTATCCAATGTACTTTGGACTAGACCTTGAAAACTTCTGACCTTCAATTTCCTCATCAGTAAAATGAAGCAACTGAACTTGATAATTTAAAAAAGTCACCACCAATGCTAATATTCTAGGATTATATTGCCATATGAAATGTTACCAGGAAGTAGTGTATACCTGGACAGCACGTCAGCCTCATAGTCAGAAAGAGCTGAGTTCAATTTTGTTTTGGACACAGAGTGTGTGTGACCATGGGCAAGTCACTTAAATTCTTAGTATTTCATATGTAAATTTCTACACAAAAAATTGTGAGCTGCTGATATTTATCAGTAGGTTCAAAGTGACATGGTTTTACCAGTGAAAATAAAATCTAAGTTATAAGTAAAATATTGCCTATAGAAAAAGAAGCCATTTTAATCAGAAGTACTTTTTCGATCCTCTTTGAATTTTCCTCTACCTTTTCAAAAATAATACTTTAAAAACTTGCACAACTGAAAGAAAATGAGTGGAGGAAGTAGAAAGGGATTGATAATTTTCTACTAATTAATATGAAACATTATATTGTTAAACAACAGTCATAGGCACGTAAAAAAATTCTGCTGAGAAACATTTTTCTAAAAGTAGTCAACAGATCACTAATGAACTAAAGTTAATAAACTTGGATTCTTATCCTAGCTCTGTCACAAATTAGTTGTGACTTTGGTCATGACACAATCTCTGAGTTTCAATTTTTCCTGATGTAAAGTTAGATTTGAAGAGATAATTTCAAAGGTCCCTGCTTAACTTACACAATTAGAAAAATTCCTTCAGAAGATGATGTAGGTTTAAAGAAAATCTGAATATTTTATATAACTACAAAGTCACTCTAAACTATCTTTTCTTTTTTTAAGTTTTATTTATTTACTTTTGCTTCACAACATTCAGTTCCACAGTCCCTTGAGTTTCAAACTTGCTCCCCCTCCCTCTCTGCTCCCTTCCCCCGATGAAGGCAGGCAGTCAAATATAAGATGTACAAATACCTTCACATTAAACATTAGTCAGGTTGTAAAGTAGGATTATAACCAACAGAGTGAACAATGAGAAAGAAGAAACAGAACAAAACAAATTTTAAAAAAAGAGAGCAAGTAGTTTGCTTCAGTCTGCATTCAGACTCTGTAGTTCTTTCTCTGGATAAGGATATCCCTTTCCATCAAGCATAACCTTGCACTGCTGAGAGGAGCCCAGTCTATCCAAGTTAGTTGTCACACATATGATGTGTCTGTAATTGTGTTAAACTATCTTTTTTATAAGTTAATAAATTACTCCTGACACTAAAATATCTTTATAGACACTTTAAAGCATACAAAGCACTTTGAATACAATAACTTACATCACCTTCACAACAGAGGTAGATAAGTAAACCAAGGCCTCAAAAACACCGAGTGGATAGAAACTAGGGATTGTTTTATTCATAGTATTTATATGCATGGTACCTAAAAAGTGATGTACAGAAGGCACTACATACTTTTTTTAAAAATAAATTTATTTATTTTCTTGTTTACATCATTCATTTACATGAGATTTTGAGTTACAAATTTTCTCCCCATCTTTCCCCTACCCAACACATCAAAACAGCTATCCCATTGTATAACACTTCCCCTAATCTGTTCTCTTCTATGTCCCCCCCCCCTCTGACTTTCTGGTAGGGCAAAATGGATCTCCCTACCAATCCTAATTCCCAGTTGGATGTAGTTAATAATAATTATTATTATACAT
>CM053584.1:60210258-60244249 GCA_028627135.1 Pseudochirops cupreus | reverse complement strand
ACACATTCCTAGGAGTTTTCTTCTGGGGATCTTTTTCAAGAGGTGATCAGTGAATTCTTTCAAGTTCTATTTTGCCCTCTGGTTCTAAAATATCAGGGCAATTTTCCTTGAGAATTTCTTGAAGGATACTTTCTAAGTTCTTTTTTTGATTATGGCTTTCAGGTAGTCCAATAATTTTTAAATTGTCTCTCCTGGATCTATTTTCTAGGTCAGTGTTTTTTTCAAGGAGATTTTCACATTGCCTTCTATTTTTTCATTTATTTGCATCTGTTTAATAGTATCTTGATTTCTGATAAAGTCATTTGCTTCCATTTGCACCACTCTAATTCTGAAGGAATTAGTCTCTTCAGAATGCTTTTGAGATTCTTTTTCCAGCTGGCAAATTTGACTGTTTAAGGCATTCTTCTCCTCATTGGCTTTTTGGGCCTCTTTTGCCATTTGAGTTAATCTATTTTTTAAGATGTTATTTTCTTCAGTCAGGTTGTTGACTCTCTTTTCATGATTTTCTTGCATTATTCTCATTTCTCTTCCCAATTTTTCCTCCACTTCTCTTATTTGGTTTTCAAAATCCTTCTTAAGCTGATCTATGGCTTGTAGGTAGTCTTCATGTTTCTTGGAGCTTTTGGTGCGGGAGTTCTGACTGCTTCAGAACTCCTCCCATTCCATGCTTTGATCTTTTTTGTCCCCAAAGAAGGAATCTAAAGTTTGATTGCTGTTCTTACTTTGCTTCCTTTGCCTGCTCATGTTGCCAGTCAATTACTTGAATTTTTAGCTCTGTGGAACTCTGCTTCCTGAGGGGAAAGCTCTGTCCCAAATCACTGGGGTTTTGGCAGCTGCTGGAGGTATTAGGAGGCTGCAGTTTATTTGCAGCCACACCAGCTTTGGCTCACTGAAAATGCACCCCAGGACTACCACCAAGAACATGATCTGGATCTAGGCTGCTCAAGGTAAGAGCACTTAGCCTCTGAACGATCGCTTGGCCCCCCTGCAGTCTGCAGGCCAGGAGCTCTGAAGCAACAAGGTGGAGGCGGCTGCAGGGCTGCCGCTTCCTTGCTCTGGAGGCAGTTTGGCCAGACAGCTTTTCTCTCCCAAATTTAGCTGAGTTCCACTGACCTTTCACTTAGTCCTTGTTTCTTATGGCTTGATAATTCTGGAAACTGCCACAGCTGCTGCTGATCCACTCTCCTGAAGGCTCCAGCTGTGGCTTGTCCTGGCTGTCCCAGGGCCTAGCTGCTGTTTCAGGCTGTGCTGGTTTTGGCTCCCAGCATGCTGCGATGAGCCCTTCCTGCCAAGCTGCCTTCAGCGGGAGATGTGTTTTTTCTGTATTTTTGTGAATTTTGGAGCCCTAAAATTTGTTTAGAGTCATATTTTATGGGTATTTGAGGTGGCTATGTGGGAGCTACAGAACCTTGTTGCTTCTATGCTGCCATCTTGTTGTTCCTTTTTGAATAGGACCAAGGATCCATAAATACTTTCTGACTGACTGTATGCTCAGGGTCACACATCAAATGAGTATTAGAGGAAACTGATCTGAACCCAAGTCTCTGCTGATTGTAAAACCCACAGTATGCTTCAATCAACCAGTTTTTATTATGTGATCAGTATGCAGCAGCACTGTGTTGAGCAAAGGGGATACACGAAAAAGTATAAACAGCTACTGCCCCTATTAGCATTTACATAGTGCTTAGGAAGCTTACAGTCTAATGGGGGAAACAAGTGAATAAATGGACTGAAGACACACACACAGTAGTTAAAAAGTAGCCTTTGACAGGGAGGCTCTAGCAGCTTTAAGCTCTAAGAAAGACTTCCTGCAGAAGATGGCATCTTTGTGAGTTTGGAAGGAAGCCAGGGATTCTAAGAGGCCAAGATGAAGAGGAAGAGTTTTCCATGCATGAGGAAGAGCTGAGGTAAAGGCATGGAGAAGGGAGATGGTCTGCTGAGCTCAAGGAATAGCAAGGAAGCCAATGTAGCTAGACGACAGAGTGCTTGGACGGGCATCAAGCATAAGAAGACTGGTACCCCAAGGCCTGATCATGGCAGGCCTTCATTCTTCAAGTTTATTAGAGCATAAGCTCTGTAAAGTCCTGTCAAATGAGAAGAGTTTCAGGTAGAAGCCATTCATATGTCTATTTCCAAGGACCTATGTAGTTAAAGACCAGAGTTTAATCACTAGGTGGGACACAGAGTAATGAAATTTTAGGACAAACAAATCTCTCAAAGACCATCTCTTAAGCCAAGAATTTATCAGTGGAGGGAGCAAGCAGGCTGATTAAATCACAGATCATTGAAATATTGAAGTATAGTTTAAAAAATACTCACTGCCCATGTTTTAGTTAGTCTGAAGATGGGGGCACTTTGTAAACCAGACACCACTGCCATAAGTGCATGGAGGTTATTTAATTCATACAATTTCTGAAAAATAAAAAAGAATTGAAAAATAAATGGCATCAGTAAAACCATTTTTAATTACATATATTAAAAAGATCCTTTAGACAAATATCATTTGCTTTGCAGTTTAAAATTATAGAGCTTCCCATTTTCACAGGGGAAAAAAAAGGCCATCTGATAAAATATAGCATATCTATAAATAATCAATAGTTACTAAAACAAAGACATACACAGAAAATTCTTAAAAATTGAAGGAGTGCACAAACAAAAAGGGTTATTCTGTTACCATATTAAATTTAATAAATAACTTTAAAAACCAAATTAACAAATTCATGATTTTATATAAAATCCTCTTTTTTGTTCTTTGCAAATTAGAATATTTGTTGACAAGTTCATAATAAAAATTTAATTAAAAAAAAACTCTTAGCAGGTGACACAGTCTTTAATTACCTGGTAATGTAATATTCTAGTACTATACCAAAATAAGGATAGGAGCCAGAGAATTAAAAAAAATCTAAAAAGAAAGCAAGTGAATTTTTAAACCATAAGAAATGGACAGTGATTTGTTTTCTTGTGGAAGCTCTCTAGAAATAGAAATTATAGCCTCAATCGTTTCCACACTATGGGTGCTCACTACAATTTACTGATTTAAATTATATTTTCTCAATGTAGAGAGGTAGGAGGCTACAGCAAGATAGAGAGTTCACCTAGAAGCCAGGAGGGCCTGTCTTTATTAAGTACCTAATCTGTGCCAAGAATTGTGGAAAGTGCTGGTAATAAAAACAAGGGGAAAGGATAGTTCTTGCTCTTGTGGAGCTCAAACTCTAATGAAGGAGACAATGTTTAACAACAACATACAAAAAAGCTATGCACAGGATAAGTTGGAAATAATCAACTGATGGAAACCATCAAAATTAAGGGACATCAGGAAAGATTTCCTATAGAAGGTAGGATGTTAGTTTCAAGTATGAGGGACAGCTGAAGAAAATGCCTGTAAGAGAGAGAAGAGAAACCTGATGGAGGAACAGTAAGGAGGCCAGCGTCACTGGCTCACAGAATACGTTGGGGAGGAAAAGAAGATATAAGAAGACTGAAAACGTGTGGTTGTGAAAAGGTTATGAAGGGTTTTGAATATCAAAGACAGTATTTTATAGTTCATCATGGAGATAATAGGGAGCCACTGGAACTGAGTAGGAGAATGACATGGTCAGACTAGCACTTTAGGAATGTCAGTTTCACAGCTGAGTGAAAGATGGACTGGAATGGGAAGAGACTTATGACAGGGAGACAAACAGGCTATTGCAACTGTACAGCTCTGAAGTGCTAAGGGCCTGCAGTAAGGTGATGGCCAGAGAAGGGGATGTAGGTGAGAGATAATAGAGTGTAAAATCAACAGGATCTGACAACAGATTGGATTTGGGGAGTGAGGGAAGATTGAGAAATCAAGAACTGTCATCTAGTTTGTATACCTGGGTGACTAGGAGGATGATGATACCCTCAACAGTAAATGGTATATTAAGAATAGGGAAGGGTTTTGGGGAAAAGATAAGGAGTTTAGTTTTGGACATGATAAGATTAAGATGCCTATAGCACATCCAGTTTGAGATGTCTGAGAGGCATGTGGTAGAAGACAGTTGAGGGGTAGATGAACAGATATGTGAATCATTAACATAGAAGAGAAAATTAAATCCTTGGCAGTTGATGTAATTACCAAGTAAAATAGTAGAGAGGGGAAAAAGAGAAGAGAGCCCAGCCTAGAGCTCAGTAAGATCTTAACATCTGAATCCTTCCTCAACCTCTTACCGCTTAAGGCAACTCTCTAAGACACTGTTGGTAACCATACCTTCTATTGTATTATATATCACCTGATAGTTCCCTCCCAGTTAACTGTATATGGAAGGGAATAAGCATTTATTAGGAGTCTATTATCAGGGCGGCTAAGTGGCACAGTGAATAGAGCACCAGCCCTGGAGTCAGGAGGACCTGAGTTCAAATTTGACCTCAGACAGAACACAAAACTAGCTGTGTGACCTTGGGCAAGTCACTTAACCCCAACTGACCTACCTTCCCCTCTCCAAAAAGCCCCTCCCCCCCAAAAGGGAGTCTGTTATTTGTAGGCACTTTGCCAAGTGCTTTACAAATATTACCTTATCTGATCCTCACAACAACCCTGGAAGGTAGGTGCTATTATTACCCCATTTTACAGGTAAAGAAACCGAGGGAGAGAGAGAGTGGTTAAGTGATTTGTCGAGAATCACAGTTAGTTAAGTATCTGAGACCAATCTGAACTCAGGTCTTCCTGACTTCAAGCCTGCTGCTCTATCCACTGTGCCACCAGCTGCCTCTACTTGATGAATCCCGTCAGAAATACAAACTTATAAGGGGTAATGCTTATAAAGGAATGTCATTTTCTGACTGGTTGAACAGAATTAAATAAAATAGAGCAAAATGAAATATGTGTGAAGTTTTATAAATATGTGCTTTGAAGTAGTTTACAGCAAAGTCTTTCTCCTGTTTTTGTAATGTTTACGTTTACTACACAGTTCAGAACCTGTTATTAGACACAAATTCTCATCTATAAGATAGTGGCTAATTAACACATACTACAGTGGAATAAAGCTGATCAATTTGGATACTTAGTCCCTTGGTGCAGATTTCTTACTATGTTGTGTGATTTTTACCCAGATCCTCCTGTAAAGCTGTTAGATGTATCTAAGGCGCTGAAGGCTTAATTCTAGATCTTTTTAACTGAGAGGCAATTTGTTATAGCAAAAGACTACTGAACTTTATGTTAGAAAGACCTGGGTTCAAATACCCCTTGAGATACTCACTAGCCATGTACCCTTGGAAAAATCTCTGAGTCTTGATTTTGTCATCAAGAGAAGGCTAACAACATCTGTAGCACTCTCCTCACAGTTATTAGGAGAAACAAATGAGAAGGTATGAAAAGTACTTTTCAAACCTCAAGGCAACCATATAAACACCAATTGTTTTTGCTTTCAATAAATGCCAGTACATTATTTGAGCTTTCTATCCATTATGCCTTGCTAATTAACTATGATATTCTTTTCAATTCATACATTTCCTGAAAATTATTCTTTACATGACTTCTTCTGTGTATTCAGCATTGATATATCTTAATCTTACATCCTAAATATGACATGAATCTTTGATGCCCCCTCTGAGCTGCTCGAAATTTTGGTTCTCTGAAGATTGTGTTGGTTCCCTATAATTTGCAAGCTTATGGAATTCATGGGATAAAACTGTTGTTTAAAAAAATATGGATTTCTGTGTCAAAGAAAAGTTCAGGATCCTTATTGTGGTCAAGAGTACTATATCTTACCAGTCACCCAAACTGACGATTTCAAAGTCATCCTCCTTACTTCACTCAGCTCACATATTTATTCAGTTGCCAAATCAGAGTTAAAAACGTCAAAGAACTTTATATATGTATATATGAACCTGGAAGTAATTGGCAACTAGTGGAATTTACTAAATAAAAAGGCAACATGGTCAGACCTACCTTCAGGAAATTCACTAGTAGCTATGTGGAGAATAGACTGGAGTGCAGAGAGACTTGAGGCCAGGAGATAAATTAGAAGGCTCTCTCAGTAGTCTAAGGTCTGGGGTAGGTAATGAACAACTGAACCAGGATAGTAGTTTTTATTTAAACTGAGAAAAGATGAAAGATGCTACCAAGTTTTTTGGATTTAACTATCACTTTTATACTGATAATTCTCAAATCTACATATTCAGCCCTAAACTCTCCACTTACCTTTCAGTCTTGCATCTCCAACTGGATGTCTTACAGGCAACCTAATGTCATCATGTCCAAAACTAAACTCATCATCTTCTGCCCCAAACTCTGTAGCTATTTAAACTGAGAGAATTGCCAGTCATATCTGACTCCTGTGATCCCATTTGGGGTCTTCTTGGCAAAGATACTGGAGTGGTTTGCCATTTCCTTCTCTAGCTCATTTTACAGATTAGGAAACAGAAGCAAACAGGGTTAAGTGACATGTCCAAGGTCACACAGCTAGTAAGTGTCTGAGGTCTGATTTGCACTCAGGAAGATGAGTGTTCCTGACTAGAGGCCCAGTGCTCCCTCCATTGCCTAGTTACTTCCCAGCACTATTGTGAGGATCAAATGAAATAAACTATGTAAAAGGTTTTGCAAATTTAAAGGATGAATTCTAGTTTTTATTATTATTGTTGTAACTAAGTGTCTGGCCTCCAGGGCAGTTTCTCTGGGTAGGTAGGCCTATTTTTCCTTTTCCTTTCCCTCCTCCACCTTATTGAAAAGGCAAGAAGTACAATATCCATTATACCTATAAAGTCATGTAAAACACGTTTCCACATTAGCCATTTTGGGGGGGGGGGAGGCGGAGAAAAAGAAAGTGAAAGAAATGATGCTTCAATCTGTAGTCATTGTTCACCCATTTTCTCTCTAGAGGTGGATAGCATTTTTCATGCTAAGTCCTTTGGAATTATCGTGCATCAATGTATTGATCAGGGTACCTAAGTCTTTTACAGTTAACTGTCATTACGATACAATACTGTTGTTACTGTGTATGATGTTCTCCTAATTCTGCTCACTTTACTTTGTATCAGTTCATAAAGGTCTTTCCAAGCTTTCTGAAACCATCTACTTTGTCATTTCTCATAGCATAACACTATTCCATTACAATCATATACAACAACTTGTTCGGCCATTCCCCAATTAATGGGCATTCTCTCAGTCTACATCACAAAATGAGCTGCTATAAACATTTTTCACATATGGATCCGTTCTCTTTCTCTCTGGAATATAACCTAATAGTTGTTTTTTCTTTTTTTTTTGAAAGTTTCTATTTAGTATTTTATTTTCCCCCAGTTACATGTAAAAACAATTTTTCACATTTGTTTTTAAGATTCTGAATTCCGAATTCTCTCCCTTTCCGTCTTCCCACCTCCTCCCCCCCCGAGAAGGAAAGCACTTCCACACAGGTTATACCACAGGTTATACACGTGTAGTCATGAAAAACATTCATAACAGTCATGTTATAGACGAAAACATAGACAAAAAAAATCAAGGAAAATAAAGAAAAAAAAGTATGTTTCAATCTGTATTCAGACATCATCAGTTCTTTCTCTAGGAATGGATAGCATTTTTCATCCTATGTCTTGGATTTCATCAGTCTTGGATAACTGTATTGCTGAGAATAACTAAATCACTCATGGTTGATCATCTTACGAGGTAGCTGTTACTTTGTACACAGTACATTTCACTTTGCATCAGCTCGAGCAGATCTTTCCAGGTTTTTCTGAGAGCATACTGCTCATCATTTCTTATAGTGCAATAGTATTCCATCGTAATCACATACCACAACTTATTCTTTCCCCAACTGATGGGCATCCCCTCAACTTCTAATTCTTTACCCCCAGAAAAAAGCTGCTACAAATATTTCTGTGCATATAGGTCCTTTTCCTTTTTTCTTTTGGGATAGAGACCTAGTAGTGCTAGGTCAGAGGGCACACATGATTTTATAGACCTTTAGGCATAGTTCCAATTCTTTTTTCCAATGAGTGAACCAGCCCAATATTTCCACCAACAATGCAATAGTGTTCCTATTTTTTCCACATCCCCTCCAGCATATTGTTTTTTCTTTTTGGTCATGTTAGTCAATTTGGTTAAGTGTAAGTTGGTACCTCAGACTTGTTTTAATTTACATTTCTCTAATTACTAGTGATTTAGAGCATTTTTTCATATAATTATTTATAGCTTTGATTTCTTCTTCTGAATACCGCCTGTTCTGTGGAATGGCTCATTTTTTATATGACTCAGGTCCCTACATAATTGAAAAATTAGACCTTTATCAAAGAAGCCTGCTGTAATCCTCCCCTTTGCCCCCCCCCCCCAATTTCCTGCTTTCCTATTAATTTTGGCTACAGAGGGAACTGAGCATTTCTGCAGAGCTCTCCTAATCAAACCCTCTAAACAATTTTTCAGAAATATCTCAAATCAAATTCTGAGCAGGATAATAACAGCAACAACAAAAGTCACAATATTTCTTTTTACTAGCCCAGGATAGCTTAGGAGGGCTAAAAGAAAGATCTGGTCTTATCTCAAAAGATTATAGAATCATACATTTTAAGTTGGAAGGGATCTTAAAGGCCAACTAGTTTAACCCTTTTATTTTAGAGATGAAGAAACTGAGGCCCAGAGAAGTTAAGCTATTTGCTGGAAGTTACTCAGAAAACAATTGACAGAACATATTTGAACCTAGTTTCAAATCCTTTAAATCCAGTGAGCTTTCTTATTTAATTTTATTTCAAGTAAAACTATTACTTTTACTTAACTTGGAAAAAATCTATGCACTCAGGAACAATATTAGTCGCTACACAGTTCTTTTAAAAGTGTACTTTTATGCTACCAAAACAAAATGTTTTAAAGTCATTTCATGGTGAAAGGGAAACACATGGCCATGTCTTCAAATTAAAATGGAGATTAATAATGCCCACTATAAAATTAGGATTAAAAAAATAAAAAACTATATGAATTCTGCAGTACTATACAAATCAAACTACCAAAACAGTACTCCATAATATTACGGGGTAAAAAAACAAAATTAATTTTCAGGAATAAGATGTCTAGAATCTCAAGGGGAATGATGAAAAAAAGTAGGCATGAAGGGGAGGACTAGTACTTCCAGACTTCAAATTACACTATATAGTAGTAACCATCAAAATTATCTGGTATCAATTTAAAGATAGAAAAGGAGATCAGTAAAATAGACTAGCTATCAAATTCAAGAGCCCACTGGTCTCAACAATCCTAAAAATAAAGCTTACTATGGAAATAACTCCTTATTTGACAAGAACATCTGGGAAAGCTAGAAAAAATTTGGCAGAAATTAGGTTCAGACCAGCATCTATACTATGCATAGCAGAAAAAGCTCAAAATGGAGACACAACCTGAATATTATAAAGGTCAGATCGTTTTTTAAAATGGAAGAAAAGCAAATCAAGTACTTCGCACAGTTAAGGCAAGGGTCTGTGTTAACTAAACAAGTAATAAAGGCAAACACAAAAGATAAAAAATTATCTTGATTATATGAAAAGTTATTGTACCAACAAAAATCAATGAAAATACAGGGAAAAGTTTTCAATTGGGGGAAAAATTCTTTGCATCAAATATCTCTGATAAGGGTCTGATATTCAAGATATCTAGGGAGCTAGCATAAATATGTAAGATCAAGATTTAGTTCCCAGGGCAAGAACAGATAAAGGGTATAAACAAACACTTCTCAAAGGAAAAATTTCCAATGACCAAAAACCATATAAAATAGTGTTCCAAAATTAATAATAAGAAAAATGCAAATCAAAACTGCTTTGTGGTTTCATCTCACACTTAACAAACTGGCAAAGATGAAAAAGACAGAAAATGTTGGAAGGGCTGATTGTTGGCTGAATTGTGAATTGGTCCAACCATTCTAGAAAACAATTTTATTACGCTAATGAAGTGACTAAAAGGTCCCTACCCTTGGATCTAAATAGCCAATCGATAGATATACATCTCAAGGAGTTCAAAGGAAGAAAGAAAGGTCTTACATATCCTAAAATATTCATAGCAGCACTACAACACACAGTATTATAACTATATTTTTAAGAGGATGGGAAGGGAGAGGGAAGAGACCAGAAAGTAGACAGGAGGACACAGAGTAGACAGCAGGCTAGGGAACTGTTTCAAAACTGATAGTGGACTAGAAAGGCCATTTTAGGCCTTAAAATACACAGATACTATGTCTCAGGAGGAAATAAAACATCTCTAAATTAGCAGTTGGTCATTAAAGCAGAGCCGAAAGGTTGATTTTTTAAAGTTTCTTCTGTTAAAATACACATCAAATGATTAGAAAAAAATATATACAACCAAATAAACATACCAACTGTAAAATATAAGATGGATTAGGAAAAAAAGAAGTCAAAGAATCTGGTTTAAGAAACATGTTTTAAAATGAATTTGCATTAGAAGTCCCCCTAAAATATTGGAGCTAGGAGAGACCTTAGAAATCATGTGGTCCAACCTCCTCATTTTTCAAATTAGGAAACTGATGCCCAAAAAAGTGAAGCAAATGGCTCAAGGTCTCCAAGTCCAGTGCTCTTATCAATTCACCATGAACTGACATTCAAGGAGGCATCAGGCCTAATCAGTATTAACACAAAGAGCTGAATTGGGAAAGCTTATCTAAAAACATTTCAAAGATTCAACTCAAATATAAGGAAACCCTCATGTAAGTCCCAAAGCAAATAAAAAGACTCCTTACCTTCGCAGTTTTAATATAGTGACTCAAAACTTCTGCTCTGATTTTTAATGTCTGTGCATGAAGGATCTCTCGAACTACCCAAAAGCTTACCTAAAATAAAAACAAGGACAACTGAAGGGAAAGGCTCTTTAACTGATATGATATTAAATCGAAAGACTAATCCTACACCCTAAATAATGGTATGATCTAATATAAAAAGCCTGTACATGTTTGGGGTAAGAAAGTCTGTGTTTGAATTCTTTCTGCTTTACCTCCTTCAGTCATATTTACCAACCTTGCATCAGAGAGTCAAGAGAGAGAAGGGATCTCAGAGGCCATTCAGTCCAGCCTACTCATTTTACAAATGAAGAAAATGAGGCACCAGTAGGTTAGGTGATTCTGCCAAGGTTATGAGAGAGTCTTTAAGGTGAGATTGAATCTAAGTCCTCTAATTCCATAGACAGTACTCTTTCCAATGTACTATATGGCCTACCTGGTTAAAAGCTATAACAGTAGTAACAGTAATAATAATAATAGCAGCTAGCATTTATATAGCACTTCAAAGTGTGCAAAGTGCCTTATAAATATTACCTTGTCCTATTCTCATAACAACCCTCATGCAGAAGGTTCTATTATTCTGATTTTATAATCACGGAAAGAGACAGACAGCAATTAGGTGATTTGCTCAGAGTTCCACAACTATCAAGTGCCTGAAACTGAATTTGAACTCAGATCTTCCTGACTCCACGTTCAATGCTTTATCCACTAGGCTACTTAACTACCTCTAGTCAAATAAGATAATGTATATAAAAACTGTCAACTGCAAATCATAATTAAAATGTGATATACTAAAGAATTCAAGAATCTCAAAGTTGGAAGAGACTTTAGCAACCATTCAGTTTCAATACATAACTGACCAAGAATCGCCTCTTCTACTTCATCGACTAGTAGTTATGCAGCCTGTTGTCAAAGACCTCCAATAAGGAGGACCCATCACTCCAAGGCAGCCCATTGTGATTTTGCATTGCTCTCCCAGAAGGGTCTTCCTTACATTGAATCTGAATTTGCCTCTTAGCAGAGTTCCTAGTTTTGCCTTCTAGGGTCAAGTAAAACAAGTCAAGTCCTTGTGGTGCCAAGAAACCAAATTCCACTTCCACATATACCTCCTAAGTTTTCCCTTCTTTAGGCTAAACATCCCAAGTTCCTTCCAACAATCCTTAAATGGCATGGTCATGAGGCCTTGCCACAATGTGACTACTCTCTTCTGGAGGGTCTACAGATTATTTATGCTCTTCCTAAAGTTCAGTGCTCAGAAATGAACACAATAAGCCAGATATAACATGACCATGGTATGGTAGACTGGGACTATCTTCATTTTTCTAGACCAGAGGTGGGGAACCTGCAGCCTTGAGGCCACAGGTTCCCCATCCCTGGTCTAGACACTACACTTTTCTTAATGTAGCTTAAATTATTGTCTTTTTTTTTTTTTTGCTTTTTGAAGGGCAATTGGGGTTAAGTGACTTGCACAAGGTCACATGGCTAGTTTTTATGTTAAGTGTCTGAGGCCGGATTTGAACTCAGGTCCTCCTGACTCCAGGGCCGGTGCTCTGTTCACTGTACCACCTAGCCACCCCCTGTAGCTTAAATTCTTATTAGATTTTTTTTTTTTTGGCTACCCTGTCATACTCTTTAATCATACTGCGCTTGAAATCTACTGCAACACTCTTCAAATGAACTGCTGTCTAGCTACATCTCCACTGTACTTTTGAAGCAGATTTTTTTGATCCAAGTATGGGATCTTACTTTAAACATCATTACATGTTAAAAAATAGTCTACCCAGTATAAATTAGCCAGCTAAGATTTTTTTTGGACGTTTACTCTGTTATCCAATTTATCTATTCCTCTTATCTTTTTGTCATCTGCAAATCTGGTAAAACTTTTAATAAATACCTTTATCCAAGAATCATTATTATTTCTCTATCATTCCATCATTGTTGAAAACCTTGCCCTTCTCTGTGTCTCAGAGAATTCAGTTTGAAAATTTACATTTCACTTTTTCCCTACATTTTTCAGCCACCCACTCAACTCTTTCATTTCTTTATTGCTACAGGACACCTTTTACACCTTAAATTAAAACTTGCATATGTAGTCCTCTAGACATCTTTCATCTGGACTCCTACAGCCTCCTATGGTGTCCTTTTTCTTAGTCCCAAGAACCCTAGAAGATTGTTACAACTATCTTTTACACATGTAAATTATTTACCTTGCTCTTTGACTTTTCTTATATTCTAATCAAGGTGCTATGGTTTTCTCATCCTGAGACCTCTGTCCATGATCCCCTCTCTCATTGGTGAGTTTCTTCCAGAACTTCCATTTTAGGGAGCGGCATCAGGATAGCCATCCTTTATTTTCCTGGCTCTGCTTCTCTCTGGCCTTTCCTACCATGCCTCAGCTGCCTTCTCAACTTGGAACTTCCCTCAGAGTCTCTGAGACCATTTCATCCTGAACTTCTCTATCTGTCTGTGTTCTCTTCTCCCACAGATGAACTACTCTCAGGGCTTTCATTTTGGGGAGGGACCCAGGCCACCATCCTTTATTACTACTGTTTCTGCTGCTCCCCACTTTCCCAACTGTGTCAACATGCTCCCACGTGGATACTTCCCCTTTCCTTCTCTAATTCCCTTTTATGTTTTCCCCCCGTACAAACACAAGCTCCTTAAGTGGAGGGAATTTCTTTCTGCTTGTATCTGAATGACCATTACTTCGTACAGTATCTGGCACAGAGTAAACACATGATAAATGCTTGCTGACCATCTCTTATATATACAGAATTATAGAATTCAAAGTTAGTTATTAAAGCTGAATATTACTACAGTTTTCCAAATATTTTCAAACATTAATCCTTACTCACTGAACAATGGATAAGTATGTTAAAGGAAATTTAGATGATTTGCTCAAGACAACAAAGTAAGTCCATTTGCTGAATATTAAGTTTCCTCTTCTAAGTTCTAGTCAAAAGAATAAAACTGGGAGGGGCTGTACAGGTAATATAATCTAACTACCTCACTTTACACATAAGGAAACTGAGGCCCAGAAAGGGGAAGTAAAATGACTTGCCCAAGTGACAGTGGCAAGGTTTCAGCCCGTTTTCCGACTGCCAGCACAGCTCTCTCTACTGCACCATGTCACAATCATCGTTTAGTTGTTTTTAGTTGTGTCTAACTCCATTTGGGGTTTTCTTGGCAAAGATAATGGAGTAGTTTGCCAATTCTTTCTTAAGCTTATTTTAAAAATGAAGAACTGAGGGAAACACAGCTAAATGACTTGCCCAGGATCACAGAGCTAGTAAATATCTTAGGCCAGATTTGAACTCAGGTTGACTCTAGGCCAGACAGTCTATGCAGTGTGCCACCATGTGCCCATGGTTATGATTACTCTGATGTAATTGTAAGTAAGAAGTATAAGAATTAGACTTATGAGTACTATGTTATTTCAACATGGTTTTAAAATGAAAATAAATGTTAGGAGGCAATCGTTACAACCAATGAACAGGAAATGGATTTAACAAATCATTTCACTCGTTCTTCTACAATTTTTATGGTCACTGTAAATGCTAAAAAAAAAAAGACTTCTATTTTAGAATGAAATACATCATTATAGTTTGAAAAGCTTCATAAAGAAAGTTTAGATAACAAAAGCTGATACAGCAGATATGAAAACAATTCCACTTGGTATAAAGGGAGTCAACTGTGCAATCACCCAGCCTGTGGGGTATAAAGCAGTTCCTGATAGTACCCAGGACCTGGGCACAAATGTTCCACTACAGGGGCTTAATCAGGTCTCTTCACTTCTATCTATAGTGGCCTCTTGTGTCTCTAGCTACTCTACTACAATACTACTATATAATAGTAAATTCAGATTTTCATTCAAAACAAGATATTTAGCATCATCTAACTAACACCTGATATATTATGAAACTCTACATAAGACACTTCTGTCTTTAATCCCCAGCTAAGGAGGCACATGAAATCTTGTTTTAACACTGTGTTAACTAAAGCATGAACTTGTGTCACAATCTGAACAGTATTACAGCAAGGTATCAATGTGTATGTATGCATGCATGCATTCGTATGTCTGTGTGCCTAAGCACCATGCACATTGTAGACACTTAAATGTTTACTGAATGAAAAAAAACAACCCTATTAAGCACTTACTCTATCCCAAGCAATGGAAATACAAACCTAAAGGTGAGATAGTACCTGCTCTCAAGAAACTCACACTCTCACTGGGGTGATACAAAATAGAGAGGAGAATTTGGCTGAAGATAAAATGCTAAGACCCATGAGGTTCTAAGGGTTCAGCAGCAGGATGGAATCAAGGCCTAGGGCTTGTTAGGTTGTCACTGAAGGCCAAAAGTAGTGGTTTGAGATCTGTGGTGTGCAGTAACAAGGCTGACTGATAATAAAACCAAGTAGTCCTCCATTTTACTGGAAATTGGGGATCGCCTACCTAGCTCTGGGACCAGTGGTCCAAGAGTCTGTGTGGACTGGGGATCTATGTTCCTTCCCACAGGAGGGAGATTTTGTGGGAAGGCTTAAGTGTCTAGCTAGGAGGAGAAAAAGATGCAAATGGGAGATTTAAATTAAAAAGAGTAGACAAAGGTTCTAGTCAGCACTTGAATTAACTAGTTGTATGACTAATGTCTCATCTAATTCTAATATTTTCATATTAAAGTGAATGAGAGATTTTAATATTCTTGGAATGCATATAGCATTTGAGCTTTATGTACCCAGAATTATAACTAAAGGAGAAAAGAGAAATAAGATATTTTTTCTTATATGAAATTTTAGGTTCTGTTAACAGATCAATTTAAATTTTTCTAGGAATTCACTTTGAATGAGATGATGCTAGAATAGCACAATCTGTAAAAAGAAGATGCCACTTTAACAACGCATACTTTAGGGAAAAGCTCAACTAACGCTTCTTAATGAAAGCTTTCACTTAAAGAATTACATTTTTGAAAAGAGTATCATCATTTTAGGCAGGCCTTACATGATTAAATCTTCTTGTGAATGCAACTGCATTTGGTGCAGAACTGTACTTCTCTTTTTTATTCCATCCACAACTTGAAAGCTCCTGAAAAATTAATGATAATTAGATATAATATGACTTAAATAGGTAAAAGATTTTCTTACTACAATAATAAGGGTCAAAGGGTTGCAAACATATAAGTATACATACATATATGCATATTATATACATACACACAAATATAACCTTTTTAGTTCTCCCTCAACCACAATTTAAAAGGAAGAGTTAAAATAATGCATTTATTTAATACTGTATCATCATGAATGAATTCAGTAAATACAAAGGAGTATTTAATTTTCTAATTTTACTAGATACTAAGTAATACTCTTTTTGTCTTTTTATGCTTCCTATTTCTAAACTACCATTTTAGTTTGTAAAAGATAAATCCATATTTTAAATTGTCAATTTTTTGTGTTATAGATTTAGAGCAGGAAGGAACTTCAGAAACCAGTCTAATCCCTTTATCGTACATATTAGGAAATTAAGGCACTACATTAGTTTTTACATACTCATACATAAACATATATATGCATACATATGTGAGCCAACAGCACATTATTAAATAGTTAGTATATTACTTATGCACTTTAAATTAATCATTAAATACCTGAGTGGAAAATAATAAAAATTCAAAGGAATGTAGCATGTGTACATTTTCTAAATTAAATTATTTATCCCTATAGGATAAACTTAGGCTTAGAGAACTTATATAACATTTAAATGAAAGCCTGAATAAAAGGAATACAGAAAGTTTAGAGAATATTCCTAAAGCTTTGTTTAAACTTTAAGGAATAAAACCTGTCAACAAATCACTGCAATGATATAACAAAATAAATTATTTCAAGGTTTTTTTCCATAAATGAGGCCCATTTTTTTTTACCTTTTTCTTTCCTCACACATGTGCCTTTTAGCAACTCACCCTTCCACTCAGGAATTTCAGTGGTTATCTATATCTATCTATCCATATGTATCGATGTGCTTTCTAGCCTCAAATATGTGATGATTTTATTTTTTGCAACAGCAAAATAACTGCTGCATTCCAAATAGACTGATCTGCCTCCTGGACAAAGTAAAGTTACTCATGTTATCCTTCTCTATACTCCAGGGGCTTCGACTGAATGAAGCTTTCTTGAATAAAACAGAAGCTAGATTTTGGTAGGAGGTAAAGGTGTCTAAGGTACAGGTTGGGAAATAGCCCTCATCAAAGCTTTGGAGAAGATGGTTTCATGGAGAAGAGGAGGAAAAAGTATAGCTGTATGCTTAAAGCTTAAAAACAATGGGGCTCTTCCTGAAGAGGGAGATGTGCTCTGAGGAAAAAGAAGGTACTTGTTCTCCAAAGAATAATGCTAAAGAGCCACAGAAGCTATCACTCAGTAATAGGAACAGAAAGAGACAACTGGGTAATTCCCTGGTCTTGCACTGGGACAGCTATTTCTTAATCTAATAACAAAAGAGAGGTAAGCTGCTTTCAGTAGGCACATATCAAGGTGAGGACAAATACATAAGAGTAAAACTGGGTCTCCCTATTTTGATCAAGTTGAAAGTACCAATCATAGCCTCAATTCCAATACTGACAGGCATGGGAGCTTTGTCCTATTCCATTTTGGACACTGGCCAGTTTGTCCCTTCTTGGCCCTCCACTTCCAAGACTGGTACTGGACCAGCTTTATTCCTACTGCAGTTCAGAACTCCTAAACTCAACCAATCCACCAGCCTCAGCTTCCCCATGCCCAGTCCCTTCTCAGTACACTTATACTTTATTCACCTCTTTACACTCTAGTTCTACTAGCCAACATGCTGCTCTAGATAAACAACATATAACTCTGGGCCTTTTCACTGGCTAGAAGGAAATGTCTGGAATGTTTCCCTTCCTCACCACAGCTTCTTAGCTTCATTCAAGATTCCGTTCAAATACTATCTCCTGTAGGAGGCCATTCTGAGTTGTTACCTCCTTATTCCTTCCTAATAGTACCTTCTCCTTGAAATTGCCTTCTAATTATATTATAAATATCTTACAGGTACATAGTTATTTGCATCTTATCTCCCCCTTTATAAAGTTACCTTGAGGGTAACTACCACGTTTTAGCCTTCCTTTATACTGCCAGAACTTAACAAAGTGCCTGGCACATATATAGTAAGCACTCAATAAATGACTGTTGACTAAACAACTTTTCTTAGAAAGAAATTCATTCTTCAAAAGATGAAAAAACCAAGAAAAGAACATTTTATTGTGGATAATTCTCTAAAACAGGTAGGAACAGAAGTAGAAATAATGGGAATGCTGGGGTGAGGGGTAGTAGAGGGAGAGGGAACATTTCATTCCTTTCTTGAGTTGTGATAGAAAAGAAAAGGAAACTTGGAAAATGTGACATAAAACTTAGATTTTTGGAAAGCAGACTTCAAAGGTTTAGAGGAAAAATAGGTAGGATCTCATGGACTAAAAGTTTAAAGAAGTCTTCCCAAGAGGGAGAAGAGTGGCTCAAGAATGAAATGTTGAGATACAAAAGAAAATTCCACCGAGGAGAAAAAAACGTGTCATGTCCAAAATGTGACGTATCTGAATATAATCAAGATAGATTTTAAAAAGAAATATACAGAAGATGAAAGCAAGAAAGTGTCAGGAGTGCTAAAATTTAGAATGAATTGAGTCTAGTGACAGATGCCAAGCACAAAATAAGTTTTTCTGATGGCTTGTTTTATTTCATTTTTAATCTAGGAGTAAAAGGAGAATCAAAGAAGAGACAGATACTTTGCTTAGGGACAATTGGTCTCCAAAGTGAGGGACTGCAGCATGATCCTGAAAGGTGTGTGATGAAATGATCTAAGGATAGCAAGATGAGTAGTAGTCCTGCCCTCCCTGCAACATCTTTGTCATGACTTATATAAAAAAAAAAAAAAACAACAAACAAAACCATACCACCTCCAGTCCCATCGTGGGCCCCTTATTTATACAGGTGCCCTAAGGAAAATCTCCCCTATCCCTAGCCCCTCAGATCACCTGTTATATATATATATAGCTATAGCAGAATCTCCTTTGGCTGGCTGTGCTCTTGAGTAGTCACTAGTCAATAAGGGTCGGCATCCTCACTCCACTCCATTTTCGGTGGGACAGTCACACAGGATGATCAGGCATGGATGGGTTACAATTAATATCAAAAAGTTCCTCCCAAACTCATTTGTCTTCCAAATTTGCTTATTACTGCTAACTTACCACCATCCTTCCAGACTCCCAGATTTACCACTTTGGCTCACCACAGCTTCTTAGCTTCATTCAAGATTCCGTTCAAATACTATCTCCTGTAGGAGGCCATTCTGAGTTGTTACCTCCTTATTCCTTCCTAATAGTACCTTCTCCTTGAAATTGCCTTCTAATTATATTATAATATATATATATATATTATATATATATAATATTTGAATATACATATTATATTATATTTGAATATATATTATATATATATTCAAACCTTGATTCTTACTCCATCCTCTAAAATCTGGTTTCTGATCTCATCTTTTAATTTAAACTGACCTCTCCAAAACCAGCAATCTTTTGATCACGAAGTTTAATAGTACTTTCTCAATTCTCATCCTTCTTGACAATGCTGATAATCTTCTCCTGGATATTCTCTTCTTCCCTAGATTTTCAACAGAACTCTCTATTTGTTCTCCTCCAATTGATCTGACCATTATTCTTTGTCTCTTTTACTAGATCAGGGGTGGGAAACCTGTGGCCTTGAGGCCACATGTAGCCTTCTAGGTCCTTGGATGTGGCCTTTTGGCTGGGTCCAAGTTTTATGAAACAAATCCTTTTATTAAAGGGATTTGTTCTGTGAAGTCTGGATTCAGTCAAAGGGCCACACTTGAGGACCTAAAGGGCCACATAAGGCTTTGAAGCCACAGGTTCTCCACCCTGTGCTAGGCCATGTTATGTCCTCTAATCATGGGTACCCCCTAAAGGTTCTGTCCTGGGCCTTATCTTCTCCCTCTCTACTAATCTAATTTGCTCACATGGGTTCAATTTTCATCTCTATGTAGATATTTCCAGATATATATATCCAGAACTAGTATCTCTCATGAGTTATTGTTGTATATTACCAACTTTCCTTTGAACTGGATATTCCACTGTCATCTCAAAATGACAATGTCCAAATAAACCTCATTATATTTTCCCCAAAACTCTGACTTCTTCAATTCAGACTTTCCTATTACTGTCAAACATAACACTATTCTCTCCTAGTCACTCAGGTTCACAACCTTTATTTATCCTTAACTCCTAAAATGATACTCACTCCACATCTTCATTAATGTCTCTCATATCTCTTCTCTCTACTCAAATTATAATTATCCTGGGTCAGGCTTTAATCGTCACTCACCTGGACTATTGCAATACGTTTAAGTGACCTCCTTGCCTCAAGTCTCACCTCACTCCATTTTATTATCCACTGGCCTATTTGTTATTCCTCACTGTCTACCTCCGTTGCCTGGAAATCTTCTCCCCTCTTCACCTTTGCTTCTTAGTTTTTCTGGTTTCCTTTAAGACTCAACTCAAATACCAACCTCTGGTCCTTCTACTGCATTCCTCTCTGAAATTACTTTCTCCTACTCTGTAAATATCATTCACATACCTAGTTATTTCCTTATGATTATCTCCCACAGAAATGTGAACTCTTGGGGCAGCTAGGTGGCAGAAGGAACAGAGCACCTGTCCTAGAGTCAAGAGGACCTGAGTTCAAATCTGGCCTCAGACTTAACACTTACTAGCCATGTGATCTTGGGCAAGTCACTTGACCCCAACTGCCCTACATTCCCCCTCCAAAATGCAAAAAAAAAAAAAGGTGAACTCTTTCAGATTAAGAACTGTTTTTACCTTTTTTTAAATACCCAGAGGCACACAGTAACATACCCAATCAGGCAGCAAACTTTCATCATTTTTACCTCCAGAATATCTCTCACATTTCTCATCTCTATTCATATGTCCCCTGCCCCAGTTCAGGACCTCTCATCTGAATAACTGCCTCAAAATTGATGTCCTTACCTACTATTTGCTTCTATGATTCATCCTGCACACAGCTGTCAATATGGTTTTCTAAAGTATAGGTCTGACAAGGTCACCTGTCTATTCAACTGACTCCATCTGTTCCCAAATGACTTGTGTTGAATATCATTTCACCTTTATCTCATCCTTTGTGAATTTTTAATTTTTTTAAAGTTTTACAATGTTATTAGTATGAGTAGTGAAAATATATAATTTATATGTAAATAAACATACATATGTACATATATAAAAGGTGCATGCAAATTTTTTGTTGTTGTTATTGATTAGGGCAAATAACCAAAAAACCTTGGAGACTGCTTTATCCAGACTATTGCAATACCCTAAATGATCTCCTTGCTTCCAGTCTCTCCTCTTCTCCTTAATTTCCTTCTGGACTCAGTTTTAACGCCACTTTTTCCATGATACCTTTACTGTTCCCCCCAGTTATGAGTGCCTTGCTCTCCAAGATTATCTTCAGCCTGCTTTGGATATGTTTTCTATACACCTCTATTTTTACATAATCTATTCATTATAATGTTAAGCTCCTTAAAGGACAGGAGAGTTTTGCTTTTGTCTTTATATTTCTAGTGACTAGCACAGCACCTGGTACAGAGTAAGCAGTTAACAAATGATTGCTGATTGAACTGATCTTTCTCCTCCACTGCAGAAGACAAGATCCTAACTTTTTTCTAAAGTGCCACTGAACCAACATCATATACAATTGATGTGTATGAGTGTAACAGTAATGAGATTTGAAGTTCCTTTAGTATTGCTAAACTAAGAGGTACTTAGCACCTAGTTCAGATTAAGCCTCTGTTAAAGAAACAGAAGGTATGAACTCCTGTCTCCTGTTGTTGATGTAACAGGAAGGGGCTGAGCAGGGAGGAGTAATACTATATATAAGGAAAAACCCAAAGAGGGAAAATCCAAATTTCTTGGGACAGGCATCTGGAGGCTGAAGAGGAGCCAGGGAGACTGAAGAGGAAAGCCTCTCCCATCACGCTAAAGAGAAGAATGACTTTGATTTTGAAAACCTGGATGGAGTGACTTTTTTTTTTCTGGAAACCAGCTGAAACTTCTGATGAGTCCAAGGGCCAGCTGTAGCTGCAGATGACTGACAAAGCATGACTGTGGTGTCGGTATTTTGCCTGTTTGTGGCTTTGTTAAGCCTTAACTTCCTAGGAGCAGCGACTGGAGGATTTAATGTGGAATGGACACTGTGAACTTCAGCGTGGGAACAGAGACTGCATGGAGATCTGGACAAGGACCTGGGAGCTGTCTGCGTTTGAACCCAGGTAACAGTTTGGTGAATCCAGGTAGGATCTGGGACCATGGAAAAAGATCCAGAGAATCCGAGAAACTACCCTGAGTCAAGCTGAAGGAAGACTTTACTTGGATACTGTGTACTGACTGAGAAACTGTAAATTTACTAGTGACCTAGGGGTGGAAGGTCTGTGTATTTTCTAATGATTCAATACTGAATAATGAAGGATGATTGACTAAATTACTGTACTTAGTGATTGATGACTGAATAAGTAATTGATCTGTAACTTAGCAGGCCCCATGAGTGGAAAACTTTGACTATTATACTTTGTAATCAAATTAAGGATTTTGTGAATGCTTGAGTTACTAAATGATTGCTCTTTGTTCAAAACTTTGTGAACACTGTAGTGGAAACTATGTGGCCATTTTCTGTGATAAGTTGTTGTGAATGCTGTATTTTGATTTTTTGTGAGAAGTTGTAATATTATGAATGCTTTACTTTGATTTACTGTGAATGTCTTGCTTTGATTTGTTATGGAATAAATACAGTGTTCACTATACTGTGTAATCAGAATCTTAAAAGCTGTTCACAGCAGCGTTCTTCTGAAAAGCTGCTGGTATGTGGCTTTACAATGAATGAACATATTATCAACATTTACTTTTGTAAAGTTACATCAATGATTCATCTTGTTATCCTTAGCTAGACTGCATTCTGTATGATCTTTAGATCTTAGGCTTTCTTTAACTAAATCTTTCTTTCCCTCCACATTGTGTGGTGAGTCTAAACCAACAAACCTATACCAGATGCTTTAAATATATCCAAATATTCCTTCCTTTAAAGAATTTTCCAATATAATAGATGTATGCTTTCTCATATTTCTTATTTTCTGTTTCAATAAGGTGCTTATATGTACTACTATGGACCTTCTGAGAGACAATGTGGCTTAGTAGGTATATAGTTGGCCTTGTAGCCAGAAGGGCCTGTGTTTCCCTTTGGACCATGTAACGCTAAGAAAATCACTTAACTTCTCTGGTCTCTAACTGTATTTGCTAAATCCCACATTCATGGAGATGAAAATCCAAGTGCACATTATTATTTTTTTTTTTGCTTTTCAGAGGGGGGAAGGCAGGGCAATTGGGGTGAAGTGACTTGCCCAAGGTCACATAGCTAGTTTTTTGTGTTAAGTGTCTGAGGCCGGATTTGAACTCAGGTCCTCCTGACTCCAGGGCCTGTGCTCTATTCACTGCGCCACTTAGCTGCCCCTAAGTGCACATTCTTAATGGTCACTATATTCAGCAATAGTAGAAATCATATTAATCTCTCAAATCCTTAATTTCTTCATTTATGAAATGAGGGAGATGGGATCATCCCTAAAGTCCTTTCCAGTTCTAAAGTTCTGTCAGCAAGATTTTGTAAGCTTTCATCACATCAAGAACACATGGTGTTTTTATAGTCCCAAATTCATAAAAAGTAATTTTATTTCACATTTCTACACAAACACTTAAATTAATGCAATATATTTAGCTGTTTTAAACTTGAGAAATAAAGTCAAAATATAACTCACATCTGGTTGAATAGCCTTAAATACTGGGACATCCATTAATGTTATCTGACCCTGAAATGAAAAATAATAAATTACATTCAAAATTAATATTCTGTGATTCCATATAACATAATTTATCAGGCTTACTTGCATGATTTTGTTAAAATCACATTTGCTATATTTCAAAATACTCTGTCAGAATTTTTTCATCTATAAAGAATATTAGAAGGAATTTACATAAACCTACAACATGTACATATATACATACATGCTTCGAATTTGAAAGGAGATTTTTTCACAAAATGTAGGCACTCCATTTCAATGTAACCTAATTCATTTTTAAAGCATTCCTATGAAATATAATAATGCCCATTTAATGTGAGAAATGGACTTAGTCGTGATCACATAAATTAGTGGAATATTCAAGAACACATACATTCCCTATGTCCCAATTCATAGACTAATGTTCTTTATATGACTACTACACTACAATGCCCTGAACACTACATATTTGACAAAGATAATAGTTTCTACTTAATTTGGAGAAGGAAAGAAAAATCTGACACCTTGCCATTAGTATCAATTCATATACATTATAATATTCTCTATAAAGACTCCCATTAAAATTTTTGCGTAACTTCAACTTAAGATATGACTCCTGATGTATGTGCTCTACTCATCTGTTCTGGGTCCCAGTGCAGCACAGGTTCTTTGATCTGCTTTTCTAAAGGAAAGCAACTCAAAAGGGGTTAACAATCTTACTTTAATCAAACATATATATCAGTTACCTAGTTCAGGGAAAAAACTCAGCACCTTGAACTTCAGAGAGTACAAATAGAAATTACAAGCAGACAAAAAATACACAAGACAGAGAAATAACATAATTCAATAGACAGGGCTTCTAGCTGACCAATCATCACCTACCTATATATAGTTAGTTGCCAGAGAGAGAAGCACCAACATTTGGGTTTTCAAAGGGGGGAAGAGAGAGTGGCTCAACAAATGCCCAGAATCTCATCTGGCCAAATCACACAACTCTGTCCACAAGTGAGTGTGAAAGCAAAACCTCATGTCAGGGTATATATATAGCCTTCTCCAAGGTCAGAAGACATCACAACCTTCGGGACCCACTGCCTAATTACAAAGTAACAAAAAATGTGCCTTCCTGAAAAACAAGCCTCCTCTAAGCAAGCTTCTCTCGTTGGGCTCCAAGTGAGGCCTATTAAGGGTCAGGAAAGATCGTCAAACTCCTTTACCATTACACCCAGTAAGAGAGTTATTGCTCCCACTTTAATAGTTTTGCTTTCTTGCCCAAAGAAGAGGCACTATATAGCATAAGCTCCAATGACTGACAAAAATGGCAACTGCCTTCTCTAATTCCTGTTGTCACATCTGTGGAAAACAGTATGCAGGACTATTTAAAATATATACACTACCAAAATCATTACTGGTAGTGTTAACACCCCCGCCCCCCCAGAAAAGAGATAGGTTATTTTTCTGACCTTCCAAAATCAGTATCTCACAGCACAATACCACAAATACTAATATTTATCTACATGTAAAACTATGTATGTATAGGTTTTTTTTTTCAAATTTAGGACTACAATGTATCTTATAATTTAGAAAAATGTGATGCTTTCTGATAATCTACCGTTTTACTTCTAAGCTGTAGGTCACTATACAATTACAATTTATTTAGGAAAATATAAAATGGTTCAGTAAAAGTTTCATTTTAAAAGTGCCTTAATGTGCTTAGTGACATTTAGTCTTCTCTCCCCCCCCTTTTCTCCCTCTCTCTCCTGCTTTCATGGGAGGTACAGGGAAGGGAAGAATGATTTCTATGGATAGGATCAACTAAACTCTTCCTCAACTGCCAAAAGTGAGAAACTACAGGCAATATCAATCACCAAAGGAATATTTACTCATATGTATATGAAGTATGCAAAGTACTAGGCTAAGTAATGACTGGGAAATAAAGAGATTCCTGTCTTGACAAGACATATAAGCCATTCGCCACTAACAAATGTACTGAACAAGATCACTCCTACAGCAATGCCTACAAGAAGATTTATGGAATTTTCTATTGTTTTTGTTGTAAATTCTGGCATTCACCTGATCAAACACTATGAGTAAATATATTTCACAGAACCATAGATTTCCAAAATTAATATCAAAAAATGGAAGGGCTTCTTCTTCAAATTGTATAAGATCATTAACACTTTCTCGCCTCATCTCAATACAAACACTCCCATAAATGCTCAAACTGTCAGTGTCCCATAGATAAATAGCCATACTGTTTTCCACCTCTTATCTATTTTGTTTCTTTTTCTACCACACAACCCTAAACAGGAAAAAGATGGCCTAGGCTGACTTGCCACCTAGTGGCTAACACAGGAATTATCTCAGCAACTTTTCCTTCCCCAGGGAAGAACGGCATATACATCATAAACGCACCTCAAGTCAGCTCCCAAAAATGCACAAATTTGAACTCTTTCTCAACCACATGCCTGCCATCTCTTATCATCAAAGCAAGAGAATCCTACTACCACCACCCCAACTCTTATTCCATCTGTGGGCCAAAAGATAAATGTAACCAAGGCTCATTTATAATATACCTATATCAAAGAAAATGAAACGTCATTGTTCTAGGGACAGAGGAGGCATTAAGGAAAAAAAGTACCCCAAAACTCAGTGTCAGTCACCTCCCATATCCAATCTGTTGCCAATTCCCATCAACTATCCCCTTAACATCTCCTGTATATATCCTCTTCTCCAGTGTTTCTCTCTGTTCATTTAGTATCTACCCAAGGGAGGGTCCTTATCACCTCATGGCTGAACTGGCAACAGCCTCCTAGTTAGTTCCTCCACTCAGTTGCCAAAGTAATCTTCCTCAAGTGTTAATCTAACCATGTCATTCATGACCCTTACTCCATAAATCCAGCGGCTCCTTATTACTTCTAGGATCATACAGAAATACAACTATTTGGTTTTTAAAGCCCCTTCACAACTTAGTCCCTTTGCCTTTCCAGTCTTCTTACACTTTGCTGCTCAATATATTCTAACACCCAATTCCTGTCCCTCCATATATTCTAACACCCAATTCCACTGGCCTTCTTGCTGTTCCTCAAACACAACATGCAATCTCCAGACTCCACACTTTTTCAATCTGTCCTCCATGCCTGGAATGCTCTTCTCCCTTCTTGGCTTTCTTCAAATTCAGCTTAAATCCCACTTTCAGTCAGATACCCTTCTTAATTACCCCATTACTAACGCCTTATCTCTGAAATTGCCTCCCACTTATCCAGTATTATTTCTTGCATGTACATAGTTGCGTATTGTCTCTTCCAGCAGACTGCTCATTCAAGGAAGGGAACAAGTCTTACTTTGTATCCCTAGTGCTTAGCACAATGCCTAGCACACCTAGCCAATGCTTAATAAAAATGTGCCTTAATTTGTTGACTTAATGGATACAAAAGTAACCTCAATGCTGAGACCTACATCTAACAGAGGAAATACTTAAGGTAGAAAACACTTGATCTCCTTGCCAGGACTATGAAAGCAAGCACGAACAATATCACTTTACAAATATTACTTAATAAAACTGAAAAACAGTAAAAGAGAAACCAAGCCTTCAAAAGCCCTGGTGTATGACCTAATTAAATCTGATCAACTCAAGAATATTAAAGATGAACTTGAAATAAGGGCACCAAATAGACTAGGACTGGAATAGGTTTGTTTCCATAGCAATAGGTCCTCATTACTGATGACAATGGAACTACCTCGATACCAGATGTTCGGTATCAGTGAGCGGAAATCTAGCACTAAAGAAAATCAGGTTGGAAAGAATGGCTGAAAAAGCTCAAAAATCAAAATGAAGAAGTATTTGATTTGTCTTCGAGGAATTTGCAAATAGTGAAAATTTCCAAAAGAATGAAGCCAGGGATGGTATACTACTCCTCCCCAAAGAAAAAAGTCAAATGAGAATCAGTAACTAACAACTAATCCATATGCCTAATTTCTGAGTCACATCACTGACTGAAAGGTACAGGAAATTTAAAAATTCTGTTTTTTAAAAATCTTTTAAAAAAAATTTAAAAATTTCTGTTAAAAATTTTTTTTAATCTTTAAAAAAACCTTAAAAAATTTTAAAAAAATACACAAATAATTAAATGGTAAAATAGATCTAGGATCTTGTCTATTTGGATATTTCCTTTAACACTCCAGATAGCATGACATCGTGTCTGTCCCTTCTCATGGGATTCTTTTTCATGTCCTCCTATAAACTCAACACAGGGGATTCACCCAACATGCTAGAAGCATTCCTCCCACTATACCACAAGAGAGTTTATTCAATTTGGGGAGAATTCTAAGTTTTTCCTTAACTGAAGCCTAAACTTGATTATTCTTCACTCCTACTTTTGCCTTTTTGATCCAGAGAGAACAAGTTTGATGCATCCGATAACTTCAGATATTTGAAGAGAGCTTTCATTGTGAGTCTCTTTTTCTTTAGGTCAAATATCTCTAATTTCTTCAGGCTGACATGAACTGACTACTACGAGTCTTGATAGTTTCATCAGAAATGAAACCAGAAGGCAAATGAAAGTTACTGCTTCCTTTGGGGAAGTAAAGAAGCTGGCAGAGCTGGCTTTATCACAGGTCCAAAGGCAACAAAAAAAATATCATTTCAGAGGCTAATTAGTAGTAATAGCTAGTAAAATAGCTACTAGTAATATAGTTGGTAGGAGTGCTTTAAGGTTTGGAAAGCACTTTACAATTATCTTATTTTATCCTCACTCATCTCTGGAAGAAGGTAGGTACTATTATTATCCCCATCTTCCAGATGAAGAAACTGAGTAAACAGAAGGTAACAGAATAAAGCCTTGCTCAGGTCTATTAAAACTGTATCTTGTTCTGATTACCCAACCACTCTCCTTTCATTTCTAGTCTGTAGAGTTAAGTTTCTAAGTAGCCAGCATAAAATAGCAATGGCAGCAAGTAAGACTACAAAGGGAAATCCAGAAGTGCCAAAGACCAAAGGACAGTAAGTTGCAAACTCTATTATACATTAAATAAAAAAAAAAATCACATCCTGGTACTACGTGCTAAATCAGGAGAAGCCATTCATGTTTTGCTGTCCGAGCCTTTTAGTCCTATGACATAATAAATCCCAGGTTAAGTCCCAGAAATCCACAGTGGTTACTGGTAACTTTCAGTTAATGTAGACATGCTAACTTTAAAGTTTTACCAACAAATTTGGGATGATTTGGATATATTAATGAAGTGACCCAACTGTGGCATAGATAAGGCTTAGTCCATTCCCCCATAAAAACCCTATAAAAATGAGACTTCCAACTCCTTGTCCCTCTTCCATGTCCACTGGATCCATGCTTTCAAGCGCTCCTAACTTGAACTCATAGTTACCAGAGGGATTCTGTGCCTCCACTCCTCCTCAACCACCCTATCTCTGTCCCCACACCATCTGCCTCTGTACCTCTTTTGCCACTTGTCTCTACTTTCTGTGCTGTTCTTCCCTACACTGTCCTCTGCGTCTTACTAAAAGTGTGATTGTAGTCCCATTTCCTGCTGCCACCATGGTCTTCCCCAGAAAGTACTCCAAAAACCAGAAATGCCTGCCCCATTTAATAATATCATAGATTAATTAGTATTTAACCAGATCATCCAGCTAATAAGTGTCTGAAGCTGCATTTGGAGTCAGGTCTTACTGACTCCAGCTCTAGTGCTCAACTGTGCCACCTAGTTACTATGTGGAGATCTCATCTTGCTCAAGAGAAGCATTTGCAAAAAAAGACAACTTTGAAAATAACTGGAGCTTAGGCTCTAACATCTATAAAAAGGATGCATTTAGTAGAAATCTCAATAAAAATATCAAATTAAATCAACATATGCTTTGAGACTCAGAGACTTTAATGTACAGGTGAACTAAGGGAAGAAGGCAGAAAGTGTTCAAAAATATAGTTCAAGAATATGAAACGAGGTCAAAGGTTTATAGACTACAAAAAAGCCTCATACTTATATATTATGACCAAATGCCTAAAAATGAAGTAAATGGATATATTAAATATATCACAAAAAATGAAACTGTATACTTTTAACCAAATCAAAAGACAGTCATCCCTCAATTTGAGGAGCTTATAGGTACACCACCAACATGTTAAAAAAAAAAATCAAAATGAGTAAAAAATAAGAATAAAAATGAGTAAGATAAGGTAACTAAAGGAGAAGGAAATGACAAACTACTCTGGTATCTCTGCCAAGAAAACTCCAGTTACAAAGAGTTGGACATGACTAAACAATAAATGGTAACTAAAACAACTCCAACCTAAAGTAAACAAAGCTGCTGATGCCTAAAATTGGGGAATGGATAAATATGGATAAATAAATGGACTTAAAACGTCATGATTTCCTAAAGAAGTTTAACTAACAAAAATTAATTACCACAAAGAGAAGATCAAAAAAGCTTACTTAGAAGCCACCTAGTCCAGCAAACATTTGACGTGTTGGCAGCCGAGGGACACTGATTTGGAACATAAATTAATCTGTATAATCTTACCAGGAAAAGAAGCTACAAGCAAAATGGCAGAATATGTCGGGTGTAAACGTAACTCCCAAAGTTCACTTCAAATCAACAAGTAAGGCAACACAAATATAACCAAAACTGCAACAAGAGGAAAAGGCCCTTTGAACCAAAAATCACACCACAGGGCGAGAAATCTCACATAAAACAGAAGTTTTTTTTTTAAATCAGCACTTCTTCTAGTAACAAAAAACTAAAAAAAAAAGTATTCTATCAGAATGGCTAAACAAATCATGGCAGAAATAGAAAAGCAGATCACTGACCAGAATACACAAGCAATTAAAAAAAACCAAACAACAAATAAGCATTTATTAAATACCTACTGTGTGCCAGGCACTGTAGAAGGTGTGCAAAATGCTGGGAATTCCAAAACAAAGAATGAAACTCTCAAGAAGCTTACATTTGAGTAAGAGACATAAAAAGTACATATAAAAATGTACTGAGAATAAACAAAAAGCAATTAAATACAGCCTCTAGGTGGTGCAACGGATAGAGCACCAGCCTTGGAGTCAAGACCTGAGTTCAAATCCAGAGTCAGACACTAGCTGCGTGACAACGGACAAGTCACTTAACCCAGTTTGCTTCAGTTTCCTCATATGTAAAATGTGCTGGAGAAGGAAATGGCAAACCACTCCAAAATCTTTGCCAAGAAAACCCCAAATGGGGTCACACAAAGTCAGACATAAATGAAACACAAATGAACAACAACAAAACTAAACACAAAGTAGTTTGGGGAGAATACTAGCATTGGGATGGGAGGAGCAATGAGGAAAGGCTTCATGTGGAAGATGTTTGCAGGCTAGTCTTGAAGCAGAAAAGGTATTCTATGAGGCAGAGGTGAGGAAGAAGAGCACTTGGAGGTATGGAGGGCAGTCAGTACAAAGGCATGGAAGTGGGAGATGCAGTGTCCTGTGAAAGAATCAGAGAGAAGGCTACTTTGGCCAGACCACAGAGAATGGGAAGGAAACTACTCTATCATGAAACTAGAAAGACAGATTGGGGCCAAGTTTGGGTTTTAAAAGCCAAACACATTCACTCTCTCTCTCTCTCCTTCTGTGTGTGTGTGTGTGTGTGTGTGTGTGTGTGTGTGTGTGTATTTGTTCTCAGATACAATATTGAACCAGTAGATTTTATTGAGTAGGGGAGGGATAAGGTCAGATCTATGCTTAAGAAAAAGTACTTTAGAAGGTTTAGGGGATGAACTGGGAGTGGGGATGGACTTTAAACAAGAAAATTAGGAGGCCATTGCCACAGTCCAGGCAAGAGTTGGAGAAGGCCTGAACTGGCCTGTGGGAGGCAGATACCTAAAATGTGGGGATAAAAATTGCAAAATTTGACAAATGTCTGGATATGTAGAGGAAGAGAGTGAGAACTACAAGATAATGCTAAGGTTATAAACTTAGGATAATGGAAGAAAGATGGTTCCCTCAATAGAAACAGGAAGGTTAAATATAAGGTATGATTCTGGAGGAAAAATAATGAGCAACACTATTCTAGATATGTTCAGTTTTGACATGTTTCTGGGATATCCAGTTTGAAACGCTTAATAGGCAGTTCTCAAGAGACAGCATGGGTATTGGATACAAAGTTAAATAGATCTATAAGTCATATGCAGAAAATTGATAATTAAGCTCATAGAAGATTATGAGGCCACCCAGAGAAGAGAGAAAAGAGAGAGCCCAAGAAGAGCCTTGAGGTACAGGCAAAGTTAGAGGGTATGATACTGATGATAAGCCAGCAAAGAAGTCAGATGGTTAGGAGAAGAAATAAAGGAGAGTACTGTAACAAAAACTTAGAAAAGAGTACCCAGGAGAAGAAAAGAGAAGTGAGATGGGAGTGTAAATTGTGCTAAATACAGTGGAAAGGTCAAAGAGGGTGAAGATTGAAAACAGGTCATTGTATCTGACAATTAAGTGTTGGTAGATAAATTTAGGGAGAAAAGTTTCAGTTTAATGATGAGATCAGAAACCAGAATACAAAGGACTGGGGAATGAATGAAAGGAGAAGTGAATACAAAATCAGACAGCTTCTTCTAGGAGTTTGGCCAGGAAGAGAGACACAGGACAACAGTTTGTGAAGAGGGAACAGTCAACTGAAAAATTTTTAAGGACAGGAGTGATATGAGCATGTTACTGATTTTCTGGGGGCTTTAGGTATAAAAGGGTAGGTGATACAGGCATAATACAGGTAGTCCATATGAAGCCAGTAAGGTTTCTTTCCTCTTATGATAACACTAACAAATTTCACAATGAAGACCCATGATACAAAATAAGTTTTTTTCCCCAGTATTGCCTTGAACATCAAGCTTTTTCCACAAAGCCTTGGTCAATGATCCAAAAGTAGTGTTAGTTTGGGTTTAAAGTATGAGTATAGTGTTCTTGGAAATAGAACCTAGGCAGGATGAAGAGGTCTTTGCTCCTCATACCTCCCCTTCTAGTTAGTCATACATAATTAAGTGGCTGAGCCATGATTCAGAACCACATCCTCTGACTCCATATATAATAATTATAGCAGACATTCATATGAAATATAAAATCTAATTTGATCTTCATAATGACTCTGTGAAATAGGTGCTATTATTATCCCAATTTTTCAGTTGGGGAAAACTGAGGCTGAGAGAGGTTAAAATGACTTGCCCAGGGTTGCACAGATATTAAGTGTCAATGATAGGATTTGTACTTAGATTTTTTTGATTCTAAGGACAGCATACTCACTCACACACACTTTCTCTCCATACACATATACTCTATTCTGTTTCTACTGGTACCCTTCAAGAGCACACCTAATCCTTGGCCAAGTTCCCACTCAGTGTGGCCAGGACTGATGGATAGGTAATTAGTCTCCATTTCAGAGAAAATGTCCCCTCTTCTTTTTGCAGAGGTGTGTGTGTCGGGGGAAGCAGGGGTGGTGCAGGGGCTAAATGAGTCTGCCTAAATGAGTCTGAACTTTTTTTTTTGTAAAGAATTGGCTGGGGGTGGTGGTGGAGCCAAGATGGCGGCATGGCGGCATAGGAGCAGCAAGGTACCGCAGCTCCCACATAGCCACCTCAAAATACCCATAAAATATGACTCTAAACAAATTCTAGAGCTCTAAAAAGCACACAAATATACTTTCTGCTGAAGGCAGCTCGGCTAGGAGGGACCAACTCAGAGCTGGGAGCCGAAATGAGCCCAACCTGAAACAGCGGCTTGGCCCTGGGGGCGCCTGACAAGCTGAGCAGAGCTGCAGCTGGAGCTTCAGGAGAGCCAATCTGCGGCAGCTGTGGTGGTATCCAGACTTATCAAGCCAAAAGAAAAAAAGGACGAGTGAAAGGTCAGTGGAACTTGGCTAAAATTTGGAGAGATGAGCGGGTCCGGCCAAACTGTCTCCAGGGCAAGAAAGCAGCAGAAGTGGAGGCCCTGCAGCCACCTATACCTTGCTGCTTCAGAGCTCCCAGCCTGCAGACTGCAGGGGGGGGCCAAGTGATCGTTCAGAGGCTAAGTGCTCTTGCATTGAGCGGCCTGGATCCGGATCATGGTCTTGGGTGGTGGTCCTGGGGTGCGTTTTCAGTGAGCCAGAGCTAGTAGGGGCTGCAGTAGCCTCCTAAAAGCGCCAGCAGCTGGGGAAACCCCAGCAATTTGGGACAGAGCTTTCCCCTCTGGAAGCAGAGGTCCACAGAGCTAAAAAATCAGTGACTAGCCAACCATAAGCAAGCCTAGGAAGCAAAGTAAGAACAGCAACCAAATTCTAGATTCCTTCTTTGGGGAAAAGAAGGATCAAAGCATGGAACAGGAGGAAGACAACACAGTCAGA
>CM053584.1:60168290-60209758 GCA_028627135.1 Pseudochirops cupreus | reverse complement strand
AATCTTACTCTCATTGAACTTGGCTTAGGGAAGGAATGACATAAACTCTAAACTGGGTATCTTGCCACACAGGAGAGCAGGGGGGATGAAGATGAGAGGTGGGATGATGGAGGGGAGGGTAAGGTGGGGGGGAGGGTTGATGGAAGTACACACATCTGTAAAGGGACAGGGACAGGGTAGAGAATAGAACGGGGGGGGGGGGCGGGACAGGAGGGAGGGACATATAATCAGTCTATCACAATATGTCCACTGTGGAGAGGTTCTGTGTAATTACACATGTACAGCCTGTATTTAATTGCTTGTCCTTCCAGTGAGGGCGGGTGATGAGAGAGGAAGAGAAAGAATCTAGAATTTAAAGTTCTATAATCAAATGTCAAAAAATATATATGTATGTATATAATATATATATGTATACATACACATATAATAATAATAATAATAATTATTATTATTATTAACTACATCCAACTGGAACTTAAGATACACAGGCACTGTGGTAGGGAGATCCATCCTGCCCTACCTGAAAGTCAGAGGGGTGATGGGGGAGGATATAGGAGAGAACAGATTGGGGGAGGGGTTATACAATGGGATGGCTGTTTTTGCGTGGTGGGTAGGGGAAAGATGGGGAGAAAATCTGTAACTCAAAATCTCGTGGAAATGAATGCTGTAAACTAAAATAAATAAAAGTTAAAAAAAAAGAATTGGCTGGAAAGGTAGTAGGGGGACAAATATATTCAGAAATAAAGAAAATAAAATACAAGACTGACAAAAAATTATTTTACAATAAAGATATCCATACCAATACCTACGAAAATGCCACAAAGATACTGACTGTTCATCTATAATATTAGTTGCTCCAAAGTCCCTACTTTCTTTACCCCTCAATCCCTAAACCAAACTTGTCTATGGAGACAACTCATTACAAAGTAAATGGTTTAAGAAAAAAGTCGCCAACCCATTGCTTACCGCATATTCTTCTGGTGTAACCTTAAGAACATCGAATACCACAGCATCAAAACTCTTCTTCAGTTCAGAGCCTTTGTCACTTAACGATTCAGAACTGCTACTTTTCTGTCAATATAAAAGCAAACACCATGACCAGATTAATATATAGCTGCTACAGCTGTGATGGAAAATAAGAGGCAAAATGCAACTGACAACATTTTGAAAGTGCTGAACAATTAAATACTGCAAAAATGGGCACTTGAGAGTAAGATTATCTGAGATATGAACTGCCTGGTTTTTGAAAACACTGACCAAGTACAGCTAGGTGGTGCAGTGAATAGAACACTGGCCCTGGAGTCAGGAGGACCTGAGTTCAAATCCGGACTCAGACCCTTAACACAAAAAATTAGCCATGTGACTAATGGGCATTGGACAAGCCACTTAACCCCAATTGCCCTACCTTCTCCCCTCCAAAAAAAAAAAAAAGAGCATTGACCTAGGAGCCAGAAGACTAGCTTTGTAACTCATTTATTATCTATCTCTTAAGCCAAAGTTTCTTCATCTACAAAATTAGTCAAGATAATCTTTTAAGGTGCATTCCTGATTGCCGATGTATGATTAAATGATATTAATAAAGAAAGCCAATCTTTTCCTCCAAGTTAAGATACCTATCATAAATGAAATAAGGTATAATTGCAGGCTGGATTTGGAAAATACGAGGATAATAAATAATATAATTAAAATTCAATGATACATGTATTAAAAAGGTTATAAACAAATATAAAATTATTTCAACATAGAAATAGAGTTCAAAGAGAACCTTAAAGTCATATAGTCCAACACCCTACCCCGTTCAAAATCTAATAGTGCGGTGTACAGCATGTGAAGTTAGAGAATCTGAGTTCAAATCCCCGTTCAGTACTGCCCGTGTGCCCTTGGCCAAGGCATTTAACATCTATGTGGCTCAGCTTCCTCATCTTCACATGGACAGAGTTTTTATGGAGAACTTTTTTAGTTCTAAATTCGTATGTAAAATAAGAAGGTTGAACTACATGATTCCTGGTCCCACCAGCTCTAATCTATGTTCCTTGTTGATACTCAACAAGGCACTTCAGGTGAAGAGGTGAAGGAATTACCTTTTAAATCAAAGCAAATAAATCAGTTATGATTCACTGAATACCTGGAACAAATGCATAGCAAAAGATAAAACCTAAGATATCTAAAAAAACCAGAAATGCTATAAACACAGCTATCAATTCACAGTTATAATGAAAGCTAATTCAGAACTCCTAAAATTTAGCAAATATAAAATTTAAATTGGATGTCCCAGAATCACCAATAGCTCAACTGATCTAAACTTTCACTCATTCTCTCTAATATCTCTTCCTAATCACTCTTCCAAACTTGCCTATTTCAGCTGAAGGCACTACAACCCTTTTAGTATCTTAGGTTTGTAATCTAAACAACTCTCTCCAGTTCCTACACATCTATTCAGTTATCAAATCTTGATGTTTCCACCTTTACAATATCTGCCATTATAATCTTTCTTTACTCACACAGCTACTACCTTGGTTCAGGTCCACATTATGTCATATTTAGATAACTGTAATGACTTCTAATTGGTCTCCCTAACTAGTTCATCCAGTAGCCAGGTGATAAAAAGGACAGAACACTGGGCCTGCCTTGAGGAAGATCTGAGTTCAAATTCTGTCTTATATACTTACTAACTGTATGACTGACCCTGGGCAAATCACAATCTCTATTTGTCTCTCCTCAAGAGAGAGATAAGGATAGTAATGGCATCTACTTTCCAGGGTTATTGAGAGGGTCAAATGAGATAATACGTAAGTGCTTAGTGAATGTCTGGCATATAAGAGGTGCTATTATTATTACTATACATTACTGCCAAAATAATTTTCCTTAAGTGCAGATCTTATCATGTGAGTGGATTCCCATTGTCTCTAAGGATAAAATACAAACTTCTCTGCTCAGATTTTAAAGTCCTATGCAATGTGGCCCCAAATTATCATTCCAGCCTCACTGGACATCACTCCTCCTTCCTCACTGTCATCTAGCCACGATGGCCTTCTCTCTGTCCTCACACATGATACTGCACCTCCCATTTCCATGCATTTGTCACACACATTCCTCACACCTAAAATGTGCTCTCTGTCCATGATTCTCCTTCACAGAAGCTCCCTCCTTCCTTCAAGATACAGCTTAAGCTCCATCTTCCGCAGTAAGTCTTTAATGATCTTCCCCACCATCTCTCAGAATACACTGTATTTAACTACTCTGTGTATAGTTGGAGTACAATTGTAAGCTACTCACTTAAAATGCATCTAAATTTAATTATTCCCTTTATATTTTTATATGTACTTATCTTTCTTGTTAAAATATAATAATAGCTCTAACAGTAAGGATTTAATAGTTTACGAAGCACTTTACAATTGTTATCTCATCTGGTCCTCACAACAACGCAGGAAAGTAGGTGCTATTATTATTCCCACTTTTGAAGGGAAATAACTATGGAAAACAGTGATTTGCATGGCGTCACACAGATACTAAGTGTGTGAGGATGGATTTTAAACCCAGGCATTCTTGACTTCAAGTCCAGCAATCTATTTGCTGCACCACCTTCACTGTGAGTAGGGACTGTTTCATTCTTTGTACATGTAAAACCCCCATCCCTGTCTAACGCAGTTTAAGGTACATGCCAGGTGTTTAACACCGACTGACTGCAATTGATTATGTTCCTGACCAGGAAGCCAAACACAGGGAAGTAAAAAGATGCTGTTTATTACCTCCATCTTAATTATTTTGTCTAGTCATGTGCTTTTACTGTAACAGTAAATGCTGAATTTTCGCAATGGTAGACTCAAACTGCCTGGTAAATAGCAGGAGCTTAATAAATTTTTATTCCCTTCTCTTCCCTTTCACACAGTACTCTAGAACACAGAGGAGCCTAAATCACTTCCAAACACCCCAGGGGGCTTATAAATATACTAGTTTAGAAAGAAATAAAAAGAATTAGTTGTAGACTCCTGCATCCAGCACAGGGAATCCAACCATCTCTGGAGTCCTGCAGAGATCCAGAGATGTACAAAGGAGGAAACCAGAGTATAGAATAGCTAAGAGATCTATAGGTGGGGTCCAACTGGACACTAATGGCCTGATAGGCAAAGACTAAAGTCTGTGACTTTCAAGGGCCTAGTACAAGAGAGTAGCCCTGGGAAGATTCTGGTGGTGGCACTAGCAACCCAAGCCAAGGGGTGAGACAAAAGAATTGTAAATAAAGACCAGTCAGGTATCCTTAGATCCTGGTGGGAGTAGTCCCTGAGACCAACAGCTGGGGTAAAGGATCCCAGGCAGACTCTAAAATAGGGGAAGGTTCCATAGCACTATGTTGAGAGGGAGTCCACAGGCAAAGCAAAGCAGTATAGCAGTGCTAAAACCTCTTAAAGAGCCTCATCTTGACCACCATACATACCCAGGTCCAGGAAGGTCCTATCCAGGACATTCAGTTATACTTGACCCAATTAGCACCCCCCCAACTAAGAGACTGAAGTGGATGAGATAAGCAAATCAAGGAAAACACCAAATCCTATAAGGAAATGGATGACACTGTATAATTATAGCTACCCCCTAACTTGGTTTGAGAAATGTTTGGGGAATAAAGCTGAGGTAGGATTGCAACTCAACAAGAAATCCACTGAGGAAAAATGTCCTGACCACAAGAATATAAGAGTACCTGAAATAAATGAAACAAGAGACACAAAATGGAATAGCTAGAAAGAAAGCCTGACAAGGAGAACTGAAGCGTCAGAACAGATGGCGGAAAATCTCACCCAAGAACTGAATGACCTGAAAATGAAAATGAGTCAAACTGAAAATGATTCTGTAAGAAGAGAAATATGAAAACAAAAATCTAAAGATTGAAAAAAAACTCAAAGAAGAAAATCTAAAAGACATTATATCAGAAATAGCTAAGCTGGGAAACAGGTTGAGAAAAATCTAAGAATTATTGAACTTTATGGAAATTATGACAAGAGAAATGTGGAAATCAAATAATGAAATGTCAAGAACTCTCAGAATCAGAGAGCAAATTGAAAACAGAATTTTCTGGTCACTTCCTGAAAGAAATGCTAAAATAAAAATCCCAAAGAATGTTATAGTCAAATCCCACAGCTTCCAGGTCAAATAAAAAATTACATAATCAGTCAGACTAGAATGAGTTTAAGTACCAAGGAGCTAATGTAAGGACCAAGACTGACTGGAGATACTTAAAGGAAGAAGATAGCTTGGAATATGATATTCTAAAAGACAAAAAGATAAAGGTTTACAACCAAGGAAAACTAAGTATAATCCTACAAGGAAAAAAAGACATACTTTTAGTGGAATAGAGCATTTCCATTCACATTCAAAAAGAAACAGATGAAATCAATGAACTGGATATGCAACTGAAAAAAAATTTAAATGATAAAACTATCCCAATCTTAGTTGATATAGAGTAGATAGATAATAGAGTAGATATTTTGAAAATTTAAAAAACCATAAAAATTGATAAATGAAATTAGGAACCGCTACTTTTTTTTTTAGAGAAAATGAAAGATAAACATGAATCTTTTTTAAGAGAAAAAAATTCATTTCAAAAATGAAAAAAACAACTGGAGAGAAAATTTAAAAAATTAAAAGAAACCATTTTGCCCAATTAAATACTAAGAAAACTGATAACTTAAGCACAAATAGAATACTATTAAAATAACCCAACATTAGAAAAAGGAATTGAATAAGTCATGAATGAACCTCAAAAAAAAAAAAATCCAGGACCAGAAGAATGTACAAGTCAGTTCGATCATGCATTCAAAGAAAAATTAAATGCAACACTTAACATATAATTTGCAATAACAGAAAGGAAGATTCTCTTCAAATGCCCTATGCTACAAATATGTTTTTAACATCTAAGCCAGTATAGCAGCAGCCACACTGGCATACTCAGGATGGCAGCCAGCAGAGATTCTTAGATATGCTTTACTAGGAAAGACAGCTGTTTAAAGGGTCAACAATCTTTTTAAATTACTTTCATTAGTTCAGGGGAAAAAGTCAGCACCCTGAATTTCAGAAAAAATACAAGCACAGAAATGAAGACCAAGAGACAGGACTCTGACTGCCTGAATCAACTTTACATGCATCCCTGGATCAACAGAGCTTTTACATCTGAGCAGTGGAGGAACTCTGAACATAAAGCCACTCAGAATCTCAACCAGGGAATCACAAGATCCTTCTCATAAGCAAATCCCCAAAGCAAAATACCAACTGAAGAGTATAGATAGATAGATAGATAGATAGATATAGATATAGATATAGATATAGATATATATAGATATAGATATATATATAGATATGGCATCACAACCCTCAGCGCCTAATTGGAAATTAGCAAAAGATGTAAAAACCTTCCTACAAACAGGCCTCCCCTAAGCAAGCTTCCCTTAAATGGACTCTAAGTGAGGCCTATTAATAGGTGGGGAAAATGTTAAATCCCATTAATATTACAGCCAAGGAGGGACTAAGCAGAGAAAAAACTACAGATCAATGTCGCCAATGAACAATAACATACAAATTTAAAATAAAATAATATCAAGTAGGCTACAACAATATATCAGGACTGTTCATATACTATGAGAACGTAGGGTTTATACCAGAATGCAGGGGTGGTTCAACATAAGGAAGACCATAAGTATAAATTGTATTAACACTGTAAATAATAAAAACATATCAATAGATGCTTAAAAGGCTTTTTGCAAAAACCAGAACTGGTTTCTTTAATGTTTTATTCGTTTTACACTTACATAAAAAATGTGGGGAAAAAAACACTTCCCATGTACACAAGAGAACATAAGAGAGGATTCAATATTAAACAACAAATTTACATTTCAAGAAAACCTAGGGAAGAAACGCTACACATTGTTTTCAAAGCTATGCAGCTTTTCTGTGCTTCTTTCTATGTTTTCTTTTGATCTCTGCCATGTACTTTTTATTTTATTTTATTTTTCCCCCTCCCTCCCAGAAAGTTACAATTAAATACAATATATATATATGTACATGCATATCTATAAACATACACAGCAAACACATACACGTATATGTAAGACCACAGCATGTATGTTTCTATTTGTCAGTCCTTTCTCTGGAGGTGAATAGCAACTTCCTAAGTCTAAGTCTTTCTTTGTTTTACTAAGTCAACCAGCATCCTCTCTCATATCACGGTAGCACGCCATCACAATCATGTGCACGCAGCTTCTTTAGCCATCCCCTGGCTAAAGGGCATCTATCATACTCGCCAACCTGACAGCTGTAAGACGATATCTCAAAGCTGCTTTAACGTGTATTTCTCTAGTGATTTAGAGCATTTTCATATGATTATATATAGTTTTGATTTCATAGAAAAACTGCCTGTTTATATTTCTTGACCATTTATCAATTAGAATAGAACTCATATTTTTTCAAATCTGACAAAGTTCTTTATATATTTGAGAAAAGATATCTAAACAATATTGAATAATATTGGTGAAACAATTAATTTCCCTATTTTCTCTTTTAATTAAATCTATTTTAGCTTTAACTTTGTCTGAGATCATGATTACTACCCCTGCCTTTTTTTTTAACACATTAAACTGTATTCCAGCCCTTTACTTTATCTTTGTGCATATCTCTCATTTTTATAATGTTTCCTGAAAGCAACCTGTTGTTGAATTCCAATTTTTAATCTGCTATCCATTTCTCTTTTGTGGGTAAATTCATTCCTTTTTCATTCTAAGCTATAATTACTTGCTGTACATTATCCTCCTTCCTATTTTTCCTCACTATCCTCACCCTATTTGCCCTACCCCTCCTCGCTCCTCTGCTTTACTTCTACCTGCTACCTTGCCCACCTATTCCCTAACCTACCCACCGTGCTGTCCTGCAAATGTTCTTGCTTCCTGTGGTCCCTCCAGTAGCTGCGAATTTCAACTGTTCTCTGTCCTGGAACCAAAATGAGGAACTCTGCTCTTCTGCAAATACCTAGGGTCAGCAGGGTCCCCACCCCTCTGCTACCACACTTGCCAAGTGTGTACTAGCTCCTTCTCCCTGAGCCATAGTGTGGGACCACATCTAGCCAGCAAAGCTGTGTTTCACATCTCTCAACAGTGGAAGGTCCTTCAAATGGGGAACTATACTCAGAGCTAAGTACTGGGGACACAAAAAAATGGCAAAAGAGTCTCTGCTCTGAAGGAACTCAGTCTAATGGAGGAGACAACAAGCAAATAAATATGGACAAACATGATATCTAGTTCTATCTATGATAAGTTGGCGATAATCAGCAAGAGGCACCGACAATTTGGAATGGGTCCAAAGAAGGACTATGACTATAATGGATTAGAAAACCATGCCAAATGAGGATCAGTTGAAAGAACTGAGGCTACTTATCCTGAAGAGGAGAAAACTTGGTGGGCAATATGAAATAACTCTTCAAATACCTGAAAGGCTGCCATGTCTAAGATGAATCACATTTGTCCTGCTTGACCCCAGAGGGAAGATCCAGGACCTACAAGTGTAAGTTACAAGAGGCAGATTTCAGCTTGACATGATGAACAGTGATCTAATAACGGGCTGCCCTCCTAGCAGGTCTTCAAGCAGAAATGTTTTCAAAGAGACACCTATGCAGGTATGAGTTTGGCCTAGATGGCCTCTGAAGGCCCTTCCAACTCCCTTCTCTGATAAAGTCAGTGACAAGGGAACAAGAAGTGGGCTTGGGTTCATTTGAAACCTTTCTTCCTGTCAGTGTTTGTAGTTCCTGGCAAAGCAAGACTCTTCTGACTTGCCTAGATGAAAGAATATAGAGACTTCCCATGGTGTCTCTTGAATTGGTCCCTTATGTCCAACCTGTTGGTCTCCAAACTAGAAACCATCACTCTGATGACGATGTCATCAGTATCTAAGCCTTTCACTAATTTGTGAAGTGCATGTGACAAACAGCACAGATGCCTATGATAAGGAATTTAATTCCTTTAGAGTCTCCCTCCTGGCTGGCAGCACATGAGCAACCATGGAAAGCTTTTGAGACAGAAATCGCAACTGGGACAATAATTCAGCCATTGGACCCCCACACTCCACACAATCCAAGAGGTGGGAGTTACTGAGGCTGCCTTCCAACCTAGCTGCCCTCAGGGCTTGTTGTTTGTTGATTCCACAGAGTCAGCCTGGGTAGTGTTTGCACTTCACTAAGGCCAGTTTGAGGAGGACAACCCCTTTATCCCAACTTTGTTTATTTCTGCTCCTCTTCAATCACTCTTAGGCAATATCCTGTCCTTTTCTGTGAAGAAATTTGGAGACCTCCTAAGTCTTCTGACATATTCTGCCATCTTCCCAGAATCCTCTCCCCACCAGTTTCTTTTTAAAACTGTAAAAAGCATGGAAACACACGTACCTTTCCTCAATATAGTTAAATAACATCTATATAAATTCAAGAGCAAATATTATATGCAAAGGAAAAAAGTTAGAAGCCTTCTGAAAAAGATCAGGGTTAAAGCAAGTATAGCCATTATCACTACTACAATTTAACAAAGTTCTAAGATGATAGCTATAGCAATAAGACAAATCAAGGGAATAAACATGGGCAAAAAAACCCCAAAAGAAACAAAAATTAATTTTTTGAAGAAGATATAGTTTACTTAGAAAACTCTAGAGAAGCAACAAAAAAATTAATTGAAACAAGTCAACCAAGTTTCAAGATATTAAAATAAATCTACAAAAATCATCATTTCTGTATATTACAAACAAGCCTCACATACTCCAAAATAGGGTCCAGAAGAGTCAGAAACAAATGAAAAATGGTTGAGTAACAACAATATACTGGGAGGGACAGATTATGAATGCATGTAAAAATAATTTAAAAAAAAAAACCAAACCCAAAACCAAGAGTGAAAATAACTCCTACTCTGGAGTATATATTCTAATAGAGAAAACAAAAGCATCTATAAATGTACAGAGAATAAATATAAAAAGAATAAGTACAAAAAATATAATAAATATAAGGTAGTTTGGGGAAGAAACATACTAGTAGTTGAGGGGAATCAAAAAAGACTTCATATTTTCATCCCATTTCATGTGCATTTGTGATGATATGATGGAGGGGATGATCAGAATCTTTGCAATTAAAGCATTTCCAACAATTGGGTATCTTTTTTTTTGGTATCTGGTATCTTTAACTTGTTCCAATATAGCTTGCCTTCCTGTGGTACCAAATTAGAAAGGAATATAATGTGCTCCCCACTGTCTTAAAAGTCAAAATTGATTATCCAAAATGGTTTCAAGTAAGGAAAGCCTGCATCTCTGCAATTACTTCTTAGAATTGTATGCATAATTTCATCACACTGGCCAGAGTAGTAAACCAACCACTAGAATTTCTAGAGCCCAAATGAGCAATATTTCAGGGTTCCTGCCAGGTCAGTTAGTCAACAAGCCTTTATTAAGTGCTTACTAAGCACCAGACACTGTGCTATGCCCTGGGAATACAAATACAAGCACAAAGAAAGGCAATTCCTACCTTTAAGGAGCTTACATGTTAATAGAGGAAGACAACATATAAAAGAAAGCTGAAAATTAAGGATGGGGAAGTGTGAGAATGGGATGACGTAGAAAATGTCTGGAGTGCAGCCTAGAGAGAAATGAAGACATGGTGAACCTTACACGGAGATTCTGAGAGGAGTCCTCCAATTAAGGTCAAAGGGGCAGAGAGTACACAGAATTCTTGCTGCATAAAATCCTGTCGGGCACGGCCTTACTTAGTTATCAGCTGTATCTCCCTTCCCTCCATGATAAGAATGATGAGCATTTGGGTTTTGAGGTTGATCTTCTTGTATTTACTGAAGGAGCTAGATTTCAGTATTTTATAAGGTGAAACTTTAAATCCTAATTAGAACTGACCAATGATGGATCATGTTGCTATGACAGATACCGAGGTCCCTATTATAGGAAGACATTAAGTAGAGATGAGATAACTATTTGTTAGTCATGTTGTAAACTTAATTCATGCTTCCAGTAAGAGATGAACTAAATGGCTTCTGACATCCTTTCTGACTAGAATCTTGGATCATCCAATTGCACAGTGGATTATTTAAATATATAACATAGTAATATTTGAAGAGTTAAAAATCCTTAAGAGGATACACAACTGTATTTCTTACCTCTGAAGCAGTAGCTGCAATGTTAATGTTGCTCGACTGCCCGTTCATTAGGTCCATATTTCCAACAACATCAGTTCTTGGCCTTCTGTTTACTATAGTAGGGCTCTGATTATTTCAAGTCCAGGGCAACAAATACATTATTCCTATAAATAAATGTTGATAAAAGGTAAAGTTAGAATGTTTGCCTCACTAGGATCTAGGTTTAGAAAACAAGTTTAACTAAAATGAAGCCAAACATATCAAGAAGGCTCCTCTCTTGGAAAAAGAAAAAAAGATAACCATTGAAGCATGTTTTTAAAAAAAAAAATGCACATTAAGAAAACAGAAGAAAACACAGATAAGCAGGGCAGTTTTGCAAGTTTACACATTTATTTTATACTTAATTAAAAAGTTGTTCAATTTCATGTACAATTCTTTTTCTGTTTTACTTTGTGTATAGAAATGCTTGTTTTATTTGATGTTTATTAGAGAAAAAAACCCCCCAAAATTAAAGCAAATAATAAAATAAAATGATGCCAATTGTAGAATAAAGTTTTTTTACATTCCATATGTAATATGCCAGGAATGGTAGCTGATTCTTGTAAACCTCTGGATTGAGGCTATTGAATCACTTAACTTCAGAAGCTCTGAGCTACAGGGTACTAAACTGATCATGTGTCTGCATTAAATTTAACACCAAGATGGAGGGAAGAGAGGGCCAGGCTGCCTAGGTCAGGGTCCAAAATTGAGGAGGTCAAGGCTGCTATGATCAATCAGTAATGAAATCAGGCTGTGAGTGGCTTGGGCAAGCTATGGAGACCCAGTCTTGCTCCTGCCTTCCAAAAAAACTGCTAACCTTAGAACACGGATATGGCAAGTTCAAATAATAGTAAAAATACTACTGACGTTTACACAATATTTAAAAGTTTACAAAGCATTTCATATAGATTTTATCCTCACAACAGGTATTATTCTTATTGCGAAGATGAGGAAATCGACACTGAGTTAAATGACTTATCCAAGACATCAAGTAATAAGGTAGGATTAAAATTCAAGTCTTCCTGACTCCAAAAAGAAATCCAGAACAACTCTATGCATTAAACTACCTGATTATATATTAACAGTAAACTGCTGATATGGGAGTCATTCTTATGTACAGGCAGGGCTGTAACTTGTTAAATTTTTTTTCAAAAATACATAACTAGAAGCAATAAAAATGAGAAAAAGATATGAGGTGCAATTTAAGTAATTCCCTCTTGAACCATTTAAGCAAGCTGATGATACTGAAAAATGAGAAATGGATAAAGGAACTAACAACATAAATCAATTGTCCTTACAAAAAGGGCAATACAGCCTAGAAACCACATATCTGATCTTGCAAAGTAGAGATATAGTATCCAAGGGCAAAATGGAGTTAGAGTATATGGCCATTTATAGAAATATATAGAGAATAGTGGAAAATTATGGGGAGTATTACCTCATAAAACAGTAAGAAACAGTGGAAAGGAAGTAAAGTGAAAGTATACTTAAGGACATAACTAGAGGAGTAAAAGAGATGAAGAGTGGAAGATTTTTGTAAACTTTTCTACCGCTGACAATATAATTCTCATACATGGACCATAAAATTACCTTCTTGATATGTTGCATGATTAATAAAAAATGACACCAAAAAAAAAGAAAAATGGGAAGAGCAGCTAGACTAGAAAAAATATACACAGAAGAGGTTAATCCCGAGGGCATTAAAGACCAGTTCTCAAAGTATCTGGAAAGGGGGAATATAGCAAAGGCATGGTAAAATTCTAGGATCTTATGATCTTAATTGTAGTGCTTCCCTCTGCTGATTATTTCCTATTTATCCTGTATTTAGCATAGTTATTTGCACGTCATCTCCCTCACTGGATTGTGAACTCCTTAAGGAGTTGGCACATAGTAGGCACTTAATAAATGCTTACGGACTAAATGATTTTATAAGCATACAGAAGGAGGCAGCATAGTTCAATGGAAAGAAAACTGATCCTGGAGTAAGAGAAACGGGATTCAGATCTAGGCTTTGGTATCTGCAGGGGTCAGTATGAGTAAAAGGCACCCTTTGTCTTATGGGAATCCAAGAGCTGCCTCTGGGCCTTTCAGTCCCAAGGCCACTCTGTGTACTCCTTAGAGATAAGAAGGCGCAGAGACCCACAGTGCAGTTGTTGTTCTCAAGGACGTTTTGAAAGAAACCGCTGGCTTGCTGGACAGCTGCTGATATCACTGGTTTGGAGTCTCCTCAATCGGCCTTCACCCACCATGCACGAGGAGGTCATGCATGAATCATGCTTACTTTAGGGTAATATAGGAGCTGGCTTGCTTACTGGTAGTGGCCATGTTGGAGTAAACTACAAACTGCACACATCTCTTGTCTCTGGTCTCTTCAATTCCCTCTTGAGATCATGACTCCAGGCTGGCCCTTGGGTTAGAAAAGCAGCCGTAAACCACAGCTATCAACACTGGGAAAGTCACTTATGTAGCCGCAGGTTTCTCACCTATAAAATGAGGAGGTTGGAATGGATAACCTTTGAGGCCCCTTTCAGATCAACATACACAATTCTATCAATATAAGTGCCTCACCAAAAGAAGACTAAGAATATTAACACACATGAAAATTTTTATGAGAACAATCTACACAGTGAAGACAGTGTGATAAAAGTAAAACTATATTCTAAAGCATCAATCATCAAAACTACTTGGTACTGGCTAAGAAATAGAGTGGTGGATCAGTGGAATAGGTTAGGTACACAAGACACAGTAGTCAATGACTACAGTAATTTACTGTTTGATAAACCCAAAGACTCTAGCTTTTGGGATAAGAACTCACTATTTGACAAAAACTGCTGGAAAAACTGGAAAACAGTATGACAGAAACTAGGCATAGCCTAACATTTTACCCCATATACCCAGATAAGTTCAAAATGGGTTCACAATTTAGGCATAAAGGGTGATACCATAAGTAAATTAAGAGAGCAAGGAATAGTTTAACTGTCAGTTTATGGAGAACAGAAGAATTTATGACCAAACAAGAGATAGAGAGAATATTATGAAATGTAAAACAGATAATTTTAATTACATTAAAAAGTTTTTGTACAAAGAAAGCCAATGCAACCAAGATTAGAAGGGAAGCAAAAAGCTGGGAATCAACTTTTACAGTCAGTGTCTGAAATAAAGGTCTCATTTCTAAAAAAACACACACACACACACACACACACAACTGAGTCAAATTTATAAGAATACAAGTCATTCCCCAGTTGATAAATGGTCAAAGGATATGAACAAGCAGTTTTCAGACGAACAAATTAAAGCTATCTATAATCATATAAAAATGCTCTAAATCACTACTGATTAGAGAAATGCAAATTAAAACAGCTCTGAGGTACTACATCACACCTATCATATTGGCTAACAAGACAAAACAGGAAAATGATAAATGGTGTTGATGATGTGGGAAAACTGGAAACACTAATGCACTGATCTAACCATTCTGGAGAGCAATTTGAAACTGTGCCCAAAGGGCTATAAAACTACGCATACAGGGGTAGTTAGGTGGTACGGTGAGCACCAGCCCTGGAATCAGTTGGACCTGAGTTCAAATCTGGCCTCAGACACTTGACACACTTACTAGCTGTGTGACCTTGGGCAAGTCACTTAACCCCAATTGCCTTGCCTTCACCCCTCAAAAAAACAAACAACTATGTATACCCTTTGAACCAGCAATACCACTACTAAGTCTGTATCCCAAAGAGATCATAAAAATGGGAAAAAAAGACCTGCATGTACAAAAATATTGATAGCAGCTCTTTTTGTGGTAGCAAAGAACTGGAAACTGAGGGGATGCCCATCAATAGGGAAATGGCTGAATGTGTTGCAGTATATGAATGCAATGGAATACTATTGTTCCATAAGAAATAATGAGCGGGCAGATTTTGGAAAAACCAGGAAAGATTACATGAACTGATGCTGAATAAAGATGGAAAATGCTATCTACATCCAGAGAAAGAAAAATGGAGTCTAAATGCATTTTTAGGCATACTATTTGGTCTTCTTTCCTTCCTCATGGTTATTCCCTTTGGTTCTGATTCTTTTTTACAACAGGAATAATGTGGAAATAAGTTTAATATGATTGGATATGTATAGTCTATATCACACTGCATGCCATCTTGGGGCGGGGAGAGGATGGAGGGGAGAAATTTAGAACTCAAAATCTTAAAAAAGTGAACGTTGAAAACTAAACACAAAGGAATGAATGAATGAATACATAAAAAAAGAAAACCACAAAAGGGGTCACAAAGAGTCAGACATGAATAAACAACAACAAACATTTTTATAGTCACAAAAAAGAAAGAAAAGTAGATTCTTTCAATCAACAGGGGAAGGGAGGGAAGGAGAACCATCAATGGCAATGGCGATGGCGAAGAACAAAAGAAGGGTACAGTCAGTGCTCGAAGATATGTTAGCTGATAGGCACATTAGTGCCTTATGGATGGAGCTGTGAATCAGTACCACCATTTGGGAAAGCAGTTTGTAATTATGCAAATAAAGCAACTTAAAATGTCCATATCCTTTAATCAGGAGATTCCACAATTAGGGTAACTCCCCAGGAGGCGACTGATTAAAAGAAAGTGCCTTATCAAAATTATGATAGCATTTTTTGTGATAGCAAAGGATTGGAAACAAAGTATATGTCCACTGACCAGGGAATGATTAAACAAATTGTGGTACGCGAATAGAATTATATTACTCTGCTATTGATAATGACTACAATCAATCTAGACAAACTGATGGAAAGAAGCAAATAGAATAAAATAAGATGCACAATGTATGTCACATTATTATAAGGGGAAAAACACACAAAAAAAATAAATCAAAACTGAGTGTCGCAGGTTAAAGGAAGAGATATGAGAAGACACCCTTTGCCCATACCTTTGCAGAGGTAGAAAATCATTAAGTGTGGTACACTGCATATCCTTCCCTTTCTCCTAATAAATTCCATATAAATATTTTTTAAGAGAAAGGGAGGAATCAATGTATTTAGATGGGATTTATTAAGGGAAAGAGAAGGATACTGAGGGACATTATGGTGATGTCAAACTCAAATAGAAATAGAGGGCTCTGATCGCTATAAAAGGATCCCTGCATGCTGCATAATGACTTAGTTTTAAAATGTAATATTACCTATGTTTTATTATGTTTTTATTTGTTTTGTCAAGTTATTTCCCAATTACATTTTAATCTGGTTCAGGCAGCACTCAGGAGTGTTTGACACCTTTAATGTAAAGAATCATACCAATAAAAACTTATTCAAAAAATTAAAGTTTCAAACCACGTTAAAGTACATTATTTCATATGATCCTAGAAACCTTGTGAATGAGCAGGGTAGAAGTGAAGCAAACTGATCTGAGGTTATAGAGTTTGTAAAAACACAGATTACTGTTGTTTTAAAAACAAGCACTAAATACCAAGTGTAAAGCAACAAATGACACAAATAGAAAGTTGTTAAAGCAGAAAAAGAGCTGAACCAGGCAGGAGTGTGAAATTTTAAGCCCTTGCTCTGATAGTTAACTTACTAGCTATATAAGTTATCTCGCCTATAAATCTGTTTCCTCACCTGTAAAATGGGAATGATAATACTTATACTACAGAGCTCAGAGAGCTATATAGGAAGTATTTTATAAACCTTAAATGTGAATGATCAGTAACTGGTAAAGTCAGGACTGCCCAGTCTATGGCATAGCCCTCTACACTTGACTGAAAGTCACAAGACCTTGGTTCTTGTTCCTACTTACCACAGTTCATACTATAAAATGAAAGGGTTTAGACCAGAAGATCTCTAAAGTTCCTCCTAATTTTAAAATTTAGCAACTTAAAAGATTCTTCTTGCTAAAAAAATGTTTGCTTTCCTCAAAGACATACAATGTAAAATAAACTACACGTTAAAAATGTACAGTATCAATATTATACCTTTTGTTTATGAATTGCCTTCCCTTCTTTATCTTTTTTCTGTAACCATCATAATGCAATAAATAGGTTCTCAAAATATCTGCCTCAATTCTCCAAATTCCAACTCTTTCTCCCTCCTGTCCCACTGCCCCCTCCCACATTACCCTTCTTTCCTTCTCCCCTTTCTTTCACCCCAAACATATTTTCTTCCATTAAAATGTAAATTCCTCGAATGTAGGGGTTTGTCCTTCTAATTTGCATGTATGTACTTAGTGCTCAGCATAGAGTAAATAGTTAAGTGTCTCTTCCCTCTCTCTTTCCTCACACCTTCACTCTCCTTACCCTACTGAGCACACTTTTCCTTATACCCTTTTCCTTGCCTTGTGTGCCAATGAAGTATATGATATCCCATTCCTACCTTTTTCATTATTCCTTCTCTCTTTCCTTTTATGGTTTCTCTTTTTTCTTCTGTCCCTTTAACACCAAAACTTGGCTTCTGAACCTTTACCTTCTCTGTACATTCTCTTTTGACTATTTTATTCAACCCTTAGGACTTTCATGATCACAATCTTTATCTCCAACAATAGCCTCTACTAGATCCTCTTCCATCAGCACCTCAAATTTAATGTTCCAAAATAAACTTACCACCTTTCTCAAGAAACCTTTCCCTTTTTGTTTCAATGTTTCTAGTAACGGTACTAAGAATGATTCTACCTCTCATTCAAGCTCAAAACCTCAGCCATTTCTGTTTTCTTCCTCTTCATTCTGCATATCCATCAAGTCACGAAGGTCTGGTCCTTGCCACAGTCACAAACTCATTGGAATTTGTTCCTTCCTTTGCATTGCTGTTTACACTATGTTGGAGTTCAGGTAATTATAACTGACTTGAATTTTTTTTACAATAGCTAAAGATGAAAGAATTATGACTTCTAAAAAAGGATAAAAGAAAGAATTCAAGGATGGAGTTGAGTTTCTTACAAAATGGGGAGTAAGGTTGAGGGGGAAGAGTCATTGAGAAGTGATATAAAAAAAAGAATATCATCAAAAGACTTTTTTCAAGAAAGAAATAATATGGAAGAAGAGTAAGTGGGCTAAAAGAAACAGAAAACAAAGTATGGAAAGGGAAGACAGAAGGTTGCTCAATAAGCTGAGGTAAGTGCATTAAACTAAAACACTCCTTCTGGCGTCCCACTCTGCCCATCACTTGGGTGATCACTACACCTCTACTGTCCTCACTACCTTTAAGAATTCTAATGAGCTCTTCAGTAACTAAGAAAAATCTTTTCTGCAATGGAAAGCAGTGTTTAAAAAAATTTCAAATCTCAGAGTTCATTTTTTAAATAAAAGTTTCTTTCTACGGACAAGGGAAGATTGAAGTAGAAGTTCCTGCAAAGTACACTGAAAATCTGAGCTAGTAATAGGAATACAAAAAAAATAGCCAAGTGCCTGGCACATAGTAAGTAATAAATACTCTCTCTAATCTTCAATCTTTTGTAATCCTGACTGTAACCTCATTATTTTTTAAAAACTGATCTCTAAAGTCATAACCACTTAATTACTAACCCCAATGGACTTGACTCAGTCATCATCATCCTTGACCTTTTTGGAGCGTGGCAAAATGTAAAATAACCTAATTAATATCCTAATTAACATAACATGAGATAAAGATCTTAAGTAATCCAATCTCAGAAAACTGAACTGAACTAAAGGCTGGGGGCTGGGGTGTTGTTGGGAGAAGGAGGGATGACTAGAGAATGAGAGATCAGACTTTGGTCCAGACAAATTCACAGGTGAATTCTAATAAATGTTCAAATAATTTTTAATGCTCATAATTAATTAATTATAATTAATATTTATGCTACACAAGAGGCAGCTAGGTGGCATAGCAGATAGAGCACTGGGCCTGGAGTCAGAAAGACTGAGTTCAAATCCAGCTTCAGTCACTTGCTAGCCGTGTGGCCTTGGGCAAGTCACTTATACCTTATTTGCCTCAGTTTTCTCATCTATCAAATGAGCTGGAGAAGGAAATCACAAACTATATCAGTATCTTTGCCAAGGAATGATCCAAATGGGGTCGTGAAGAGTCAGACACAACTGAAAACGACTAAACAAAGACAAACAATATGCTAACACAGATTATGCTAAGAAAATGAGAAAGAAAGCACCACACCAAACTCTTTTTAATGAAATAAATATAGTCTTGATACCTAAATAATATAGGTATATACAAGATAAAGTAAGGAATTATAGACTGCCATCACTAAAGAAATATAAATATAAAGTAAAATCTTAGCAAAGAGATTACTACAATTCCTGATTTTCCTCCTATCTGACTTCCTCGGTCTCATTAAGTGGTTCTTCCTCCTTCTAATCTCTGTTTGTGAGAGCGCTCCAGAGCTCTGACCAATAATTTACAATTATCATCACTATCTCTTTCCCTGAACTCCAGGACTGTATTTCCAACTAACTGCCTGTTGCACATCTCCACCTTGACTGGCACCTCAAAGTCAACAAATTCCTGCTGCACATTGTGCTGCACAAATTAGTGTGCTGCACATATAACCCTTGTAAACTAAACTAAACCTCATCCCCTTAATCTCAATTTCCTATGTGCAGGTACCACCATTTTACCTGTCACTGAGGCTCAAAATGTTGGAGTCATCGGAGTCATTCCTGATTCTTCCATTTCACCCCCCATATCTCATCAGTTGTGAAATTGTCAACTTTTCCTTCACAAAATCTATGGAATTCATACCCTTTTGCTCTTCACTCAACTACTGACTCCCCTAACTTGAAGGCCTCTTTACCTCTCTCTAAGACAATTATAAAGGAATCTGAGCTAGTCTCCCTGCCACTTCAGTCTCTGTCCTTGCCAGTCTATTACTGACACAAATACTCTTCCTGATACACATGTCACCCCCAGGGACAAAAACCTTCTGTGGTTTTCCAATGCTTGTGAGATACAAATAATATTTCATAAGCCTGAAATTTAAGGCCCTAAATCACCTGGCCCATTCCATCTTTCTAACTTTCACATTACTCTCTTTACCACACTCTCAATATATTCTAGCCACAATGCAATACCGATTGCCTAATTTCAACAAACCATCTCCTGCTTCTACATTTGTATATCATATCCAAATCTAGAACATACTTTTCTATCTGCACCCCCCCAGGCCCACAGAACAGGAGAATCACAACAATTTTGAGTTGGAAGAGATGTCTGCAGTCATCTAGTACAATGCACAGCTAAGAGAAACTCTCACTACAACACATCTGACAAGTGGTGAAACAAGATCTTCTTGAATGCCTCCAAGGAAAGGAAAAACCACCACCTTTCAAGGAAGCCCATGCTACCGGGATCTGGAGTTAGAGAATCTGGGTTAAATTTCTACTTCTGCTGTATATTACCTGGGTCTCATTTTCATCATCTGTAAAATAGGGAGGTTGAGGGAAGGGTTGGATGAGATGTCTCTAAGGTCTCCTCCAGCTCTAGATCTGATATAGTACTCTCATACAGCTCCAATTATTAACAATTCTCCCCTGACATCCAATCTACATTTGCCTTTTTGAAATCTGTACCCACTATTCCTGGTTCTGCCCTCTGTGGCTAAACAAATCAAGTCTATCTTATTCCAGGGGTAGGGAACTTGCTGCCTCCTGAACATCATAGTTTCCAGTAACTCCTCATTCTACAAGATCAACTCCAAAATTCATTCACACTTCTCAGTACAGCCTACCCCTCGGGCCCCTCCCTCCCTCTAACAGGAGAGGGTGAAAGGTGAATAACAAAATGCTCCTCTCAAGTCCTCCATTTAAAGAAGGAGCCCAGGGAAGGCATCCTGTCATTTCCTGCCAGATTGTAATTCTCAGAACTTCACCATATTCTAGTCCCCTTCCCAACCCTCTTAACGTCTCAGCTTCTTTTCATGTGTTGTTTCCCTCCCTTACATGGTGAGCTCCTGGGAGCAAGCCCTTAAAAAATGGGATATACTGACTATGGACCCTCTTCTCTGAAACCCTCCCATTTAGCAATGTCCTTCTTAAACTATTGTGCCACAAATTAACATAATATTCCAGATGTGGCATTCTCCAAAAAAAAGTGCAGAAGGGCTGCTATCTCTCCTTATTTGTGAATGCCATACCTCCCCAAGCTGCCCAAGATCACATCAAGCTGCCACTAATCACAATGCTGACTCACACTGAACTTCAATCAATAAGGTGCCAACCTGTGAAGCCTTCCCCAGATTTCCAGATGAAGGCATTTTCTCTCTTCTAAAGCTCTCCTAGAACACCACCACAATCTCAGCCTGCTACCCTGTACTATACTTGTCTTTTCCACTACTTTTCCATGGCCCTCATAGGCAATTTCTTGAAGGTAGGGGGGTTGTTGTTTTTCTTTGTTTTCCTAGTCCATTTCCTTCAGTACCTTGCATAATTGCATAAAGTAAGCACTTAACAAATGTTTGTTAAACTGTCTGTTGAAGGAATAGAGAGGAACATAGATTTTTCCCTAATCAAAAACCTTTTGCTATATTCCAAATAAATATCCCCATTTCAATCTGGAGTTCCATAATCAAATGTTATGAATGTGTATCTATCTATCTTTGTGTATATATATATATGCAATTATTACTATTATTATTGACTACATCAAACTGGAACTTGAGATACACAGGCACTGCAGTTGGGAGATCCATTCTGCTCTACCAAAAAGTGACATAGGAGAGAATAGACTGGGGGAGGGGGGAAACACTGGGATGGCTGTTTTGGGGTGGTGGGTGGGGGAAAGATGGGGAGAAAATATGTAACTCAAAAAAAAATTTAATGAAAAAAAAATATCCCCATTTCCTTCTTAGCTTGGCATTCAAATAATTTCACAAAATGTGTCAAATCAAAATTTTTCATTTGCTCACTATACCTTTGTTCACTACATCGAAGGTATTCTTTCCAATTTTGCTCTCCCCCAAATAATATCCTACTTATACTTCAACAATCCAGCTCAGGTAGTGCCTTCTTCACATTTTCTTGTATTGTTGCTTAACTAACTAAAAACAACCCCTCTCTCCAATGAACTTTCTTTTTTTTTTCTTTTACAAAGCACTTTGTCACTCTTGTGTCCCAGTTTCTTTTTTTTTTACTTTTAATTGATTTGTTTATTTACTTTTAGTTTACAAGATTCAGTTCCACAATCCCTAGAGTTTCAAATTTTCTCCCCTCCTCTCCCCCACCCCGCCATGGCAGCATGCAATCAAGTACAGGATTTGCAAATACTTTCACGTAGTATATTAGTCTGGTTGTATAGAAGGGTTGTAACCAATGGAGTGAACAATGGGAAAGAAGTAACAAAACCAAACATGGAAAAGAACGATAGCATGTAGATTGCTTCAGTCTCCATTTAAACTGTTCTTTCAAGATTCTTCTCTGAATGTAGGTATCTCCTTCCATCCTGAGACTTGTAGTGTTGTCTTATAGCTGTGTGTTGCTGAGAGGAGCCCAGTTTATCAAAGTTGGTTGTCACACATATGATGTGTCTGTGATTTGTGTACAAGTTTTTCCTGGTTCTGCTCTTCTCACTTAGCATCAGTTTATATAAGCCTCTCCAGATGAATATGAAGTCCATCTCCTCCCCAATTCTTATAGCACAATAGTATTCCATTACATTCATATACCACAACTTGTTTAGGCATTCCCCAATTGATGGGCATACCCTTAATTTCCAGTTTTTTGCCACCACAAAGAGAACTGCAATAAATTCCAATGAACTTTCCTAGCAGTTAGTACATTTCTCATGTACTGTTTGACCCTTACGCAGCGTACCTTCAATCTTTCCCACTATACTACTATCCCCTTCAGGAATTAGTAGGGTGTCTAATTAAACACTGAGTATTAAATACTCAAGAAAAACTTGTTGAATACAATGAAAATCCTAATTCTAGAATTAGAAGTCAATCAGCATAAAGACTGAAAATATGTTTAGGAAATCACTGAGCATATCAGCTTCCAAACATTATTATTTCAAATAATATTCAGATATTTTGTATGTTCATCATCAATCTTTCATTTTAATATTTTATCTCAAGTATCTACATAAAAGGAACTTATTTCTTTATGAAATTTGACTTTTATGGGCCTTTATTTTTATTCAGTCTTATAAACAAGAAAATTTACCTAAAAATATGTTATAAATATAATGAACTCCTTTAATTTCATCTAATTACTATATGCATCTATACTTATGGAGTTTCATTTTTGTCCCTGTAATCTCAGGCTTAGTGAAGTCCTTGGCGCATTGATTATACACTGGAATCTAAATCATAATCTTTAAAACTGCTTGACATTTCCCCCATTTCTGCTGCTACACCATATCTAACTTGGTAATTAACACTTTACATAAGGATATTTTGGTTTTTAAAAGTTAAAAATTTTAAAATAAATTACACTCCACCCAGCACCTAATACGAATAACTAGTTCTAACCTAAATTTATAATTCAATAGTGCCCTCTAGTGTTGAGAAAGATTGTATTCCAATTTAGGAGACAAAACTAAAAATTAAACTAAAATCATTGTTGTAGGATTGGTTTTGAATAAAAAATAAATAAAATTCAACACTAAGCATTTTATTAAGTACCTAAAAATGCAATGTAGTGTGTAAGGGAACTAGGAGGAATATAAATTAAAGTGGACAATGAATTTTAGTTATAAATTTGACTACTTTTAAACACAAGGGGAAATGAAATAATTCAGTATTAATATTAAATAATTATTTCTTTATATTCTATTTGTTCAAAATTTTTAATCATCAAAATACCTGCAGAACAAAATTTTACTAAAGTATTATTAAAACCTACTATGAAAATAACATTTTTTACAGTGAATCCAGGCACAATTACACTCAAACTGGGCCTCTTCATCACACTGTTTTTAGAAAATAACAAAACATACACTAAATAGAAAAATAAATATCACTACCTGACAAGTACTATGTTAATACCTTGGATAATAAACACCTGGTGTTTGTTAACTTAATGGGAGAAGAGTGAAGAGAAGGAGGAGGGAGACAGTGTTATTTGTGCATCATAACTTATGCCTGAAAGACAGAGTGGAGAGAAGGGCACCTTGGAGTCAGGAAGATCTGGGTTTAAATCTTGCTTCTTAAATATACTATCTGTGTGACCACAGGCAAGTCAAAACCTCTTAATGCCCCAGGGAACTCTCTGAAACTAAACTGCAAAGAAACTGTTGATCTGCATTGTAGGAAAAAAGTTTAGTTCCCCACACTAATAGAAGCACAAATCCAGGACTCCCCCCCCTCCCCCCTCCCCCAAGACTGAATGGTTCTGACACTAGTTCATGTGACCTTGACCAAATTAATTACCTTCTGTGAACCTCAGTTTTCTAACATACAATAGATCAATAATATTTAAAATACCCATTTCACAGGGGTGATATGTAGAAGTGCCCTGCAAACGTTAAAACATTATATAAATAGGGGAATCATGTCAGTAGGGAGGTAGCTGCACAGTAGATAGAACTCTGGGTCTAGGTAATGAAGACCTGAATTCCAATATAATTTCAGATGCTTAATAGCCATGTGACCTTTGGTAAATCACTAAACCTGTTCGCCTCAGTTTCTTCGACTGTAAAAGGAGATAATAATAGCATCTACCTCACAAGGTTATTGTGGGGATCAAATGAGATATTTGTAAAAGTGCTCAGCACCTGTGTATAATCAAAACAATATAAATTTATGCTAGCTATGATGATGATGATGTTCACCAGCATGTTTAAATTAGTTAAAATCCAACATTAATATCTGGACAGCTAATAATCCTATTTAACCCAAAACACCAGAAAGCACTCATTTTGGATGGAAGCCCCTTCAATTACTTGAAAGCATATAAGCTGGAAAACTCATCTAAAAAGAAACAGGTTTATGGTTCAGAATTTATAGTCACCAGAGAGATAAAGGAATTCGCAATGACAATGAGATGATGATGACAGCTAGCATTCATATAGGGCTCTAAGGTTTGCAAAGTGCTTCGTATGCCAACAACTCATCTGATAGTATCTCGTTTGATCCTCACAACAACCTTGGGAAATAGATGCTGTTATTATTCAGATGAAGGAACTGTGGAAGACATAGGTTAAGTGACTTGCCCAGTGTCACAGAGCTAGTAAATGTTTGAGGTTAACTTTGAACTCAGCACTTCCTGACTCCAAGTGCAGTGCTCTATTCACTGTGCCATCTAGTTGTTTCTAGCATATAAGTACATATGATCTGTAATAATTTTTAAAGAGAGAAAGATTCTCTGGATGTTTAGACTAAGATGTCACAGAAGTTATAACTTAACATAACACTTGCCATTTAAAAAAAATTTTAAGCTTCTCAAATTATCAGCCCGTAGGATAATGCTCACTCACTTAAAAGCACTAGTAGATACAAATAAATTATAATTTCCTTTTCACTGTGTGGTCTAACTCCATAGAACTTGAATATTCAAGTAATTATATCTACTGGCTCTGACATATCTCACATTTTATCCAGGAAGTTCATACTTTATGGCTGGTAGAAACAGAAAAGAGATACTTGAGAGAGCTCAGATACCCATGAACAGAGCCTAATTTGAACTCAACAGTAAAAGGTTACTATTTCTTTAAATTGTGCTGCCCAGATATCAACAAAAGCTTGTTGCACCTAATGACTAACAAATCAAAGAGGTTCCAATAGCTCTGTTACAGATAGGAACATTTGTCCTGAACCAGCAAGAATTTTTTGTTCTCTGGCAAGCTAAAACTCTGGAATCAGAATGCATTAGGCCCCCGTCAAAATTTTATCAAATAACTTAATTCTTACTTTTTTAAAAGTGTGCTCAAACCCAGGCTTTCCCAAAGAGTATTAATTCAACAATTACTTTACTTCTGAAGGTGGACCACAGCATTATTTACCACATGGCTAAGTTTAAAGGATGGTATTTTAGTGCTTCATGCTGGCCAGAATGCCCAAAAATTAAAAAATTAAATTTCAAAAGAGAAAGTTAGGAGACTATCAAAACAGAAAAAGGAAGCCTTTCTTAATTCTGGTCTGGTGCCACTGCTCTAACTTCTGGAAGATGCACCTTTACCTTTAAAAATCAAGGGGAAAGGATGGAAATAACTGACTTCCAAAGCCACCTACTCATTCAGATAACCCAAACACCATTTATCTAGGAACCTAGTAGCAAATATGGCTATGGACACATATGTAGATAGTATTTTGGTAAATTTTTTTTGACCCACAAACTCTGAAAAGGTTGCTGAAAACACCAATGGTTTGTTAATCATATTACTACTTAAAAATCATAATAAATATAGTTGGTTTTTAATTAAAATTCATAATCATATTGGGTAAAATGCATTATATTCTTTATATACTCTTTTAAAATAATCAGACTTACAAAACAACGTTCTGTAATAGCAACTGTTAATTTATACTTCATTTTGAAAAGTGTATGAAAGGCTGACTTACTAGTTTCCTGTGCTGAAATATTATTTCATCACTTCTTACATCATGACTTGGGTAACAGTTAACTCAATAGTCAACAGTAATAGTACAGAAATGAGCCTACCTTTTCTCTCCTGTAATAGAAAACAATTTCTGTTCAGAATACACGATGAAAACATCACCATCTATGCAAAAACTTCAAATCTCCAATGTCCCAGACAACTAAGTTATAAATGGCAAAGAATGCACCAATCTGTATCAGTGGAGGGAGTTTCCTCACCAGGATTCCTTACTGCAAAGAAAGCACAAACTAATCCAAGAAGAAAATAAATACAAACCTTTATTATTTGTTATTGTTGATTGTATTTACTGTATTTATAAAAATAGTGACAGATGGTTAAAGTAAATACTTGAGATATTTTGGTTCAGGAGGGGGACCAACAATGGATGGATAAAGAATATCTGAGGTCAGTCACTGTAGAAGCATCCTGCTATATTATTAACCTCTTTAGGCAAGATAAGAGAGACTGACAGCTCATGTTAAATATTTTAATGTTAAAAACAAAGAAGAAATGGATATGAAGAGACCACCCTTTCATCAGAAGGTTAGAGGCTAGAAAATTGTGAAGGGATAAGAAGGCAAAGTCAAGATTATCTGCCCAAAGTCACATGACTGACAAATGGCAAATTTGGAAGTCGTCTTACTTTAAATATACCACTCTTTCCACAGTACCACTGGGGACCAAAGACAAATTTATTTCTTCCTATGGCTTAGGTGGCCTGAGTATGACTAAAAATGGCCAACTGTCAAAGATTCAAGATCTGCAAAAGGAAAAAATTTCATAACACTTGGAGTTATACAAAAATGGACTGCTTACAAGGAGGCAGATTGCTCCTCACTTGAGGGGAAAGAAAACTAGATGACTGATCACCTGCCAGAGGAGCTGCAGAAGAGATTCTTGTTCCAGTCTAGGTTAGAGTAGAGGATTCTCCACCACCAAGGAGATTCTGTGATCTTCTATTGACTACAATTACTGATAAACAGACTAAACAAATAGGAGAATAGATAATAATGGTGGTCTCTTCCAAACTTTTAATATCACAATTTATACTCATTAACAAAAATATTTACTTTGGTGACAAGGAAGATCAAAATATACAATTAGAAGAAGACAACAAAATCAAAGCTCCTCCATCAGCGGTTCTCAACCCCTTTGGGCATCACCTAAGACCACTGGAAAATACATATTTCTGATGGTCTTAGGAACCAAGACGCCATTCCTCTATCCGTCTCCAGGCAGGTACGCTCACATGCAGATACGCCCACATACAAGTATTAAAGGGTCGTTGCATTAGGAAGGTTGAGAACCACTGTCCTACATCCAATGCCTCCAAGAAAAATATGAATTGGTCACAGGACATGGAAGAACTCAAAAAGGATTTTGAAAATCAAGTAAGAGAGATAGAGGAAAATCTGGGTAGAGAAATGAGAGTGATGTAAGAAAATCATGAAAAATGAGTCAATAGATTCTTAAAAGAGACCCCAAAAAATGCTGAAGAAAATAACACCTTAACAAACCAAATGGCAAAAAGAGGTACAAAAAGTCAATGAGGAGAATAACACCTTAAATAGCCCAACTGGACAAATGGAAAGGGAGATTCAAAAGTTCACTGAAAAAATAATTCCTAAAAAATTAGAACGGAGAAAATAGAAGCTAATGATTTTATGAAAAATCAAAAAATTATAAAACAAAACCATAAGAATGAAAAATAGAAGACAATGTGAAATATCTCACTGGAAAAATAAATGACCTGGAAAACAGATACAGAAGGGAGAATGTAAAAATTACTAAACTAACCTGAAAGCCATCATTAAAAAAAAAAAAGCCTAAACATCATTTTTCAAGAAATTATCAAGGAAAACTGCCCTGATATTCTAGAACCGGAGGAGAAAATAGAAAATAGAAATGGAAAGAATCCACCAATCACCTCCTAAAAGAGATACCAAAAAAGAAAACTCCTAGGAATATTACAGTCAAATTTCAGAGTTCCCAGATTAAGGAAAAAATATTGCAAAGCAGTCAGAAAGAAATAATTCAAGTATTGTGAACACACAATTAGGATAACACAAGATTTAGCAGCATTCTTGATGAAAAGACCAGAGCTAAGGGGCCGCTAAGTGGTGCAGTGAATAAAGCACCGGCTCTGAAGTCAGGAGGGCCTGAGTTCAGATCCGTTCTCAGACACTTGACACTAAACTAGCTGCCGACCTCGGACAAGTGACTTAACCCCAATTGTCTTGCCTTACCCCCTCTTAAAAAAAAAAAAGAAAGAAAAGACCAGAGCTGAATAGAAAATTTGACATTCAAATACAAGATTCAAAAGAAGTATGAAAAGGTAAATAGGAAAGAGAAATCATAAGGGACTTATTAAAGTTGAATTGTTTGCATTCCACATTATTTGTAACTCATAAGACCTTTTTCAGTATTAGCTAAGGTAGTTGAAGGGGATGGATAGATAAAATAGATAGACAGACAGGGCACAGAATGAGTTTAATATATAGGGATATCTAAAAAATAAAATTAAGGGGTGAGAGAGGAATGTACTGGGAGTAGGAGAAAGGGAGAGGTAGAATGAAATAAATTATCTCACATAAAGGAGGCAAGAAAAAGCTTTTATAGTGAGGGGAAGAGAACGGAGGTGAGAGGGAATGAATGAACCTTACCCCCATCAATTTGGCTGAAGGAGGGAATAACATAAACACTCAATTGGGTATGGAAATCTATCTTGCCTTACAGGAAAAGTAGGGGGGAAGGGGATAAGAGAGGGGAGGATGATAGAAACTAGGGCAAACGGGGAGAGGGGTAATCAGAGGCAAAAACTTTTGAGGTAGGACAGGGTCAAAGGAGAGAACAGAATAAATGGAGGGCAGGATAGGATAGTGGGAAATACAGTCTTTCACAACATGACTATTATGGAAATGTTCTGCATGACTACACATATATAACCTACATCAAATTGCTAACCTGCTTAATGGGGGTGGTGGGGAGGGAAGATGGGAGAGGATGTGGCACTCAAAGTTTTAAAAATGAGTGTTAAAAATCATTTTTACACGCAACTGGAAAATAAGATATACAGGCAGTGAGGTATAGAAATCTATTTTGCCCTACAGGAAAATAGAAGAGAAGAAGATAACAGAAGGAGGGAGGGGGCAATAGAAGTGAAGGCAAATTGGGAGAAGGGGTAATCAGAATGCATGCTCCCTTGGGGTAGGGGAAGGGGAGAGATGGGGAGAAAATCTGGAATTCAAAATCTTGTGGACGTGTGAATGTTGAAAACTAAAAAAAAATTAATCTTAAAAATTTTTTAAAGAAAAAAAATTACAGTTTTTTAACCCCCCTATTTCCCATAGGTTCAAGGTATCAGCATTATGCTTTTGACCTGTGTCTCATTTTCTAGGAACATTATAACTCTCCCCGCCAATCCCTCCCATCCTGTGAAAGTTGAAGATCAACTGTGTGTGTCTCTGTGTGTAAAGATGTATGTATGTATGTACGTATGTATGTATGTATGTATATATGTCCATCCTCAGTGATTATTAGTCCAATACCCAAGATTAAGTAGGCACATAAGTGTATCTTGAACTTAACTGAATTAGGCCAATGTAACCCAGGGAATTGTGGATTTGGTGTCTGTGTTTTGATTACTCTTCCCTAAATTGCTTCCCCATTTTAAGAATAATCCAACCCCTCTACTTCACTTCCTTCCCCAACTAAAATCTCCTACTATTTGGTTATTACATGTCTTACGCAATCTTTCATAGGGGGCTATAAAAATCTGAAGCTTAATAAATTTTTTGCTACTTACTGCTCTGGTAAATGGTTTGTGGGCAAAAACAAATGATTAGTAGAGCTTTTCAGATTACTAGTAGTTGGCTACTTTTTTCTACCAGCAACTTTTAAAACCTGGGGCTTCTTTGTGACTAGTAAGGGAGGCACCATGGTGAAAGTCAAAACTGTGATGAGTTCAAGACATGGATATCATTCCCTCTAGCTGAACATCTACAATTTTATACACTTATCCCTGGCTAATGGGTTAAAAAAAGAGCCCAGTCGTCTCTATATTGTGAATAACAGTAAAGATACTTTTAGCTACTTTGGAAAGTTATCCCTAATGCTTGGCATAGTACCTATGACTATAACAGACACCGCAAAAAACATTTGGTTAGTTGACTAAAGAACATGCAATTAAATTTGCTTAACACAAAAGGAGGACTGGGACTTCAAATTTATATAAGGTCAATAATTTCATACAATCTCAAAAGTGAAAGTGACCATGGGCATCTAGTCCACAATATCTACCTGTCCCTCATGCTTGGAATGCTGGAACCAGATGGTAAAGGATTTTGCCCCCAAACCCAAAACAGTCTTTTACTATGACCATACTTAAATCTTTTTCAACAAGGTAAAATCTATCAAGAGTTTGAAATCCATTAGCATAGTTTTAATGGAATACAGGGTCAAATCTACTCTATTACAAAATTCTGTGGAAGCTATACACATACAATGTTATAATATCATAATATTTCTCCCTTTTTATATAACATATATACTCAGGAAGGTTTTTTTAAACTTTCAGTGAAATATTTTATAATTTAAACCTAAAAGCCTTCTTAGAGTTTTCCCTATTCAGTAAAATAAAATAATATTTCATAAAAATCCTATGTTAAAAAAAACCACTCCTTTAAAAAAACAGCAATTCTCATGTCTAAGAACACTCTATGAAAACTGTAAGAGAAATGAAAAATACTGTAGAATCTCTAAACACTTTAAGGTACCCAAAAATGACAGCTTCAGCAAATTCATTTAACACCCAAATTGGAAAAGAAACATAATTGATAACATGCGTAAATTAATTCCTTCATTTAAAAGTTACTTTTGAAAAGAATTAAAATAAACCTTTTGTCAGAAATAAGGTTTATTGGAGTATTTTATTTAATAACCAAATTAGTTTTGTGTTTCATCCTTTAGAATTCTTCCAGGTTAGTCTGTATTTTTATCAAAGAATATTTTAGATGCAAATCTATGTAGAAAGAATAGTTTTCAAAAACAATTCTGTAAAAAAAAAGTATGCATTGGGAGCAAAAAAAAAAATTACTAAGAAACCAGGCATCTACTTCCTGCCAAATCATATAAATCCCACCCCATTCTCCTTCAACAAGATGGAATATGTTAAGCCCTATACACAGAAACTAGTCTATTCCCAAATGTCTTTCCCCATCTAGAAGCTAAGAGTTCCCCAAGCAGAGAAAATGTGTGATTCAGTGGCTTAAAAACAGTGAAGTTAATTTTAAGCTCCTTTGAGTTGAAAAAAAAAAAAAGTAGCCACAAACCATTCAGTTAAGAAATTAGTTTCTGTATAGGAACCTCTTTTTATCAGATTGATATTTAGGGAAGGATTGCAACAGGCAGGTGATAGGTAATGAGGACCTGAACTAGGGTTTTGCGACTCTTTAAGTGGCGACAAGGTGATGTGTAAGTGAAACATTGTAAAAGTAGAAGCAACAAGACTTGGTAACAGATTAGATAAATGGAATGAGAGTGAGGAGTTAAGGGTGACACTGAGGTAGCTACCCTGGGTGATTGGAAGAATAAGTGGCACCCTGATCAATAAATAGGGAAGCTGGGATGAGGGAAAGATTTAGAGGTAAAGATAACGTGTTCTGTTTTGGCCCTGTTCGCTCTGAAATGCCTACAGATAACCAGCTCAAGTGGTCCAAGAAGTTTACTATAACTCAGCAGAGAATAAGGCTGGACATACTGATGTGGGAATCACATGTATAGAGATATCATCAAAGTGGATGAGATCACCAAGCTAGATAGTCAAAAGGAAAAATATAAGAAACCAGTGGACACATTCTTCAGGGACACGAGGATGATATAACAAAGGAGACATAGAAGGAGCAATCTCTCAGACCATTCCCCTTCCTTTCTTAAAAGCTGAAAAATTGGCTCACAATCTTTTTTTTTCTTCCTGAACTCCTACCTTCATACAAAAAGCCTTTGCAAACATATTGACACTTCCCTTAAATACCCTAACTGCTCATTTCTTCAATCTATTCCCTTACTATCATGTACTACTCCACCCCACCTCAGCCATACACAAAGAACAAAGATGGTCATATTCTTCATACTGTCATCACCCACATATGCTCCACCTCCATGTTCAAGAACTCTAAAATCCAGTTTTCTGGCCATAATCTACTGGCTTTCTGCCTCTCCTGCCTTCTCAAACTAAATCCTGCTCTTCACCCACAATTTGTTTCTCTCCCAGATTATTACCCCTTCACCAACCACTATTCCTTTTCTCCATCTTGACCCTTTGGTGAACCAGTTCTACTTTATACTGCCCTCTTTTATCATAACAAATGCACCCTGCCAAACAAACCTTACCCTTGGATCATTCCCACATATCTTGCTGAAAGAAGACAACAACCAAAGATGAAAAAAAATTAACTGTTAATTAATTGATATTAACTGGGTCACTGGGTAACACATTTGTTATACACCCTCAACTGGGTCCTACCTCTTCTAATCAACTCATTCTCCCACTTTCCACAGCAGCTCTCTTCAAACTTCCCATGGCTCCCCCTCCCTGAGAACTACATATTTACTGGTAAAAACAAAAAACAAAAACAGACCATCGGCTCCTTCTTGTCTCAATTCATATCACTTACATGTCTTCTATCACTATCTCCCCTCCTTCACCCGTGTCTCACAGAAGTGTCTCAACTCCTTGCCAAGGCAAACCCCTCTACCTGCACAAGTGATCTCTTTCTATCCCATGTCTCCAACAGATTGCTCCCTATGTCATCTCCACTCTCACTTATCTCCAATCTCATTGTCTACTGGTCCATTCCCTACTGCCTATGCACATGCCCATGTCTTCCCCATCCTGAAAAAAAACCCCTCAGTTGATCATTCTATTCCTGCTATCATACTGTATCTTTTTTTGAAAATGTGGTCTACAATAAGTTGTCTTTTCTTCCCCTCCTTTTTCTTTACTTTTAATTCCTTACAATCCAGGTGATCTGACCATTCAAACAAAACTACTCTCCAAAGTTATCAATGATACCCTAATTGACAAATGAAACAGCTTTTTCTCAATCCTCATTCTTCTTGACCTCTCTGCTGTTTCTGAGACACAACCACCCCTTTTCTTGGGTTTTCAGGACACTACTCTCTCTTGGTTCTCCTCCAACTTACCTGATCACGCCAAGTCTCATTTATTGGCTCCTCGAGCAGTCCACACTAACTATCTGTGGGTATCCTCCAGCGCTTTGTCCCTCTTCTATTCTACCTCTTTGTTATTTGGTGATCTCAACTCCCATGGAGTGAATCTCTATGCTGCTCATTTTCAAATCTATCTATCCAGTCCTAACCTGTCTGCTCACCTCCACTTTCATATCTCCAAAATCTTTTCACAGATGTCAAACTGGATGTCTAGTAGAAATCTTAAACTCAACATGTCCAAAATGGAACTGTTTATCTTTTTCATTAGAATATTCCCCCCCCCCATCATAACTTCACTATTACTGTTGGTGGCATCATCCTCCTCCCAGTCCCCCAGGTGTCATCAACTTCTTATTATCAATCACTCCCCAAATTCAATTTGTTGCCAAGGCTTGTCTATTTTACCTTTACAGTATCTCTCAAATATATCATCTTTCTTCTGATACTGTCACATACATCATTATCTCACACCTGAATTATTACAAAAGTCATATGGTTAATGTGCCTGCAACATATCTTTCCTAAAGGGTCATTCTGACCACGTTCCTCTAATACTCAATAACCTTTAGTGCTTCTTTATTACTTCCAGGAGCCAATACAAAATCCTCTTCTGTTCAGCATTCAAAGTTCTTTATAACCTAGGTCTTCCCCCTAACCTTTCCAGTCTTTTTACACCTTACACACCCCTCCCTTACCACATACTTTCCAATCCAGTAACACTGGCCTCTCCTTGCTGTTTTATGAACGGAACGTTTCATCACTTAGCTCTAGACATTTGCTCTGGCTGTACCCTATGACTAGAACACTCTCCCACCTCCTGTCTCCACCTGCTGGCCTCCTTCAAGTCTCAGGTAAAATCCCACTTTCTACATAAAGCCTTTCCAAGTCCATTTAAATTCTACTGAGTTATTTTGTTGATTATTTCTTACTTATCCCATCACTCTGCCCTCAAGTAGCTTATATTTGGTGGGTATGGGGAAAGAAGGGAGAGACACTATGTATATAACTAGGTATATACAAAACATAGACAGAACATAAATGTACATATTCTCAAATAGAAGAGAATGAAAACTCCACAAAGATAATAGCTAGCACTTATATAGTGTTTCAAGGTGTATAAAGCACTTTACAAAAACTGTTTCATTTGATTCTTATATCAACCCTAGGAAGTAGCACCATTATTATCTTCATTTTACAGATGAGGAAACTGAGGCAGAGATTTAAGTGCCTTGCTCAGGGTCATACACCTAGTAAGTATCTATAGTCAATCAATAGTCTGTAAACATTTATAAGGCATTGAGCTGAGCAATGGGGCTACAAAAAGAGAAAAAGACAGTCCCTGTCCTCAAGGAGTTCACAATTAAGTCAGTAAGACAATAAACAAATATGCACAAACAAGCTATATTAAACTCAGATCTTCTGGATTCCAAGTCTGGTTAACCTGAGGGCAGGAATTGTTTCATTTTGTCTTTGTAACCCCAGTGCCTAGCACAATATCTATCATATAGTGCTTGTTAAAAATGCTTGTTAACTGACAGCAATAATAAACAATGTATAATATATGTTGATTAAATGCAACCCCCTCCAAAGGCTCTCCAAGACCGCAGCAATTCCCATAAAATACAAAAACAATTTTAAACTAAAGAGTTCTAAAAAATATTCAATTACATTTGCTTAGTATAGTAAGAACTTAATAAATATTCTCTCCACCCTTAACAGCTGACTTTACTTCAAGTGACCAAAAGCATGAAGGAAATAAAACAAAGTTTACAGTCACACTGGTCATTCAGTAAAGACTGCAGGAAGTCTGAGCCCAGGTGTTCTTATAGTATCAAGCTCTAGCATGAAGTAGAACTTCCCAGAGCCAACACTCTGCCTACACTCAGCTGACAGGGGACTCAGATCAATTCTTGCAGTGACCTACCTCATTTACAATGCAGACCTGGGGAAGCCCAGGTAAAGACAAGTCATATGCAGGGAGGAACTCTCTCTTTTCCATTTGCTATCTTCTCTCCTCTGCTTAATTTCCCCACCCCCAATGTGACTTGGACATTTCCATTTCCCATTTGAAATGGTCTAGAGAACTAGTCTCAAAAAAATTTTTAATTTCCCACTCCCATGAGTAAAAAAAAATTTTAAGCTCACACCACAAATATAGGTATATTTACTTATTTATAAATTAAACAACACAGTACAGTGTTAATAACTATGTACATTGAAAATTTACAAAAACAGAAAATTAAAAAAGATTAAATATTTTGAAAATATTTTATCAATGGCAAAAAACTGTCCTTATTAAAAATAGTATTCTTCATAATGATTCTTAATCAAAACAGTATGACTGAAAATGCTTCATTATTTTCAAAAATCTTGCTTTAACAATGATATAGTAATTCAAAGTTCTGGTTCTGTTATGTGACTATGTTACCTGGGCCAAGTCTCTTAACCTTTTTTGTTCCTCATTGGTAAAATGTGGGGTTTGGATTCAATGAATTCTAAGGTCCCTTCTATCTCTAAATCTATGGCCCTATGATACTTACTGAGCTGGGACACCGAAAACCAAAGCCACCACCAGTTTAGACAACTTCATCTTAAAAGCTCATCTACAAGAGAAAAACTGTTTTAAGTGCCTAACAGTAACCCAGAGGCTTCCCCAACAAATCTATTACTAAAGTTTCTATATATAATAAAATTAATACAATGACTTTTCTGTTTCTTTATGCAATGCTTGATACACTGAGGAGTAATAAGAATCAAAAGGGAGAGTGGCAGGAATAAGAAAAATAAAACAAAGGTCTATATAATTCTCTAATCAGATATTACAAAGGAAATGATGATATATATCTTCTCATTTTGTTAAAATTGACAAGATATTTTAAAAGTTTATTCAAATTCTATGCTGCTTAAAATCTTATCTGTTGGGTTTCCCCTCTCTAAACCAATGGACAAAAACAGCAGGGATATGACCTATTAATGCATGAACTTAATGTTGTTCCCAGAGTTTGCAAAGGGACAAGTAACAGAGTGGGTTTCTAACATAAACACTAAGATTGTTCTCATTTAGCCATTTCCTGTCATTTACTTGCTTTTGCATTTATGTGTGTATATAAAGCACCTCACTGCTTACCACAGTGCCTAGTATATAGTAATCACTTCCTGAATGTATCATCTGTTTCATTTATATAGAGATAAAAACCAAGACAAGATATGAGGAGTACCCTAAGCAGGATTTGTGGTCCTTTTGTGTTACTGCCCAAAAGAAGTTTTGGGCTTTCACTGTAACTATAACATGACCAAATATCTACTACCATAATGGACATTTCTTGCATTATAAATACATATCCTTGTAAAAAAAAAAAAAGCTAGATATCTACACTTTAAAAAATCTACAATCAAGTCTCCGCACTGCAACTGAATAGTTTTATAATTTTAGTCTAAATTAGTTATTTAACCTCTCTGAGCCTCAATTTCCTCAACAGAGAAATAGACAAAAACATGTGTTTGTCCCTCTCGTTTATCTCACAGGATTGAAGGAAAAATGATGTATGTATATGATGTCACTGGAACACACAAAATATATACATAAGCTATTATTCTATTCTAATCTATTCAGTCAGCAATAATCAAAAGGAGCTTTAACAGAGGCAGTGCAATTTCTCAAATTCATACTCATTTAATAGCTCTCATTTTTATTTTTCTTTACTTATATTTCTACAGAGCATTAAAGTTTACAAAACAATCCTGAGAACAATCTCATATGGGAATTGTGCAAGCACCCTCATTATACATAGGCTAAAACTGAGTCTCCAGCAGGGCAAGTGAATGGATTTCCTTGTTAAGTATCAACTAGATTCCAAACCTGGGCCTCTTAGGTCCAGTCCTGTCTCTTCATTCTGCATCACACTGATTCATCACCATTTTAGGACTGGACAACATCAAGATGATTTCACACTATATCACTAGAGATAATTATGATGCTGAGGTGACTCAATGGATAGAGCACTGGGCTTAGAGTCAAGAAGACCTAAGTTTAAAACCAGCCTCAGATACGAGTTGGGCAAGTCACTTAACCTATTTGCCTTAATCCACTGGAGAAGGAAATGGTAAACCACTGCAGTATCTTTGTCCAGAAAACTCCATGGACAATATCGGCATGCTAGGCATCCAAACGGTCAAAAAGAGACAGACCTGAATGAACAACAACAACTATGATGTTACTATATGATAGAAAGGAAGAACAGTCAATGAGATGAGCAACAAGCGGTGGCCTTCATAGCTGTCTGGTTTCTGCAAAGATACAATGTAGCAGCTATCCCTGATGTTCCTTTTGATGAAGACAGACAAAAGCAAAAAAAGAGGCAACACGTACGTGATGTTATTCTACTTGATATCGCCAAACTATGGTATAAAGGAAAAACCAACAGGGCAAAAGAATTTGAGTCTCTAACCAAAGTTCTATAACTAATTTTTTCAGTGATTGGGGCAAATAATTTCACTAAATCTCTATGGTCCTTATTTTAATCATATTTTTAAAAAGATAATATCTGCTCTATTTCATAAAAGTATATAACAAATTGGAAAACATTTTGAAAACATGCTAAGTGCTATACAAACAGAAATTATTATCAAAGCATGCCCAATAGTGTACTTCGTGGTGTACCTTATTTTGAGGGGCAAGAAATAACATTCTCACATGGGGGAGAAGGGCACAGAACCTAAAAGGTGGAGAAAATGCAGGAAGTTGCCTGAACTCTCCCATATTTCCCTCCAAACAACTTAATGTAACACCTCAAAACAAATTATGGAGTGACAGAATCCACAAAAGGATGGGGTGAAACAGTCTTCCAGGCCAAAACAACTTAGAAGGACTACAGGAAAGATCTATCTCATTTGGGTAAAAGTCAGGCACAGTCCAACCTACACAGGGCCTGGATAAGCCAGTGGGCGGGTCCGCAAAGGTCAGTAACTGAGGCCCCACAGCCCCAACGCAGCAGGCCAGCAGCACAGGGAGCCATCTCCAAGGCCCCACAAACAGGCAAAGCGGGTGGCTCTGATGCAGCAGGAGAACAGCCGGGTCCAGAAAATCCGGCACAGAAGGTCAGAGGGCAGGCCCCTGATGCAAGAAGCTTGGCAGTGCCCCAGGAGCAGAGCTCAACTTTAATGTCAGAGAATAGGCTGGACAATGAGCAAAACAACAACAACAAACCTTAATCAAAGAAAGCTACTACAGTGACAGAGAAGTTCAAAGCACAAACTTAGAAGGGGGCAACAACGGCAAGATGCCTTTATGCAAAGCCTCAAAAAGAAACATGAATTGGTCTCAGGTCCAAAAACAATTAGAAGAGCTCAAAAAGTTTTAAAAAGCAGAGAGGCAGACGATATGGGAAATGGGAGTGATGCAAGAGAATCATGAAAAGAGTCAACAGCTTGACTAATAAAAACAAAAACTAGAAATACACAAAAATATACTGACCAAAAAAAAAACCAAAACCTTAAAAAGCAGCATTGGCCAAATGGAAAAGGAGGTACAAAAACTTACTGAAGAAAATAATTACTTAAAAATCTGAATTGAGCAAGTGGAAGATAATGACTCCATAAGACATCAAGAATCAATCAAATAAAATCAAAAGATTAAAAAAAAGAAGAAGAAAATGTGAAATCTCATTAGAAAAACAACTGACCTAGAAAAAAGGTCCAGGAGAGAGAATTTAAGAATTACTGGACTACTTAAAAGTCATGATTTAAAAAAAAAAAATCCTAGATAGCATCTTTCAAGAAATTATCAAGGGAAATGCCCGAATATCCTACAAGTAGAGGGTAAAATAAAAACTGAAAGCAACCATTAATCACATCCTGAAAGAGACCCCAAAATGAAAACTCCCTGGAATACATATATCCAAATTCTACAATTCTCAGATCAAAGAGAAAATACTAAAAGTAGCTGGAAAGAAATAATTCAAATATTGAGGAGTCAAACTCAGGATCACACAGGATTGAGGAGCTTCTATATTAAAGGAATGGAGGGTTTAGAATTATATTCTGGAAGCAAAAAGCTAAGATTACAACCAAGAATCATTTACCCAGCAAAACTGAGTAAAATCCTTTTGAGGAAAAAAAAAATATTCAATGAAACAGAGAACTGGAAGCATTCCTGATGAAAAGACCAGAGCTGAATCGAAAATTCAATTTTCAAATACAAGACCCAAGAAAAGCATAAAATGATAAACAAAAAGAAAAAAAGAAAAAGAAACCAAGTTACTCAATAAAGTTCAACTGTATACATATCTACACAGGAGTGTGTAGAATGGTATTTGTAACTCTTAAGCACTGTACCAATATAGGGGCAATTAGGAGAGTAGTATACATAGACAGAGGGTGCAGATAAATTGAGTTTGATGAGATGATATTTAAAAAAATTAAAAGATGAGAAAGTGGAGACAAGAAAAAGTAGAGGGAAAATGGGGTAAATGATCTCACATGAAGAAGTATGGAAGATCTATTACAGCAGCAGTTCTCAACCTGTGGGTCGAGACCCTTTTGGGGGTCGAATGACCCTTTGACAGGGGTCGCCTATGACCATCGGAAAATACATATTTCCCATGGTCTTAAAAACCGAGACACCGCTCCTCTAACCATCTCCAGGTGGGTTCGCCCATATGCAGACACGCTCACATCCAAGTATTAAAGGGTCACGGCATTAGGAAGGTTGAGAACCACTGTATTACAGTGAAGGGCAAGAAGAGAAAGGTGTGAGCACTGCTTGAACCCTTTAAGAGCTTTGGCTCAAAAAGAAACAACATATACATTTAACTGGGTACAGAAAGCTACTTTAGTAGACAGATTCAGTAGATAGTAGGAAGGGAAAGGGACAAGAAAAGGGGAAGAGGCTGATGGAAAGGAGGTCAGATTGAAGGACGCAGTGATCAGAAGGAGGGATAGATGAAAAGAAAGAGAAACATAAACAGGGGAAAAACAGAATGGATAGAACTACATAGTTAATAATCATAATTATGGGGGGCGGAGTCAAGATGGCGGTGTAGGAGCAGCAACATATCGCAGCTGTCACATAGCCACCCCAAAATACCCATAAAATATGACTCTAAACTAATCCTAGAACTCCAAAACGCACACAAATATACTTTCCACTAAAGTCAGCTCGGCTACAAGGAACCATATCAGCACTGCGAACCAAAACCAGCCTGGCCTGAAGCCCTGGCTGAGCCCCGGGGCAGGCTGGACGAGAGGAGTGGTGAGCGGATTAGCGGCAGCTGCGAGCAGTGTTCAGCACTAGGTCAGTGGGACTTGCAAGGTCTTGGGAGAAAAGTGGTCCGGCTGAAACGCCGCCAGGGTGGGAATGCGAAAGGCAGAGGTTCTGCACCTGCCCCCGCATTGCAGCTTCCATGCCCTCGGCCTGCAGACAGCAGGGGGACTAAGCAATTGTTCAGAGGCCAAGTGCTCTTGCGTTGAGCGGCCTGGATCCAGATCATGGTCTTGGGCTTTGGTCCAGTGAGTCTTCATTATCCAGTGAGCCGGAAGTAAGTAGGAAAGGGACGCAGCACCTTCCTGAG
>CM053584.1:60057228-60167790 GCA_028627135.1 Pseudochirops cupreus | reverse complement strand
CCTTCCAGTGGGAATGGGTGGTGAGGGAGAAGGAGAAAGAATCTGGAATCTGGAGTTCCATAATCAAATGTTATGAATGTGTATCTATCTATCTATCTATCTATATATGCAATTATTATTATTATTATTGACTACATCCAACTGGAACTTGAGATACACAGGCACTGCGGTTGGGGGATCCATCCTGCCCTACCAAAAAGTGACACAGGAGAGAATAGACTGGGGGAGGGGGGACACACTGGGATGGCTGTTTTGGGGCAGTGGGTGGGGGAAAGACGGGGAGAAAATATGTAACTCAAAATCTTGTGGAAATGAATGATGCAAATTATAATAAAACTTAAAGAAAAAAAAATCACTTCTTATTTATTTGGAATCTAATTATTGAGAGGTATTCCTCTTAAGTTGATTGTCCCTACAGAATTTTAGTTCACTAGATCCTACAATACTCTCTCTAGGCTCTATCTGAAATCTACTCTTCAAAAATCCAGGATGTATGTCATACCACTCCTGGCTTTCCTCACCTCTATCACAATCCATATAACAGATGGGTCAATTGCTTCCAAGGTTCCTGTCATTTCCTCTTTACAACTAACTAATCATTCCTTGTTCATCAGAATAAGATTGCTAATAGCAGTTCCCCTTATCACTTCCCCCTTCTACCTTCTGAAGGACAAAATTCTCATTAAGACAAATCACAAATTTATTAGCTATTCTACTTTTCGCAGAGCACAACATACACCAACAAATGTTTAGGAAGTCGACTTTTTGGATTATTACAATATCTTGTATCTGTGTCAGGTTTTGACACTTCCCAAATTCATTTCTTCCTTCTGTCCAGAAGGTTTATAGATAACATACTTCCACAAAAGTACTGGTTCTGCATCCTTTGGTCCTCATCCAAAAAGGCTTCCCTTTGAACATCTTCCCTGTCATCCTCTTCAAGTTTCTGGATTTCCTTCACTGAATGCATCTTCTTAACGTGCACTGCTACTCCACTGTCCCTTTATTTATTTTATTCCTTTTGAATAAGTTTTATCTTCAGAGTCATATTCCAGTCAGGAGTCCCAACTCACCAAATATCAGTGATACCTCTGAAGTCAAATTTGCCGTACTACATTAGGTTCTCTTTATTACCAGTACTTTATGCAAGTGTATATAGAAGCCATGGGTTTTAACTGTTGGTTCACATTTAAATGGTGCTCACTAGCCTCGTGTTTGCTATTCTTCTTCTTAAGTTTTAGCTGCTACTCTCTATGGCATGAGGTTTGGCAGCATTATGTGAGCAATGTTCACCTTCCTTTTCATTTGAAAACCATCTTGTGTTCAGGATGCTAAGACTGTAGATCAAGAGTTCTTGAAGTTACACAAATTAAGTGCTTTATATAAAATGCTAGATATAATATCTCAATACTTGATATTATTGTAGTATTATCATGTACTCCTCCTTTGGCAATCTAATGAAGCCTACGGACCCTGTCTCAAGAAAATGTTTTTACATACATAAAACACATAGGAAATCAATTATAACGAAATATAGTTAGCAAAAAATACATTTTAAGTTAATGGTCTCCAGATTAATAACCTATGTTAAACACAGTACCTGGTAAATAGTAAACACTTAATAAACAGTTATTGGCCTGACTGCTTATGACTCCAGACAATATTTTTAATGGCTCATCTTAGGTGGCACTCTATCCCTGGTCATCAGTGTGGGTATTCCCTTCACCAATGCAGACTGTAACCAATTCGCAACATACTATGATCCAGCTACACTGGTCTGTATTAAGTTCCTAAACATGACATTCCATCTCTTGCCTCTGGGCTTTTGCAGAGGCTCTCTTCCGGTTAGAATGTTCTGCCTCTTAACCATTGCCTCTTGGCTTCCTGGACTTAGTCCAAGACTTAGTAAAAAGTCCCTCTACTTTCTGCAAGAAGCCTTTCCCAGTTGCCCCAACAACTAATGCCATTCTTGCATACCACCTGCCATCTACACTGTATATTTCTTATATGCATCTAGTTATTTAAATGTTTCCACCAGTAAAATATACACAATCCTTGGGGTAAGGATATTTTTTGCCTGTATTTTTATCTCCAAGGCTTCCCACAGTATGTGGCACATACACAGTAAGCACTTAAAAAATTGTAGTAGCTACCCATTGACTTGACGTGGGAATAGCTAAACAAACCGTGGTACAAGAACATGATGTTACTGTGTTGTAAGAAATGACTAATAAAATGAACACAGCAAAGCATGGAAAGATTTACATGGACTGATGCAAAGTGAAGTAAGCAAAGCCAAAAAAACAATATGCATGATGACAACAATTTAAATAACCACAAATCAAAAGTGAATGTTACAAAATTACAAAGAACAAGCATGAGTCAAAAGAAACAAAACTCCTTATATACACTCTTTCACAGAAGTGGAAGGTCCATGAGTACAGAACATTAAATATATTTTCAGATTTTTCCATGTATTGATCACTTTTATTCATGTCTTTCTTCCTTTTTCTTTAAAAATAAATTCTTTTTTTTTTTACACAGAACAGTGCTCTAGAAGGAGGACGGATACAATAGGAAACCTAGGTAATATAAAAACAAAAGATATTAATAAAATTTTTTAAAATAAATGCTTCTTGATTGAGAAAGTCATTTAGCTTCTCAAAGTCTCACTGTCCTCACCTATGTAATGGGGAACATGAACTAGTGACTGATTTCTATCATTTCTTCTAAAAGTCTATTATTTTACTTCTAAATATTTGCCTGCATTTTATGTAAGTCAGTCTCATAAACATCCTATACCCATCTCTAAACATTCCTTTCCCTCTTTTTTTCATCTATCTATAATCACTCCACCTATATCCTACCCAATTAAATTCCCATCTCCTTCATGAAGTCTTCCCAGTCTATTCTACCTAACTGACCTCCCTTTCCTCTGAACTTATGTTATTCTATACAATTCAAGCTGTAAGATCTTGGAAGAGCTTTGCACATTTTTATTTCATACATACACTTAGACACATATATGTGTGTCCATATTCTACATGTTGTCTCCTCCCACATAATGTAAGGTAAATAAAGGCAGAAATGGTTTCATTTTTGTCTTCATCTCTCCAATGCCTAAGACAATGTCTGACACATAACATGCACTTAATAAATAAGTGTTTATTATTTGGGTTTATATTCCAAATGCTTCTTTCTGTATTTGCCCAGGTCTCTATAGTCAATTATACTGAAAACTCCTCTGCCATTCTTTCCATCTGGTCTTTTCCAGTAGACTGCCTCCTTTATCACCCCCATTATTTTTTTCATATTCTGTCTTTCCCTGTCCACTGGCTATTTCTCTACTGCCTATAAATATACCTATGAGACTCCCCCATTCTCAGAAAAAATGTTCATTTGACACATTACCTACCTCTGCTCTTGTCCTGTATCTTTCCTCCCCTGTATGGTGTTAGGGGAATCTGAAGATCTTCCCCGCCCCTAGGCCTTTTGCTAAAGTGGCTACTTGACTCTGAGAACCTTCCCTGATGTAAAAGTATACTCTGCCCTAACAGGCTGAATGTGGTCGAGTGGAGCCTGTGGCGGGAGGCTTGTTTTTTGGGAATGCCCGCGCCTTGTAGCTTTGTGATTGGGCAGTGGGTCAAGAGGGCTGCGACATTCTCCGAGCCAGTAGAAGGCTATATATATATGCTCAGATGCAAGGTTTTGCTTTGGGGGTCACTTTGAGAAGAGTTGTGTGATTTGGCCAGATGGGACTCTGGGAAGTCGTGGAGGACCCTGGCTTTGAAAACCCAGATGTTGGTTGCTTCCCTCTCTGGTAACTGAATAGGTATGGATGTAATGGTCAGACGCTGGAAGCCTGTCTGCTGATCTGTTTCTTTGTTTGCTTGTAACTTGTGTTTGCATTCTCTGAAGTTCAAGGTGCTGACTTTTTCCCCTGAACTAGGTAAATGATATTTGTTTGATTGATTAAAGTAAGATTGTTAACCCATTTTGATTTGCTTTCCTTTAGAAAAGCAGATCTAAGAACCTGTGCTAGCAGCCACCCTGGGTATGCTAGGGTGCTTGCTGATACATATGGCTATGCTCCTTAAAAAAAAAAAAGTTCTTCAGTCTCTGCAATCTGGTTTTTAATCTCAACACTCACCAGAAATTTCTCCAGAATTATCAATGATCTTTTCATTACCAAGATACTGGTCTTTTCTCAATCCTAATCCTTCTTGACTTCTCTGTGGCCTCTGACACTGCCCATTTCCCTCTCTTGAATATTTTCCCATCTTAAGTTTTCCTAACTGCTCTCTCCTGTTCTCCTACATGGACACTCTTTTCCCACTATACTACTTCATTTGATCTCATCAGTTCCCATGAATTCAATTATAATCTTTATGCAGATGATTCTTAGATATATTTAACCAGTCAACCTATCTCTTGAGCTTCAGTCTAGTATCTACAACTAAGCATCACTTTTAAAAACTCATGATGCAGAGACATCTTAAACTTATCAAGTTCAAAACCAAATTCACTATTCTTTTCCCCCAAAACCTCTCTCCTTTCTAACTTTCCTATTACTGTCAAGAGAGTCATCCTTGACTCTTTACTCTCTCACTTCACATATCCAATCTGTTGCCAAGTCCTAGGGATTCTGTCACTCCAGAACTATTGCAACAACCTTCTAGTTGATATCCCTGCTTCAAATCTCTCCCCACTACAATCTCTACTCAGCTATCAAAATGATCTTCTACCTTAAGGTGCAGGTGTGAACCATGTTGCTCCCCTTCTCAATAAACTCCATTGCTTCTCCGTAAACACACACACATGCACACACACATGTGCACACACATGCACGCATACACACACACACAGAGTCTCATACCTTACTCCCCCACTCTTCAACCCAGTGACTCTGACCTCCTGGCTGTTCTTTGTACAAGACACCTTCAGAGTCCACGCATTTTCACTGGTTGTTCCCCATGTGCTGATCTCCACTACCTCTCTTCCCTGGCTTTCTTCAAGTGCCAGATAAAAGCTACCTTTTCTAAGAAATCTTTCTTAGTCCTCTTTAAGTTTAATGTCTTCTCCTGAGATTATCTCCAATTTATCCTGTATATATTTTGTATCTATGTTGTCTCCTGCCCCGCCCCACTGTGCCCTCTCCCCCCCCATTAGATTGTGAACTTTTTGAGAGCAGGGACTTTTACCTCTTTACATCCCTAACACTCAACACAGTACCTAGTGTATAGAAGGCATTTAATACATTCTAGCTAACTTGACTTTCAGATGTTTTGGTTAAATGTTTTCACGTGTCACAAGGGAAGGATCAATCTAGTATGAGCCAAGGCTAGAGAGATAGAAGGGTTCTTCCTTCTAGAAAATACTATAAAGACAAAAAAGTCAACAATAAAACATATTTTTAAAAATAAACTGAATCCATTTTATTTAAATTTTACTCCTTTCCACATCTAATAAATTCCTACACCCTACTGATCCCACTCTAAAATCCCTTCCCTTTCTTTCTATTTATTTCCATTCTACAACTCTTGTTCAGGTCCTCATTACTTCTCACCTAGACCATTGAAATAGCCTCCTAACTGGCCTCCCTGGCTGCCTTAAAGGTACCTGCTATGTAAGGCCTATCCTAAACCTTTATGCACAGATCCAATCATATAATTTCTCAAAACATTTCAATAGTTCCCTATTGGCTACAGAAAAAATTCCAAAAGCTTTGACCTAGGATTCAAAGTCCTCCATTATACAATAACACTGTTCCTTTCTAGTTTTCTCTCACAACGTTCCCCTTTTTACTTAAGGATTCAACCAAGCTGAACTATGTCATTTGCCATATAACAGGCTTTATCATCTCTAAGTTTTTGCTTACAATAGTCCTTATACCTGTTCTGATCAAAACCATCCTTCAAGACAGCCTAAATGCTGCATATATTCAAGAAGCCTTCCTGATCTCCCACAGTGGGAAATGGCATTTATGTTTCAATTTCATCACAGACATTCATGTAAGTGACAACTCTTTCACAAGGTAAGTTTTTCTTTTTATGTTACAGAAAACATTGTAACCTTTGTATTTCCCTTAGCGCACTTTAAAGAGTGTTTGGAACATAATATGCACCTGATAAATGTTTGCTGATATAAAGTTAGAAAAAATAGTTAGAAGGTAACTTTAGAGAACAGCTAGTTCAATCCTACACGAAGCATACCATCTGGTGATCATCCCAGCCTTTGCTTAAACTCCTGCAGTGATGGGATTCTCCTACTGGACACCAGTCAGAGAGTTCTTCCAAATCAAAATCTACCTTAGCTCAACACTACTATATGCAATATTATGCATAAGATAGGTACTTATAAGTTTTTAAAATTGGATTTAAAGAAATACCTTCCATTTATTAAATGGTCTCTGTCTTCCACTCTAGTCCCTGTCTTAAATTTTTATTATATCACCAACAGTACACAGCAGACACTTAATAGTATTTGATTAAGGGAAAGAAGTCTAGGAGGCAAAAGATTTTGAGAGTCCATAATAATCTCCAAATCTTTTTTCTCTTTTTAAATTTCCAGCTTGTGTAACAGATGCATAATTCTGCAATCAAAAATAATAAATAGTAGAGATAGTAAGATAACAGAACCAAGAACTCAGGTGAAAACATAAGTTAAAAAATCTGAACCTAACAAACATTCTAGCCTTTCACCTTCAAAACCCCATTAAAAAAACACTGAGCCTGCTGTGATATAGAATCAACTCTACTATAGGAAAAATAGAAAGAAATATATATTACAAAGACACTGCTTCCTAATCTCTAGACACCAATCTGATTCCAGTCTAATCTTGAGACTATCAATCGAATCCAACTTGGAACAGATCCAAGGGATATCCTCCAACCCAAAGGTGGCCTAGGAGAAAGTCTGATTTTATTTGCTCTAAAGGACTCAAGGAATAATTTAGGAGTAACCCCAGAAATTGAGACCTACTATAAGGTGGATGCTATATAGTTCAAGGGAGAATTAAACCACTGAAGCTACCTTACAATAATGGAAAATCAAGGTTAGGACTAAACAGTCTTCTTGGTGAATAGGGTCTTAAGTGTTTATTTATCTCACTAATTTAGTTGAGGAACATGTTACACATGTTACAAGACTATGTAGAGGCAATACAATGTGATGAAAAGAGAGCTAGGCTGGAGTTCCAGTTCTACTTCTCAGCTAAATTGACTGACTAAAAACAAGTTTCCCTATCTGTGAAATGAAAGGGTTAGACTAATCAATCTCCAAAGTTCCTCTCAGCTCTAACATCCTGTAGTAAAGATATTTAAGGGGAAAGTGTTGCTAGAAGCAAAAATGTTGCATAAAGCCTCAGTTCATACACAAAGAATACTATTTGGAAAAAAAAATTTTTTTTAATATATGTTCTGTTTCTGCATGAAAGTATATGTGAGGGAGCAACTACCTTAAATGTCAGACAATTCTTGGCACTATAGAGGTTCCAAAAAGCTGTAAGGACAACAAAAATCAACATCTGAAATTAGAAAGCAGGAAGTAACCCGTAAATAGATAAGGACAAGATTGCTTTAAAATGCTCAAACCTATACCCTATTAGCAATTTGAATCCTAAGGGCAGCTAAGTGGTGCAACAGATTGAATGCTGAGTCTGGAGTCCGAGGATATCTTCCTGAATTCAAATCTGATCTTAGACACTTACTAGTCCAGCTTGGGTCCTTACCAGCTAAGACCCTGGGCAAGTCACTTAATCCTGTTTGCATCAATTTCCTCATCTGTAAAATAAGCTGGAGAAGGAAATGGCAAACCGCTCCAGTATCACTACCAAGAAAACTCCCAGTGGAGTCACAAAGAATTGGACATGACTGAAACAACTGAACAACAACAATAAAAAGTATTTAAGTCTGTCTTTAAAAAGTCACAAACAATGGTTTTCAAGAATTAGAGGACAAATGGAATACAAGACCTATTACCATACCTATATTTAAGACCTATTAGACATCTTGAAAAAAAATGTAGTAATATGTCAAAACTTAATCTGGCCTCACACTTAACATTTACTAGCCATGTGACCTTGGGCAAGTCACTTAACCCCAATCGCTCCACTTTCCTCCCCCTCTCCAAAATGGGGGAAAAAATTATATATATATATATATATATATACATATATTTGTGTGTGTGTAAAAATGTGTGTGTGTGTGTGTGTGTGTGTGTATCTCAAAACTTTCATATGCTAGGAAAGAGATGCCTGCAACTAGACAAAAATCAATACTATGTGAAACAAACCCTACCAAAATAATCTAATCTCTTTCTAAAAAGCAATGACAAGCTTGGTTAAACAATCAGAAACAAATATTTTGACTTGGATAAACTTTAGGACTCAGCAGTAAAAAGGTGGGTCAAACAATACTAATAGTAAGTATTTAATCATCATACAATCAACTGAAGGAATTAAATGGGACTTCCACAGGAGCAGGCTCAAAGCCTGATCCTAACTCTGGGTCATTTAAAAATATTTAAGAACCAGTACAAAAGTAGGATAAAATGCTAAATAATCTGATATTTGAGATCATACCTAATTGCAGCTTGTCAGGGCAACCATTCTTCCAGTTCTTTGTATTGATCTGTGATTTCACTCATAAAGGGAACTTGGGGTGAGGAAGCTTGATATATACCAATGCAGCTGTGCAAATGCTCTAAAACTGACAGTCTTAGAGAGCTGCCTGAGGTACAGCCATAATTGGAACCCAGTTCCTCTGGGAATCCAATACTTTCCACTGTAACATGCTGCCTTCTGTTCAAAAATCTTCCATGACTCCCCATTGTCTTTTCATGCTGCATGCTCCAGCTAAACTGGACTAATTGACTATTCCCTTAAATATTATCTGTATTTTCCCAGTTCCATATCTTTGTTCATGCTTTTTCCTTTACCTAAAGTGCCCTTCCCTTCCTCCCCTCCACCTTAACCTACTGACAATTCTACCTATCCTTCATCAACTAACTCAAAAGCTACTTCCTCAAGAGAATCTTCCATGATTCTTCCTAGCAGAAAACTACTTCTCTCCTTAAAATTCTAACATTTCATAGCATTTTATGGCACTTAAAACTCTGCTTCCTGTTTGTACGGCCTGGTTAAAACTGATATATATATACTTTTTTAAACCTCTACACAATAGGTTCATGATTTCATAAACAATTATCTTTTTCCATCCTAACAAGTTGGTGTTGTCCTTCGTGCTTGCAGAGGGCGAACATAACATCACTATATCTGAATCAAAAAGTCTAAGTGTGGGAGTGTGGTTGATCAGACCAATACAAGCTTGGAAGGCTCTACCACAAGTCAGGCACAAACAGTTCATATGAACATTTGGAGTGGAGATGTTTAAATGTGTACATCTCACATTTCTTTTGAACTACTGCAATTCTGCTTTGCTCATAGAGCATAGCACCTTCTTTGATGTAGGCACACCATGTGGTGCGGTCCTTTGTGTCTCCCATGTCACACAATAGATTGCAAGTTCTTTACAGACCTTGAGAGTGTTCTTGTATTGCTTTTTCTGACTTCCATGTGAGTGCCTGCTTTGTGTGAGCTCTACATAAAATATTCTGGTAGGCAAACATATTCTTGAGATGGGGTTTAGGCTCTGGGAACCCCCTTGAATTTTCCCACTTGATGAGGTATCTGCCTCAGGCCTTTCATTATAGCTAGGCTCAAATCTCTGTTACCTTTAAAGTAGTTTAGCCCTCCATTGTCTGTCATCTCCAGGTAGCCTTCAACTATTTCCAACCCTTAATCCCATTCCTGGAGTCTGACTTCAGTTCCTTAAGATCCTCCTCAGACTCCTTCTCAAGACCCTCCCCAAACTCCTCATCTAGAACACCCCCTAGATCCCTCCCACAGTCTTTCTGTATATAAGATCCATCTTGCCTCCATGAAAGTGTTGAGATCCAATCTAGCCCAGACTCAGTCTGTGTCAGATTGTTCTGGCCCGCTTGTCCAATACAAGTGTCGCAAATACTTGGGCTCCTTAAGAGTCTACCCATCATGGTAAATCTTTAATAAACTTTGTTTTACTTTGGCTGAAAGAAGGCTTGAGTCAAATTCATTTGGCAGGATCTGGCATGTTGGTATTTTGGGGTCTCAAGCACCCTTAAACCCCCAGACCTCAACACTTGCATTTGAACAACATGGCCAGCCCACTTGTGTATCTCTGCAGTAGAGTTTGAATGCTTGGCAGTTCACCTTGAGAAAGGACTCCAGTGTCCGGGGCCCTTATCTTGTCAGGTAATCACCAGAATCTTCCTAAAATGATTCAAATGGAAGTGATTCAGTTTCCTGGCATGGTATTGGTAGACTGTCCAGATTTCACAGACATACAACAATGAAGTCTACACAATGGCTCTGTAGACCTTCAGTTCGGTAGGCAGACTAATATCTCTTCTCTCTCACACTTGCCTCTGACTCTCTCAAACACTGATTTGGCTCTGGCAATGCTTATGTCAACCTCATTATCTATGTGTACATCCCTGAAAAGTATACCGCCAAGGTAAATGAACTTATCCACAGCATTCAAAATTTCCCCATTTGCCACATGCCAACAATGGTTCCACATATGGATAGTCTGTTGAAAGGTGGAGAACCTCTGTTTTTTTGGTGCGTCAGGCAAAAATTAATACAAGCAGTCTGTACACAACATTCCTTGATCTAACTAAGACCTTTGATATTGTCGGTTGTGAGGACTTATGTAAGCTCAAGGCTAAAATTTGGTTGCCAGAAGAAGTTCATCAGTATTGTACCCAAGTTCCTAACAGCATACTGGCATGAGTTCTAGATAACAGATGACGATCTTGAACTTTCCCAGTTAGTAATGGAGTGAAGCAGGGTGGTGTGTTTGTTCTCATGCTTTTTAGCATTATCTTTTCAGCAATGTTGCTGGATGTCTTGGATGAGTATGAAAACAGCATCAAGGTCAGCTACTGCACCTACAATAAACTGTTTAACTCAAAAAGCCAACGAGCCAGGACTAAAGTGGAAGGAGAGTGGGTGCTTAACTTTTTGTTTGCAACCTCTGAGGCCAAGTTACAACAGAGTATGAATCAAATCCTAACAAGTATGGAACACTGAAGACAATAAATGTCAGACTTTTCTATTGGTTGGTGAGTTTAGAGGAATTTTTTTTTCTTTTTAAAGTCTTTATTATAAAGACTAGCTATATGTAAGGCATTGAAAAACTCAGGTGACAGTAAAAAAAAAATCAATTAAAATTTTATTTAAAAAAAATTTAATTTTGCATTATATGGACATCTCCTCAGACTGTATTTCTCTACCAAAAGCATATTAACTAGTAATTCTTTGACATGCCTTGACAATTTCACACTTCAAGAAACAGAGGACCAAACAAGGGAAAATTCTGTTCTGGATGTAATTTTCTCACCAACAAGGAAGAACTGGTTGCTGGGGTGTAAATGACAGGGATTCTTGGGGACAGGTGACCACTTCATTTTAGAATGTGATACAAAATGGGAAGAAGAACAAAATAAAGTCTGACATACATCTAATGGTTTAGGAGAGCTGATTTCAACAAGTTCAAAGAAAATACAGGTTAAGATCCCATAGATTAACTCCCCCCATTTTCCAGGAGGAAGTTAATCCAGGAAGAGTAGGAGGCTCTCAAGAATAGAAATTCTTAAAAGAGAGATTAATCCAAAAACAAAAAGTATTCACTAATAATTTAATGACAATCTGAAAGATTTCCTTCGAGAGAGTGCCCTAAGCATGTGGGCTTTGGTCCTGTGCTAATTCCCTCAGGCTCTCAGCGTTAGCCTGGGATCTGGGATCCAATCATCTACCTTCTAGTCTTGGTCTTTACCCCTAGACCTTCTCCAGTGCTCCAGAAGCCATCTAAAACGAAATCTACCTTCAGCTGACACTACTTGCCTCCTAACTGGACTCACCTAGATTCAACCCTTCACCCACTCCTGACTGCTGAAAAGTGGGAAGGAAGCAAAAATTTATTAAACACCTACTATGCGCAAGACCCTACATTAAGCACTCTACTAATATCTGATCCTCACAACAACCCTGCAAGGCAGATGCTATTATTATCCCCTACTTCACAGCTGGGGAAACTGAACAGGCAGAAGTTGACAGGAGGATTTTAACTCAGGTCTTCCTGACTCAAGGCACAGCGCACCTCCTGCCTCCAGGTGGGCCCAGTGGGACTCCTGAGCCTTCCTGTCACAACACTGGATCTCAAGGAAGGACTTTCAACAGTCTAATTACCTGCTTCTTTCAACTGCTCTCTCCAATTACAGATACTTTGCCTGGACACATTTGTCGATGATTAGCATAATTCTACACACTCATTTCTCCCCATCATTGATCCTAAAAACCCCACTTTCTGTGTACAACCCCCATTTTTCATTCCTAACTGCCCATTTCCTCTTTCTTATTCTCCTCAACCTTAGTCCAGAATGATCCATTTGAAATCTACCCACCCCTTCCACTGTGGTTTCTGGAATGTCTGCTCCATTGTTTCATTTGCTTCCATCTTAAACATTTTCCTTTCTCACCCTTCTCTTCTGTCATTCACTAAAACCTGCCTCCCTCATGATGACCTAGCTTCCCTGGCTACCCTTTCCAGTCTTAGTTGTACTTTCTTTCACTTATATCCCCCCAAATCTCTGGTCATGGTGAAAGAATCTAATACTCCTGGTCATGCTCTTGACCTTGCCATAATCCACAAATTTCCCAATTCCTTGTTCATGAATTCTCAAATTATTTTCTCTCAGCATAATCTTTTAACTTTACATCTTTTCATACAACTTATGGACCTTAACTCTTGTCTGCTTCCTCCAATCCCTCCACCATCACTACTACTGGCAATACTCTCTTTATTTCCCTATTCTGAACCCTTAGTAAACCAGTTCAATTAAAGCCTGAACTATAGAAAAATTGTCTTAAACTTAGAACTATTAAAAAATGAAATGAGATACACTTTTAGAGATATTCAAACAAAACCTGGATAACCAATTGTTGGTATACTTTTTGACTGACATTTTTATTAATGACATAAAAGATATTTGGCAAGATGGTCAACTTTGTTGATGGACACAAATCTTATTCAGGTACTGGCTAGATTAGCTACCCTCTGTACTACACTCTAACTTAGGCACTGTTATCAGCTGTAAGATCCTTGAGGATAGGGACTTAAGAACAGGTCTTAGTCTTATTCATCTACATATCACTCTGCAGCATGTACCATAGGATCTTGTGTACATACTACATACTCCAAACTTGTTGAATAGATATATGAAGAGATGGATGGATAAGTATACAGAACAACAAAGTTCCTTGAAATAATGTTTGGAATTCTAAATTAGAATTTAGAAGGTGTATATTCAAAAACCCAAAGTGTTGAATTTTCATTCATAGAAGGATTGAGAAGATAAAATTTTACCCTATTCCAGATTATTCATAAAAACACAAAATATTTGCTATGCTCAAGGCAGTGATCCATTTAAAACATTTATACTGTGGTATACAGAGCTACTTTAAGTGGCCTACAGGGTCTAATTCTTTGAAAAGCATTATATACATATTAAATGGTGGAAAATATTCACTAAGACAGATGGGACCTCTAAAAATATGAAATGAAGATGAAAGTGACTGACTATTCCAAAGCTGTATAGGTAATTTGAAACAAGGGTTCTCACATAGTTCAGGATTCATTACAACGTTAACTACAAATTCAAATAATAGTTTATATTCATTTCATAGCTATATTTGCATGAATATATATGATACATATATTAAATACATACATACATAGAAACATAAATACATAGAAAAAGCATATGTCCTAAACCCTTATGTGTATATAAAGATGTATGTTTACAACATTACAAACTCTTTTTCCCCAGAAGACAGTTTTAATTTTAAAACATTTTGCAAATTTGATGTGAATTATAGTTGGCTACAAATTGAATTCTCTTTGTTTTTAATGATGCTGATACTGAATAAGTAGATATTACCTTTTAAAATAAGTATTTTAATCAAGTGGTTGCCTTTTATATTTTGGATGCCTATAACTTGACTCATGAACTTAATGGTTACTTTTATACAAAGACAATCTTTATCATGATCAGCTATTATCATGATGAAGTTCCTCAGTTGCTAGTATGTTCACAGTGTAAGAAAATCAATTAAATATATCATTTAATGAGTTGATTTTTAAAATAACATGATTGTAAGCCTCTGTGGTAGAGTGGAAAGAACCTATATGAATTCAAAAGACCAGTTAATTTGGGTAAATCACTTCCTCTTGCTGGGTGTCAGTTTCTTTATTGATCTTTAAGATCCTTTTCAACTCTTAAGTTCTAGGATACTAAATGTAGCTGGTTATAGATAATCAGACCTTTCCATCTTATAAGTATAAGAACACTGATAGTATGGCCTACTTATTCATATAACTATTATCCTACAGAATTTCTCATTGCATTTTCTCTTTTTATTTTAAATTTATAGAGAATGATTTTAGACATCAGATAATTCAAGTCTTTCAGTTTATAGAAGAACCAGAGACCAAGAAAGGCAAAGTGCATTTCACAATACCATAAAATTAGTGGGTGAGAAACATAATTCAGACTACCAAAGTAGAACCTGGGTCATCTGACTGTCCAATTGTCTTTCCACTATATCAGACTCCTTCCTTTAAGGAAACCAAGACAACACTGAAAACTACTATCAATACTTTAATTTCAATAATTCAAAAATAAACAAATCTTTACTAAACACCACCATAAGTACGTGCTCATTGTTCATAATTTACTTTGCAAATGTGCACAAACAGTGTGGAACGTAACTTTTTTTTTGCCTTTGAGAGATATGATCCTTCCCCAAGCTAGATCTACAAAACTCTATTAGAGAAGTGCATTAATCAACATCAGAGGGCTAGATGTGAGAAAGAAGATTTAAAAAAACTGATAGTACCTGAGACAAAGAAAGCCTTTTTTTCCTCAGTTATTTGGTATAGAAAGATTTTTCAGGAATCCAGATATTGGCAAAATACTTAATGTAACATAATAGTTTGAAACAGTCTGTGAACCCAAATGATTCCTTTGTAATTCTGGAGAGTCATAAGACTTTAATTTCTCTAGCTTTAAATGGCAAAACATTCCCCAGTTAACTCCAGCAAAAGGGTACAGAGACTACTAAAAGCGAATATAAAAATAAGGATTATGAAGTAAAAGAAAATTATAATTTAAGATCCTAAAAATACATCAATTCCACTTAACATTGTTTGAGTTCAGGCTACCCTTCATCTTCTTGGAAGCAGTAAAAATAAGTTTCAATTTCATATTTAGCTAAGGGTCTTGTCAAAGTCCCTTCTTGCTAAGATGTCAATGTCAGCATTAATATTCCAAAAGTTCTCCTTTACCAGCTCCAAAAGTTAAGTCCGGAGATGTCTATACTATAATATCAGCATCTGAAAAACACCTGCAACAAAAGAATTCCTTCAGGAATAACACTTTCCAAAGTTTAAGGTAGTCTCCATATCAATTACAAACTTGCAGAAGAACAAATTTTGATTTTAAGAATAAAGGAGATTCTGAACAAAACTGAATATTGGAGATTCTTCCAAAAGAATATTCTTAACAAGATCTTGTTGGATTATGATCACAGAGATTCATCTTTGTCTACAAAGTCAACCTCATCAGGGAAATCTGCTCAAGGGAAATAGTCAGGAAAGTGAAGAAATGTGAGTATATTAAATTAGTTCAAGATCAAAGTTTCATTTTTTAAGTCTTTGTGGCTCCAAGGAATCATATTATTCAAAAGCTAGTACTAAGAGTTTTCCATGGTGGCATACATGAACTAGAAAGGAGGCATCTTGATTCAAATCACAGATACTTTGTTACACAGTATCCAAATTCCTTAACTGGCATTTACTGTATATAAGAATGGGTAAATTTATCCCAGATATTTTTTTCTTTTAACAAGGCATGTAATATTTACAGATAGCTTGCCCTTTGGACTATAATGTGTACATTCTATATTATATAAATCTAAAATTTTGAAATTATTTAGTTTTTTCCCCTAATATAATATATAGTACTAAAGATAGCCCTAAAACCAAAAAAGCTGAGGGTTTTGAAAAAAAAATTGTTACTGTAAAACAGCATTAAAATTTCAAATTTTAATTCTGTAATGACAGAGAAACACTGTGTCAGTATCAATATCAATCAACACATACTATTAATACAACTTACAGGGCAATTTTCATTTTCCTCTACTTTTGGTAAGACTCAGTTGTCATGCTATGTTGAAGCTCCTCAGTTGCCAGTATATTCCAAATAGTCCACCCCCCCCACCCCAAAGTTAATGGCCCACAGAGTAACTAAACAAAATGTTCAGAATGAAGTCATAATTCTAATCTAAATACAGTTATAAAATGAAAACCAAAGATTCTAAAGATAATTTAATACCCATAAAAAGTTGTGTTCATCTGGGTATACCTTGTTCTTGAACCCCTCCTACTATTACAAGAATCAAGACTACAAAAAACTCATTTTAAACAGTTAAAATACTTTAGAAAAAAAAAATTCAAAACAAATGAAATGTCACTCAACAGGTTAGTTTACATATCCAAAAAAACAGAGATTAGAAACTCTAAAAGGGAGGAAATAGTAATAATCTGAGCTAAAGTTAGTGATTTAGAAGACTCTAGAACAGATCAGTGTTTACATATTTCCTGGGACAGAAACTGTTTATATTCAATACATGTGCTTGGACACATGTACATTTTTTTCCCTATTCACATAAATTTTCAAGTGAACCTTCTGAAGATTAGAACAATGGTTAAGAGACTCCAATGACAGAGTATGCTCAAAGTACAAAGAAGAAAAGCAAAAGAATGAAAAATATGAAGGCATACCTTTCTACATCACATGTATTATATAAAATTTCAACGGACAAAATTATGAGGTTTTAAAAAATAAGAACATTGGCTATTCAATATTCTATACACACATATATATTTATATATATTTTGATTCTAAGAATAAAGGAGATCCTGAACAAAACTGAATATTGGAGATTCTTCCAAAGGAATAATCTTAACAAGATCTTGTTGGATTATGATCACAGAGGTTCACCTTTGTCTACAAGGTCAACCTCATCAGGGAAATCTGCTCAAGGAAAATAGTCAGGAAAGTGAAGAAATATGAAGTATATTAAATTAGTTCAAGATCAAAGTTTCATTTTAAGTCTTTGTGGCTTATGTGGGTGAGGAAAATACACATGCGCGTACATGTATGTTTATGTACATGCATGTGTATTTTCCTCACTTATATAATTTTTAGGTGACCCATTCTGAAGCACAGAAAAATGGTTAGACACTCCTATGGAAAAATATCTTCATGGTACAGAGAAAAGCAGAAGGAAGACTATGAAAGTATACCCAAATACATTATGCCAATGAGGACCTATACAAAATTATGAGATGTTTTTTCAACAAATGTTTCATAAACCATATGAATCAGGAAAGAAATACTGATTATCTATGTCATTCAATATTGGATGATACACAGTTCTGTATGTTAATTTCTTGTATGCTTGGAAACAAAAATCGGACAAAAATGCATTTTTAAAAAACCAAATAATTTAGTTCTCCTGTAAGAACTTCCTTTTAGAACATAAGATGTAACTAAAGAGCTTTTACTTTTTAAACATGTATTTTATCATTAAACTAACAATTTGAAAGTGAAATAGTCTTGCTTTAGAATCCCAAAGCTTATTCCATTCATATTAACAATATATACAAATTGTTTCAAGTCATGTTACAACAGTACCATCTTCTAATCAGCTACAACTCACTACACAAAACGAATGCTTCCACCTTTAATTGCATCACATATCGGAAAGACAACAGGATAATGATGATTTAAATACAAATAAATATACTAGATTTTTGTGAAGACATCTAATAGCAATTATAAAGTTTAAATCTTCCTCAGAGAGAAAACTAATTTGAAATTCATATTTCGACTTTATTTGTGATGAAAAAATTTGCAAATAGACTGAAGACATTTTCATTTTTCAAAAGGACATATTCTATAATTCAAGAAGTGTCAGGTAAAGGAAGATTGTGATGAAAATATGTATATCTAAATTTTCTTTCTTAAATGAAAAATGATCTAAATTTAGAAATGTTACATTCAAACATCTTAAATCATATGCAAAGTTCATACCCTTTACTTCAAGTAATAAGTAAAATTTCCAGTCTTTGAAACTTAGCCATAAGTTCTATGGATCATCCACGGAACCTAAGTTGAAAAGGTCATTTCCAAGAAATTAACAGTTTGAAAATTCATACACAGTGCTATAGTAGGCAGTAAGGCGCTCAACAAAATAACATTAATATTTATTATTTTACTATCTGACAGCACTTTCATAAGTATAATTATACTGGGTGGGGAAGGTTTTGTGGCTAACATGCTATGACCTGTGTGACACTAATACCCTACAAGAAGGAACTGAAATGTTTTCAAAGGATGTGATGGTCATTTTAGAGACTTAAACAGAACCAGTAACACAAGAGTAGATTTGTCTATGGAAATAAATACAGCAAAGTCTGACATCTGGTAAACAAAGGTCCCTATGGCAACCAGAGGGTTGAAACGAACGGAAGACACAAAAGAGATCAAACTCTTGATTCTGATATTACATCCTCGATTCATATTTTAAGAAGTCCATAAGAGATAGTGAGTTTCTCAATCCGAAATTCCGTGTTTCACTCCTCCTCCCTCCACGCCGTCTACCCCCAAAGCTCTTTCTCCCTCCTTCCCTCCCTGCTAGCCAAACAAATTAGCATTTGTACTAAGGTACCTCCTCTGTCACCCCGCAGCTTCTTCCCAAACACACGCCCACGTACACAGAAACTGGCCTAGGCTGCACCGAAGCTACAGAAAAGGGGGTTCGACCCGCGGGGGGAGGAGCCTGCCTGACCCGCAGCAGCGCTGCTTCTCGGGCCCGGGAAGCGACAGCGGGCACCCCCGCAGGGTTCCGAGGGGTCCGACCATGGACTGCGGGGCGGCTGGCCAGAGGAGCCTGCCTTTGCCCACTCGGGCTGGGATGAGTCAGGAAGTCTTCCTCTCCGACAAGTGCCCCGCTAGGGCAGTAACTAGGCGCCTCGGGAGGGGGAGCGCGCCCCCCGCCCATTCCCTCCGACCTCTCCGGCTCGGGGTCCTCTCCTGAGGCAGGGGCTCAATCTGACTGCCCGCCTCCGGGACGGCGGGGCGCGGCGAGAGATGCGGGGCCGGGCGCAACCGGGCAACAGGTCAGCCCGAGCCGATAGTGGGTGCCCCACGGCCCGGCAGGTCACGGCGCCCCGGGGGGTGGGGAGGCGACGAAGGGTCCCGCGAGGGGGGCGTGGCCCCGGCCGCCCAGACACTCCTTCCCCCCCTCCGCACACCTGCACCGCGGAGGCGGCTGAGGCCACCACGGAGGAGGAGGAGAAGCGTCCAGGTCACTCCGAAGACAAAGCTCCGGCGGGGGGAGGGGGCCCGGCAGTCACGGCGTCTGGGGGTCCCCGGAAGGGGGCACCGAAGAGGGGGCCCGGCCCGGCCCGCCCCCCAGCGCCGCAGCCCCCTCCCTCGTTCCCTCCTCATCGCGGCTTCTCCGCGCCGAGGCCGCGCCTGGGCCCGGCATATAAACAGCCGGTGGCAGCGGGGAAGGCGGCGTCTCCCCCCGGGAGAAGGGGCTGACGAGCCGCCGCCGCCATTCCCTCGGAGCGGCCCGCTCCCACTGCCACAGGCGGCTCGGCGGACACTAACCTGTGCGGCCGCTGCCGCCGCCTCAGAGAATGGACCCACGACGCCGGCCCGGGGGCGGCCGCCGCTTCTGCCGCTCTCCGCCGCCGCCTCCCGGGGTAGCGCTCCCCGACCGTCGCCGGCGCGATCTCTCATTCAGCTCCAGCCGCCGCCGCCGCTCGGGGGAGGGGAGTGTGCAGGATCCACCCCGGACGCTCTGGGGGGTGGGGGGAGGAGGAGGGGGGAGGGTGCGCGCGAGCGACCAAAGGAGCGAGTGTGCAAGCGTGGGAGCGCGCGATGGGGGGCAGGAGGCGGAGGGAGGAGGCCGGGGCGGGCGGGGGCGCGCCCCGAGGCACGTGCGCGCGCGCACTGACACCAACTGAGCCCTCTCTGCCTTGCGGAGGGGGTAGTGCGGACCGGCAGAGGCGGCGGCTCCCTCGTGCCTCCCCCACCGACCCAGCACGCCTGCGAGCCTCCTGCAGACGAGTCCAACGGCAGGCGGGGTGGCTGTTGTGCGTGGCTCGAGGCGGGAGCAGCCACAACTACCTGCAAAGTCTTACCCTACCCCAATAAAAGAGCAGAGCTGGGGTCCACTGCCCACCCAGGATGAGGAAACACTCAGGTTCCAAGGTGGGCGCTGCAGAGGCGAGAGATTGAGCCGGAGCGGTATTGCCACCCTCCCTTGCAGTCGAGGCAGGAAGAATCCCACACCAAGATTCAGCCCTCCCCTGGGACCCGTGCAAAACACGTCCCGTCCTAGCGCGGGTTTTAGGAACTACCCAGTTCGAGCTTAGGGGCTCCCCACGGCTGCCTCAGAAGCCCTATTCATCAGTGATGCATCGGACTGCACTTATGACTTCGGGGTGGAGGGGGCGGTAATGGGAGGGGACAAATGGGGGAATTAAGAGCCAGGCCTACTTGGGCACTCTGCAAGATAATTCTCTTTGATGAGTTTGTGAGAAAGAAATGTGGTCTACCCCTCTTCTGGGTCTCGGTATAATGATTTCCAGGTGAATAAGATTTACACATCATTGTGGGAGCGTGTCCCTGAATATAGGGGTAATAAAATAGCATTGGTTAATGGGCTTTTCCCCAGAACTGAAGAGAAAATGAAGTTGGCTTAAAATGTGGAAGGGTGTGATTTTTAAAAGTTGCTGTTTGTGGAGTGCCCTGATTAAAATCAGCCCCACTTTAATGCAATGTGGTGGTAAATAGGATGTGTTATAAAAGGGCTACCTTATATTTGCTATAATTTAGAACATTTGAATGGAGCCACACGTTTTTCTTCCGTGCCACACACCTACCATAAAACATCGAAGGAATTCAGTGTGCCATCATTGTGTATAAAAATAGAAATTGACCAGCATTGGAGCTTTCAGTTATTTTTTGTAGCTTCATAATAGACATTAAATAGAAGCAGACTAGCTTGTATTTTTCCCAGTACCTGCCTAGTACCATAATACTACATTCTAACAGGCAAAGCAGGGATGTCCTTCATCCCAGCATCTAAATGATGGATGCTTCTGCCAGAGGCTCCCAAGAAAAAGCCAAGCAACCGAGGACACGCCTGGAAGAGGGAAAGCAAAGACAGTTAAAGACGAAAAAGGCCTTCAAAGGAATTTATGGAAAAGATGTGGAAAACAAAGAGCAGGAGACAAAAGTCAGACAAAAAGGTATAAAGAAAACATGAAAGAAAAAAATGACATAAAGGTATATGGAAAAGTACGTAGGGTACCATGTACACAAGTGTAAATTGCTTCAAAGAAAAAAATAACTTGCAGCTTAAATGAGGACTTTAGAAAAAAGAAAACCCTCTCATAGTTATGAGTTTGAAGACACTGAGTAGTCTTCTGTTTATGTTAGTACAGGATTAAGAAAAAGGTGGCTGGCTTTGCACCAACCACAATACACATCTAATTATTACAAATAGTTAACTTATTGATTAGGCAGTAAGAAAACTAGGAAAAAATTGTTAATGTTGATGTGTAAATACCCATAACTAACTTAAACTTGAATTTCATAGACGTATAAATGGTCCTGTGTCATTACATCCACCAATAATTTTCAGAGTTTAGGATAAGGCCAGTGAAGTTTCCAAATGGGCTTGGATGAAAGGCTTTGTGGTTCAGGGAGCTAAGGAAGTGGTTTAGAATGGCAGGGCTGTCTATTCATTCTTAACTCTTGCTGATTATCTGAATCTGGGTGAGTCATTCAAATTCTTTGTTTCTCAATGAGATAAGCTATAAAATGAGATCAGTTCTGTTAACCTGCATAGTAAGCAATCAGTAAATATTTTTTGAATTGAATCTACAATTTGGTAAAGTAAACAATATATAAAATGATTATTTAAAAAGTTCTTATTTAATTTCTCTTCCTGATTTTAATTTGTTCATGGGACAACTACCTTGCTATTTAGTTTCCTTGGAACATTTCTATTCCTTTTAATCCATTGGCAAATGTTAAATAATGACTATTTACATTTAAAGAAAAACTTTTAAGTGCGCCTACAATTTTTAAAATTCCAGCATTTCTTCTTTTTAAACTCTGTAGGTGGCATTATGTATTCCATTTCCTTATGTCATCATGCAAAGAAGTAAGTATACAAAGTCCTAATATAAAATACATATGCCTTTCCAAAAAGTGAAAATCAACAGGAATGCAACACAACTAAAAGTAGTTCCAGGGTTGTCATCATATTTCTAAAGAAGCATTAGGTAATGATTCTGTTACTGTCATTCAAAATTATTTCAGCTTGTAAGCCGAGGAACTCAGTTAGATATGGAACAGATAATTGTGGAGATAAGAGACCACAACTAACAAAAAGAAAACAAATTGACCAGAATTGAGTCTACTAGTTAATTTCTGTAGCTCCATACACTAAATAGAAGAATTGCTCAGTTTCATTTCAATGTAGTACTTAGAGGAAACTAGAAAATTAAGAAAGCTTATTACTATAGTAATAGATCCTTGCAAACAGTGGAATTAGACATAACAATTACTCAGTAAGTTTTCACAATATTTTTTTTTCACTTGAGTAGCATTAAAATCAGTTAAAATAATGTGTCATTTATCTGATATTATCAAGAACTATGGTGGACCATTTAATTTTCCAAGTACATGGTCACTTGAAAGTGTCAAAAAAATTAAACTTTATCTAAAATATTACATATTTGCCTACCTCCTTGGAAAGAGCATTCCAAAACAATTTAATCTTTTCTTGAGGACTAATTATTCAAGTCAGCAAAATTATGCATCCAATGTATTCAAGGTTCAATGCTAGACCTTAGGAATATAAAAAAATGAAAATAATCTGTGCCCTCACTTTGTGTCCTACTGGGCAGAAACAACATGTACTGGAATAAATTAAGTACAAGAACAGCCAAAAAAAGGGGGAAAAAAACCACAATTGGGGAAATGAGGGAGGTAAAGGCCCCTTAACTGAGACTTGAAGAGTAGACTGATTCTAAGAGGCAGAAATGAGAAAGGAAGACATTTCCAAGCTCCTTGGAAGAAACTCCTTTTACAAATGCATATAGACAGAAGATGAGGTACAGAGTTAGGGAAATGTCTACTAGTCCAATTTGGTTAAAATGTAGACTTCATGTAGGAGTTTGGTATGAAAACAATCTGAAAGATTACCTTTTAGATTTATCTCTAATTCCTGTCAGAGACAGATCATGGAGGGCCCTAAATACCTAGGTGAAGAGTTTGTTTTCCATCCTAGAGGCAGTGGAGTACCCTGTGAGGGCTTTTAAGCAAAGGTAAGATGTGGTCAAATTTTTGCTTTAGGAAGATCATTTGGCTTCAGTTTGGAAGATGGATGTCAGAGAAAAGAAACTGGAAAGAAGGAATCCAGTTTGGAGGCTATTGTAACAGTGAAGGTAAAAAAAAAAAGTGAAGGCCTAAAGCTGTGGCTGTTGTGGGAAACAGACAGATGTGAGAGGTGCTGTGGAGGCAGACTTGATGACTTGTCAGCTGCTTTGATGTGGATAATGAAGGACGGTCAAGGAAAATGCCAGTGTTGTAAACTTGAGTGATGAAAAGAGTGTATTCTCAACAGAGAAAGGGAAGTTTGGAAAACAGCAAGATGAGTTCCATTTTGGACATTCTGAGTTAACTCCCTACAGGGAGGAGACCTCCAGCAAGCAGTTTAATGATGTTTGAGTAGCGTTCAAGAGCAAGGATGGGACTGGGTACGTAACTTTGGGAGTCATCTGAATAGAAATAATACTTGAACTCATGGGATGTGTTTTGCTTTCCTAGGAAGAGAAGTAGGTCCAAGACCAAATCTTGAGAAGCACCCACCTTAAGGAAGCTGGAAAGGGATAGTGATCTAGCAAAGGGAACTAAGAAAGAACAATCAGGTAGGAAGCTACCAGGAGAGCAGTGTCACAGAAGCCAAAGGGGAGAATGTGCAGGAGGACAAAGTAGTCAGCAGAATCAGAATCTATAGTGAGTTCTAAAAGGATGAAAAATGAAAAAAAGACTATTGAATTTAGCATTTAAGAGAAATTGTTAATAATCTTGGATAAAACAGCTTCAGTGAAATGGTGCGTTAGGAATGGTAATGATAATAGCTAGCATTTTATATAGCACTTGAAAGTTTTGCAAATATCTCATTGGTCCTTACAACAGCCCTGGAAAGTAAGTTCTGTTATTAGTACCCGTTTCCTCCATTTTATAGATAAGGAAGAGCAGCTATGTGATAGAGTGGATAGAGCACCAAGCCTGGAATCAAGAAAATTCATCTTCCTGAGTTCAAATCTGGCCTCAGACACGTATTAGCTATGTGAGCCTGGGCAAGTCACTTAACCCTGTTTGCCTCAGTTCCTTATCTGTAAAATGAGCTGGAGAAGGAAATGGCAAAGCACTCTAATAACTTTGCCAAGAAAACATGAAATGGGATCACAAAGAGTCAGATAGGACTGAAATGACTAAACCAAAACAGATGGGGAAAATCAGAGAGCTAGAGGTCAAGTGACATGCCCAAAGTCATACACTTAGGTAAGTGTCTGAGACCAGATTTGAATTCAAGTCTTCCTGACTCCAGGTCCAGTGCTCTGTCCACTGCACCAACTAGGAATCCAAATTGCAAGGGATTTAGAGATGAGTGGATGCTTAGAAAATGAAGGCAGCAAGTACAGAGGATAGGGGAAGAGGTAATGGGGACTTTAACAATGACCAATGAATAAAATAGTAGAATGGTCACTGGTTTTAGAATCAGGGGTTTGGATTCGAATCCTAATTCTGTTAGTTTCTAACGATGTGACCTTGGAAATTCACTTAACCACTCCCAGGCTCAGTTTCCTTACCTGTAAAATGAGTGGGTTGAGCAAGGTGATCTCTTAAGGACCCTTCTAGGTCTAGATACTATAATCACTATGAAAACCAAGCCTTCTGTCCTGGAGCTAGTGAGATACAATCCATTTTTGCTCCTACACTATATGTCCCCAGATTGCTATGCTTTTTGAAGTTTTTGTATCTAGTTTGTAAAATAGTTTTTCCGTGTTCCTTCTTTTCACTTGTCCTCCCTTGCTACACTACATCAGCCTTTAGCAACATCTGCCCCTCCTAGCCTCCTTAATATGGGCTTCTCATCTGCCCTAGTCTAAGAAATCTAACGAGCAGACATGTTCAGTTGATGCCTATGAGTAAATCAGTTCCAAGTGAGGGCCTGAGAAACTCACCTGTGACTTAAATATACTTTAGTGTTTTTGTTTTCTTAATATCTTTTTGGTTGTTCAGAGGCCTTTTTGTCTTCCTTGTTATCTGCTGTTGATTTTTCCACATAAGAAACATCTGAATAACTAAAGTGGTGTTGTAGTCTGTATTTTTTTAAAGTCTTTTCTGCAAAATTAGGATCTTTGTTAATGTGTTTGCAATTATTATTTTGAAAATTGAAATTATTTTTTTGAATTTGCTATTCAGTATGTTATCATAGAAATTATTATTTTACATGGCAAGAAGCAAGGTTAAACATTCAAAAGGGAACTTGAATTAAAGATAAACTCTAAAAGGTAATCTCTACAGATCTTGAGTGTGACCTTACTCCCAAACCCATCAGATTCTTTTCTGTGCTTGTTGTCTCTGATTTCTCTGTATTTATAACTTTGACTATCAACTTGCTCTTTGAAATACTTGAACCAGAACATGGAAGTTCAAGACCTAAGTCTTAACACTTACTAGAGGCATGATTAGGAACAAGTCTCTTGGAACTCTCTGAGCTTCAGTTTTCTCACCTTTAGAAATGAGGATAAAATGACTTGCATTATCTTACAGGGTTGTTTAGCACAAAGAATGTTATAAACCCTAAGTACTATGCAAATGTAAACTACTATTATCTATGTCCAGTAATTCACCAGGTTATTGATTCTTTCTTCAAAATATCTCTCATGATCATTCCTTCCTTAATTCACCATTTCAACACGAAATGCCCAGACAGTATAGCAACAACCTGAAAATGCCTCTGTTTCTCCAGTTAATATAAAAAATACTTTTAGCATGTTAATGACAGAACAACAGTTATGAGGGTCTACAAATATTAAACTCAAAAATATTCTTTCCTGCCATATTTTGCATTTCTAAAAATGTATTCAAGAGCAAAACTACTTTCAAAAAGCTGAAAACATCTGAAAATCATTGTCAGTAGGAAAAATTAAATGGGAAAAATGGCATCAGCTACTATCTCTCATCTTGCCCATTCAAGCACATTAAAAGTGTATTGCAGAGGATAATTTTCTGCTAAGGGCATTATGCAATAATAAAATTGTGTATCATATTACAGATGGGAAAGCCCTCCTGCTTAATTACTGAGTCCATTTCTCTGTAGGAAAGCAATACTCTCTGTTGGCTTTATCATTCAAAGAGGAATATTTATAATCCTAGAAATTAGTGAGACTAAGCCTCCTTGTTAGCAAATACAAAAGCCACATTCAAGTATTAATTAATTTTCTCAGAGAAAGGCTAGCTTCTCATTCTTACCCATTCAGCTACATCTGATATTAAATTAAAAGCTATTCTATCCCAGGGTCATAGATTTAGAAATGGAAGGGACCTTAGAGGTTACCCCATCATTTGAAGTGTTCAGCTTGGAAAAATAGAAGTCATTAAAAAAAAATTGAGTTACTAATTGATGACAAATTAGATCTCATTGAAAATATAACTGCAATAAACTAAGATTTGTGTGAATCTGCTTTTTTTTTAAAAAAAATTGTTACTGATTACTGATATGAACCTAAAAGAAAACTTTTAGAGAAACACAGGTTTAAATACCATTTTCCTGTCATTATACTACACTATCAAAATGGATTTAGAAATAAATTTCTTGAACCTATAAAATAAAAATAATTTTATACTAGATACTTAAACATAATATATTAGTCACTACTTCACCTCCTATTTAAGGGTGGACTAGGAGAGAAGGGTGAAGAACTGTAATTTTATCTGTTTAGGGAACTCCAGGTGTGAAAACTCCCTAAACCAATGTATGTAACTTCTAGTCTTGGAAAGTTGACTATAGCAACTTAAATGTGCTTGAGGTAGAACTTAAATTCAGATCTCTGTAACTCCAGGGCAGACCTTCTTTGCACTTTATCCAGAATAAAAAAAAAATGTCAACAAGCTAATTCATTTGTCATATCTAATTTTCATTTCCACTGACAACTGAATAGTTGAGAGCTGCATTTTCTCTAACAGGCACTATTTTAACCAGTTTTCCAGATCCATTCCCTCCCTACTCCAATCCACCCAACATTCCCTACAAGATTCCAGAGTAATCAACCTGGTTGATGATTATGGTGATCATATTATCTGACTTCCAACAAAACCATCTATGGCTCTCAATTGCTTTCCGGTAAAATCAATTAACAAGCATTTATTAAGTGCTATGTGACAGGCAGTGTGCTAATTGGGGATTCAAAGACAAAAAAAAAACCCTCTGCTCTGAAGGAACTTACAGTCTATAAAGAGAAACAAACAGTATAAATATAAGTAGACATAAAATATATACAAGATAAATACTAAGTCATTGGGGAGGGTTGGTGGGATAAATGTTGGCATTAGCAGCTAGGGTAATCAAAGAAAGTTTCATCTCAAGATGGTGCTTGAGATGAGCTTTGAAGGAGGGTGGGGATTCCAGGAGGCAGAAATGAGAAGGACATTCTAGACATGAACAAAGAGAAAGCTAGTCTGGTTGGACCAAAAAGTTCACAAAGAAGAGTAATGTATAATAAGTCAAGAAAGGTATATTGGAGCCACATTGTGAAGGGTTTTAAGTGACAAAAAGAAGAGTTTTTGTTTGATCATAGAGGCAACAGGGAAACTCTGGAGCTTCTTCAATAAAGGAGTGACATAGTCTGACCTATGCATTAGGTAAATCATTTTGGCAGCTGTGGATAGGAAAGGAAAGAGACCTGAAAGGCAGAGAGAGAGAAAGTAAGAGGCCTTCATAATAGTCCACACAAGAGCTATGGAGAGTCTGACCTTGGGTGTTGGCTCTGTGACTCTACTCCCTAAACCTACCATTCCTCTTGCTTTCCCTGTTTCTGTTGAGGACATCACCATCCTTTTAGGATCATGGGATCACAAATTTAAAGCTAGAAGGAGCCTTAGATATCATATGACCCAACTCCTTCATTTTATAAATTTTGAAACTAAGGTGAAATGATTTGCCCCAGATCACACAAGTAATAGGATATAGGTCAGATTTCCTGTCATTGTTTCCAACTTTAGTATCATTATTAACTCTTTGGTATTCCTCACCCCCAATATCAAATCAAGGGACAAGTTCGTTGACTTTATCTCTGAAACATCTTTCATTCATTCCCTTCCCGTCACTCAACAAGTACCACAGTATATCAGCCTTTTATCCCTTTTTGCCTAAACGATTGCCTCCTAAATGATCTCCCTAGTCGACACATGAGAAAATATTATGAAAAGAATTATTCGATGTAACTAAATGGTCCTGTATCTATAAAAACATACTAACAAAGAGAAAATTAATAAATTGAGTTAGAGGCAACATTGTAGAGTAGGTGGAGTCTGAATTTAGAAAAACCTCGTTCAGATTCAATTTATGACACCAACTGTGTGACCATTTAATCTCTCAACCTCAGGAAACTCCCTAAGACTTATCTAATGAGTAGGACACAGGTTGCATTCTATGTTGGTAGAGGGAGTTCCCACGTTGATAAAATCATAAATCGTTAGTGTATTGGTGGATGTATAATAAATTATGATATTTTAAGTTAATTAACCAAAAAGCAAGCAAAAAATGCTGATAACTAAAGAAGTAAATAAAATTAAATATGAAAGATCATTGAACTGAGACAAAATTGAGAAATTGTTAGCTAATGTTACAAAAAAAGAAAAAACCAAATAAAAATGGAAAAAGTGAATTTGTAATATGCAAAAAGGGAAAAAAGATCATAAAATACTACACAATTATAAGCCTATAAAAGAATCTAATGAAAAAAGTTGAAAAAATATAAAATATATCAATTACTAATGTGGGAAATAGGAATATTATACAACCTGATATCAGAAAAGATATAAAGCAATCCATAAACAGACTACTAAAAGAAATCAGCAAGCATTTGTTAAGCACCTGCTATGTGCCAGGCATTGTGCTAAGCACTGGAGGTACAAAAAGAGGCAAAAGATAGTCCCTGCCTTCAAGGAGCTTACAATTTAACGCAGAGACAATATATAAATAGTATATACAAAGCAAACTATATACAGGATAAACAGGAAATATTTAAGAGAGGAAAAGGTCTAGAATAGAAGCTTTGGGAAAGACTTCCACTGAAAGATGGGACTTTAGCTGAGATTTAAAGGAAGCCAGGGAAGTCGTTAGTTGGAGCAGAGAAGGAAGAATGTCTCAGACCCACAGAGTAGAGATCAAGCCTCTTGTTCATGAAACAGAAAGCCAGTATCTCTGGATCAGAGGGTATGTTTCAGGAAGAAGAGTGTAAGAAGACTGGAAAGGTTAGAGGGGGCTATATTATGAAGGTCTTTGAATGCCAAACAAATTATTTTTATTTGATCTTAGAGGTGATAGGGAGCTGCTCACATTTATTAAGTAGTGGGGTGACACTTTAGGAAAATCACTTCAGTGGCTGAATGGAAAATGAATTAGAGACAGATGCACCAGCAGGCTCTTACAGTAGTCCAGTTGTGAGATGATGAGAGCCTGTCTGAGAATTGTAGCAGTGTCAGAGGAAAGAAGAGACATATTCAAGAAATGTTACAAAAGTAAAATTGACCCACCTCAGTAAGAACATTGATATGGGAGTTAGGGGGTGGTGAGAGAGAGTGAGGAATCCAGGATGACTTCTAGGCAGAGTAAGATCAAGGAAGTAGAAGAATAGTGTTGCCCTCTACAGCAGTGGTTCTCAACCTTCCTAATGCCAGGACCCTTTAATACAGTTCCTCATGTTGTGGTGACCCCCAACCATAAAATTATTTTCATTGCTACTTCATAACTGTGATTTTGCTACTGTTATGAATCTATCTGATATGCAGGATATATTTTCATTGTTACAAATTGAACATAACCCACAGGTTGAGAACGGCTGCTCTACAGTATGAGGGAAAGTAGGAAGGAAAGAAAATGGGTTCCATTTTGGACATATTGAGTTCCACAAGGCATTTCAAGATGTCTAAAAGGCAGTTGGAGATGTGAGATTAGCATTCTAGAGAGCATTTGAGACAAATGGTAGATTTGAGAACCATCAGCATAGGGAGGGTAATTAAATCTACGGGAGCTGATGAAATCACCAAGTGGAGTAGTATAGAGGGAGAAGACAAGTGGGCGGGCCCTGGACTGAACCTTTCCAATGCCCTTCAGGTCATAATTTTCAATTCTTTTTATACTATCTATTCAGTGTCTTGCAGTCAAACACCACCAGAACAATATTGGTATTTAAATGGATCATTTTGATTATATTAAAAAGGTTTTGTGCAAATGAAACAAACGTAGCCAAGATCACAAGGAAAGCAGAAAATTGGGGGGAAAATTTTATAAATGGATTCTGAAATAAAGGTCTTCTATATGAAATGTATAAAGAACTTTGTCAAATCTATAAGAATATGAGTCATTCCCCAATTGATAAATGGACGAAGGATATGAATAGGCAGTTTTCTGAAGAAGAAATCCAAACAATTTATAGTCATATAAAAATGCTCTAAAGGATTATTGATTCGAGAAATGCAAATTAAAACAACCTTAAGATATCATTTTACGCTTATCAGATTGGCTAAAATGATTGAAGGGGAGAGTGACAAATGTTGGAAGGGATGTGGAAAAATTGAGACTCCACTTCTCTATTGGGGGAACTGTGAACTGATCCAACTACTTTGGAGAGCATTCTGGAATTACGCCCAAAGAGTTATTAAATCGCCTATACCCTTTGACCCAGCAACACCACTACCAGCTCTGTTTCCCAAGATGATTAGGGAAAATGGAAAAAGAACTTCTATGTTCTAAAATATTTATAGCAGCTCTCTTTGTGGTGGCAAAGAACTGGAAATTGTGGGGACGCCTGTCAATTGGGGAATGACTGAACAAGTTGTGGTATATGATTGTGATGGAATACTACTGCTGTAAGAAATTATGATCTCAATGATCTTAGAAAAAGATGGGTAGACTTGCATGAAGTAACAAAGAGTGAAATGAACAGAACCGAGAACATTGTGGACAGTAACAACAATATTGTTTTAAGAACAACTTTGAGTGACTAAGTCATTTTGACTATTATAAATACCCAGATTAACTACAAAGGACACATGAAGGAAGACGCTGTCTGCATCCAGAGAAAGAAATGACAAATAGAAGTATGTATAGAATGGTTTTACATATACTCATTTAGGTATATATGCACACATTGGTGTCTAATGGTAACCATCTCTAGGGCAGGGGAAGGGAGCAAGGTAGAGAGGGAAGAAAAAAGGGGAAAAAAGAGAAATTTTTTTTAAAAAGTGATTATACTGAGCCTCTGTTTCAGGGAAAAGTTTGGGGGTCATTAAAATAATGTGGCAATTTCCTTAAAGCAATTCATCCTGCTCTCCTTAAATAAGATTATAAAGATTAAAATGTTTAAAAAAAAAAGCAAAGTGCTGTTAATATTTGTAATATTCCATTTATAAGATCATGATTTGTACTATTCAATTTATAAGATTATAAAATCATAAAAGAACAAAAAGGGACCTAAAAGGTAAAGATTAACCCCCTCATTTTGTAGATGAGGAAGCTGAGACCATTTCATTTTGCATTCTGGCCCTATCTTCCCTGAAATATTTAAGGGAATGAATTAGATACCCTACTCACAACTTGGTAATATCAGCAAAATTAATAATCATGCCATCAGTTTCATGGTTGAAGGCTTAGATGAAAATGTTAAACAACACTGAACCCAGGGCTGATGCAGGAGAGTAGAGAGGTTGTTGATTAGATGATATTTTCATTAACTTCCAGCCAGATTGTTACTAGGCCATGGTGAGTCATGGTGATTTCTTTGGGCCCACACTTTGCCCATTCCCTACCCTAGGCAATGACTCAGAAAAATTGACAGTGAGGAAAAAGGTTGCTCTGCCAGTAGGAGTTAGAAAAGATCTGAGGTGTATATCTACCGGCTCACCAACACTGCCCTTCTTTCTCCATCAAACCCAAAGGCACTGTGTCCTTCCAGATTCATCTCTGTTAATGCTAGAGGGGACTAGGGAAGGATACAATTCTATTTGATCTAGTCCAGAGATACCCTAATCATGTCAGGTCTCACACCTTTCTATAAAATCCCCGTTTGTACTTTCAGATCCATAACTTCTTTATTTACAACTACCAATTGCTCTAGTCATGTTTCAAATGAGATGTAAACATTATTCAATAAAAAGAATGATTCTTTTTAGGTTGTGTTTCTTACATGCCAAGCACTGTCCTAAGACCTAGGAAATAAAAATAGAAAAATCAAGACACAGCCATCCCTCAAGAAACTTACATTCTAAAAAGGGATAACAGCTCACATAAAGTAGTGAATATGCCAGGGAGGAGTGTTTGGTCAGGGAAGTCACAAGAAATTGTGAGTAGAGTCATTGAGCAATTGACTGACACATCTTTTCATATCAAATGTTGATTTGATTATTGTTCCCAGAGTTAGTTGGGAGTGGTTTGGCTGGGGTAGGGAACAACAGTATGTCTAAAGTCTAGAAATGATCAATGTATAGTTAGTAGAAAAAAAATCTGCTAGCTGAGATTTTTAAAATGCACTTAAACAACTAGGATGAGCATGGGAGGAAAAGTTTAGGAAGAGAGAAGAATCCCCAGGTAAGGGAAATATGTATCTACTACAGGTGGGAATAGATTCCTACTGGAAACCAACCTTACCCAAAAAAATTCAGCCAGTAATATGATTTGGGATCATGCCACTAATGAGATTAAAATGGCTTCCTGAATGTCATCAGGAAGTAGTCAGTCTGAATTGTAATCAGTATAAAATAGATTGTAAGCTTGGACATGGTAACATGTAATGAAAGTATGTTCAAATGAAGAAGGGAAATATAAGGCAAGAGTTAAGTAAGAGAACAGTCATTCTGGAAAGAAAAAAAAAAGAACATTTCAGAGTAAGAATTTTTCAGTGTTTCTCCAGCACTGGCCAAAAGGAAAAAGTGCTCTGATTTCTAGAAAACTAGCTCTAGTTGCTTAAACAGAAGTCTCTCTACAATGTGCGATGACTCATCAAGCTACCATAGTTTTATGGAAATATTCCTTAAGAAAATTCATCTCCCTTTGCCCTAACTCCATATTTACTAAGCAATCTTTTGACCTATAATTTGATTTCTTCAATGCAATACCTAGAAAGGGATACTTTGAGCATATGACCAGTTCTGATGTCTGAGCCAGCTCCATCTCCCCAAGTCACACATACTTATTCTGATTTGCAAATCAGTCTCTTGTTAACTTGAGAAGGCCTTTATCCCCTCTAATAGAACTGGTAAAATCAAATTCCTGAATCTGCAGCGCAGGATAACACAGCCCCCAGACCCAGGGTGACCCCACAAAAGTGTAGTATTCTACTAGACCTAGCCAGAGACATCCAGGCTTCCCTTACGTTGATTTTATTTATTATTATTATTAGCTAGTAAAGCATAAGTGAAACCAAACTCAACATTTCATTATATATTATCAATTCATTTACATCCTAGGTAAGGAAAATATTTCATGATCTGAAATCACCTAAAGATGATTGGATCTTGAATTTTACCAATGCTCTTCTTTTAACAGGAGTTCTTCACCTCTAATTACTTTTCCTGGCTTACTTCAAAATTCTGCTACACCAAGGCCTTTTTTGCCCCCCTATTTACTAGTGCCTTCCCCTTTCAAATATGTTCTGTCTTTTCTGTATTTATCTTGTCTGTACCTGGTTATTTTCATGCCTCTCCCTTTGGGATGTGAATTCTTTGAGGACCTGGACTGTTTTTTTACTTTCTTTTTAACCCTAGTGTTTAGCATAGTTCTTGGCACATGGTAAAGGCTTAGTAAATGCTTGTTGGCTGATTTGCCTCAACTTCTCCTAAGAATTTAGGCTCTGTAACTCTTTGTTACTTTCCCCTATTCATTCTAGGCTATTTTATGTAATTAGTTATGAGAATCCCTTGACAAGACAGCACACTCTATTCTTAGACTATACAAAAGTGATAAATCCAACAGCAAAGTATTAAGACATAAAAATCATGTAAATGGCCAAGGAGGGATAGTTGAGTAAGAGGATCGTTCTCAGTTACCTCTCTCCCCAACAGACATATGCAACTCTTATTGTTGATGGGGATAACTACACATATGTAAGAAAATCATCCCTCTGGCGTATGGTCAGACTCAATGAGCAAAGGGGCCATTGTTCCCCTTGTGTTCTCTCACCATGTCCCCATGGCTCTCATAGAGACTGGATTTGCCTTGGCTCTGCCTCTGGGCTCCCACTCCCACCTTATGGAGTCTATCTCCTTGGTTCTCGGCCTTTCCAATCTCCAATTTCAATGTGCTGAGTGTTGGAAATTCCCTTTAGTGTTGGAATCCCCCTGCTAAATAGACCATGTCCTAACAACATCAGACTACTCAAGTTCAACTATCCATTCACAGCAGCTCAGGCAGGCCCCAGGATTCTCCATTCTGTGCTTTTCTCTGTCTGCTTACTTCAGAAAAAGCACCCAGGACTTGAGACCATGCTCCTCCAATATACTGAAAGTGAGCAGCAATTCCCCTTTGGTCTGGGTTACTAACTTATATTTATGAATCTTTTAACATATAATTTATCTGAAATGTAAAACCATAGAATCCAGAGATAGAAGAGGTCTTAGAAATCATCTACAATAAACCCTGCATTTTACAAGTGTAGCCAAAAGACATGAAATAACATGGAGATGGTCCTGTAGCTAAGTAGTGACTGAGCCAAGCCAAGTATCCAGTCTTCCTGACTTTTCCTCTGTTATCATGCTGGACTTGTGGAGAGTGGTCCATCTATCTGATCAGGGAATCACAGCATTTTATTACTGAAGGGTACCTTAGAGGCTCTCTACTCCAACATGGCTACTGCTATGTTATTTTCCATGTCATAGGGACTTATTGCTTAGAATTAAGTTGGAAAGTGAATGGACATAAAACTTAGATAAGACAGAAACAGGAAGTGTTTATCTGATAGCCTTCTTGGTAAGGTGACTGAAAGGGGACTTTAGAAATATAATCTTGGTTCACATTACAGGAAGTGTGATTCAATAACTCTTACAGAGTGGGGGTAGGATTAATGTGGTTGATAGAAATATTAACTGTTAAAACGTTTCCTTATTGGCCCCCTTTAATGGCTGTGTGTGTGTGTGTGTGTGTGCGTGTGTGTGCGCGCTCGCGCGCGCAGTTGGCAAAGAATTATTCTGTGACCAGCAGCTGTTTGTTCTAACAAGGGCTCCTAAGACCCCCAATGCAAAAAAAAAAAAAGAAAAAAAAAGGGGAGCAGTCATTTAGAAAACTTGCAGCTGTTGCTGGGGATGTATCAGCTGTCATTTACAAAATAATAAGCTGATATTCACTCTATCAGTCTCACCCTCTATAGAAGTGTTCAGCCCTACTCTCTAGGAGACTTTATCACTAATATAGGTAGCTCCATCAGCACTGAGGAGGTGAGATACACCACAGGTTTTTGGTCCATAAATAGCCTTCAGGACTTCTATATTTCAGATTCCTTAACCTCAGTCTGCCCCAGTTTCCTTATCTATAAAATGGGAGTAATAATAGCACCCACCTCACAGGGTTGATTTGTAGATTGAAAGAAATAATAGTTGCAAAGTGCTTTATAAACCTTAAAATACTGTATAAATGCTGGCTATTATCATTATTCACTAGGAGAGGAAAAAGAGGTACAGTTAGATTCAGCATTTAATAACTAAACATGTTATAGAGTTTGGAAACTGATGTACTCAGTCATATTCAGAGCTGAAAGGGACCTCAGATGTCATCTAGTTCAATATTTATAAATAGTATTAGTTTTATAAATGAGGAAATGGAGACCCCAAGAGGAGAAGCTACTTGTCCAGCATTATAGGGGTAATATATATTATCACAGCCAGGACTTAAACCAAGGTCATTGGTCTCCTGATTGTAGACGAAGCTGGTGGCACAGTGGATCGGGCATTGGAAGATAGCTCAGATCCAGTCTGAGACACTTAGTAGCAGTGTCAGCCTGGGCAAGTGACTCTGCCTACCTTGGTTTCCTCAGTTGTGAAATGGGGTTGATAATAGCATCTATTTCTCAGGGTTGTTGTGAAGATCAAATGAGATAATATTTGTAAGAAGCTTTTGGTGTAGCGGTGCTTAATAAGACACTTGCTCCGTAGAAGGAAAGCTATGGCCAATCTGGACAGCGTACTAAAAAGCAGAGATTTCACCTTTCAGATGAAGGTCGGTATAGTCAAAGCTATGGTTTTTCCAGTAGCAGTGTATGGCTGTCAGAATTGGACTACAAGGAAAGCGGAGTGCCACAGAATCAATGATTTTGAATTGTGGTGCTGGAAAAGAATTTTGAGGGTCCTCTGGACAGCAAGGAAATGAAATCAATTGATACTTAAAAAAATTAATTCAGACTATTTGTTGTAGGGACATATTCTGGAGCTGAAGTTTTAAATATCTAGGTCACATAATGAGAAGACAGCACTCAATGGAAAAGACCCTGATGTTGGGAAAGATTAAAGGCAAAAGAAGGGGACTGCAAAGGAAGAGATAGATAGAGAGTGTCACAGAAGCAAGGAACATGAGTTTGAACAGAAATCAAGAGATAGTGGGGAACAGAAGGGCCTGGAAGCCTCCGATCCACGAGGTCAAAAAGAGTCAGGCACAACTGAATGACAAAACAATGAAAAATAAACGCTTATTCTCTCGCCTTACCCTGATACAGTAAACTTTGTACTACACGCCACCATTGCCTCTATCTTTGCATTGACAATCCTGTCAATTAAGTTTATTTCTTGAGACTTGATGTAGATTGCCGCAAAGAAAGGCTTAAAAGCATATTTGGTAGACAGGTCATTGATTCCCCCTTCCACACTCTCCCCCATCCTACTCCACTGTGGTGGAGGAATCTGATCCCCACTAATTCAGTCAGACTGACAGCTGGTGAGCAGTTGGACGCCACTGTCATCTCCTGGAATCTTGGACTCCTTCATATTGTAATTAATGAGCCTTAAGGATGGTTGGCAATCAAAATAGTAATCATTATTTCACAGAACTAGATAAAATTAGAGTAAAATTCATGTGGAAAAAGAGATGAACAAGAACTTTGAAAAAAAAAAGTAGAGAATGCACATAAGTAATACTAATATACAAAATATACCTAAAGTCTGGTATAGGAAAAGGAATAAAGAAATAGATCAATGGCACAGAATAGAGAACCAGAAAGAGACATTGGTATTTGTAAAAAAAAAAAAAAAAAAAAGTTTTGATAAATCCTCAAACACTGGGGAAAACTGTTGATAAAACTAGATTGTCATGTGACAAATAAACAAAATATGATTTAGATTCGTTCTTTATACTAGATCAACAATCTAAATATTTTCAAATTGGGAGGAAAATGAATAATTATTACAATTATGGAGAGGAGGGACATATTTATCAAACAAATAGAAGAAATCACAGGAGATAAAATTAATGGTTTTAATTATACAAAATTAAAAGTCTTGTAGGGAACAAAAAGCAGCAGTTCTAAATTTAAAAGAAAAAATAATTAGAAAAACATTTTCAGTAAATTTATCAGATAAAGTATTCAATCCTGAGTCTTTAAAAACCTAAGATATATTTCTAAGATTGTATGTATATATAATTGTATATGCATATATAATCATATATGCATATCATATATATATATATATACACTAATGCATGATTTTTGTTTCCTGACCAAAAACCTGATCTTTATACTTTTGCTGATTTAAACACAACAAATCCTATTTGAACAAGAAATTCAATAAATGAGAATTTTAAAGATGACTTTCCATTTGGCAGTCAAATTACTTAATGTGAATTCATTTTAATATAGCATTCATACATTTTATAATAACTGTACTTCATCTCATCTAATATTCTTAATAAAATGCTGCTTTAAACAATGTATTGGTAATTTATTTTATATACTTTGACAGTATTTGAGTAACTGGTTTGAGGAACCAAATTGGCTTCACTAGATTTCCCTTCACAGAATTTCTCTACATTACCTTTATTTCCAAATATATTTCTACCTAGTCATTCATTGTAACAACAAACAAACAAAAAAGATGAAAGAGAACAAGGCAGTACAGCATAGATACATATACTTTAGTGAGACTATATGGTTTGGTAGAAAGAACACAGAACTTGAAAAGTTACACACTCCATTCCACTACTTCCTGGCCATGTGACCTTGGTGAAATCACTTATCCTCTCAACTTTGGTTTCCTTACCTATAGAAGGGTAATGTTAGTACAATGGGTGCTATCCCATGAAGTACAAATACTGATGAGCCTGTGCTCTGACCCTTTCTAATGGGACACATGCTCTGGCACCTTACTAAAGGATGCATATTAACAGGGTTCTTGGCTGGTCCTCATGACTTAGGTACATGGAGGTATCTAAATTGATGCAACAAGTGATGCAGGAAAAATTGCCCATTCTGTAAGTTTAAAAGGAGGGGCCAAAGTATGTGTATGTGTATCTTCCTATCTCTTTTTCTTAATGTCTTGTCACTTGGGACTTTGCCAGATATCCCTTGAACTTACAAAAGGCAATGAGAGGTAGGGGAGAGAACACCTTCCCCTGACCCTGTTCAGAAGCTTTGGTGGCCCCTGGTACATGGCAGCAAGAGTTGTTAGCCTATGTTAACAGAACTTCGAGTCCTTGTCTCTCCTGCTTTATAATTCTTTTCATAACTTGTAGTCACTAGTGATCCTCAGAAATGGGAATTTTCAGACTCATCAGTTGCCTTTCGACAGTCATTAAATTGTGTGTTAATTGCCCAGGGGAAGGTATGTCCTGCAACTACCCCCATTTTGGAGAAGAGGATCACTTCTAGAAGAATGTGCCATGACTTCTTGGCTGGCCAGAAGATATGAACTTTGAGTTACTGTTTGACGGATATAATAATTAATGATAATAATAGTAATAGAAATAATCCTATGATATCTGAATTTATATAGTGTTCATGGGGCACTCAATACTATGTGAGGCGCTTTACAATTATTATATCATTTGACCCTAAAAACAACCTTGAGAGGTAGGTGCAGTTATTATCCCTATTTTGCAGATAAGGAAACTGAAGCAAACAGAGGCTAAGTGACTTGCCCAGGATGACACAGCAACTAAGTGTCAGAGGTCAAATTTGAACTCAGATCTTCCTGACTCTAGGTGCCATGCTCTATCCACTGTACCACCAAGCTGTTCAGAAATCCCATAAGTATCCGTGGCATCTTTATCTCTTGAGAAAGTGTAACAGAAATGTTTTAAGTGTAAATTAATGTGCACTTATGTTTTAAGCACTTCTTGATGGCAGAAAAAACAAATAGCTGTCCCATATCTGATATCTGCTACTTTGTACACTGAATAATTTTTCTAGAATGAACCCTGTTAATAATTGCTTTTGGGGAGACCTTAGTCATGAACTTTTATGTAAGATATTTTACCTGAGACTCTGGGTTTGGGGCCTACAGAGATAGAGTGAGGGAGAAAAAAAAATCCTGACTCTCTCTCTTCAGAGTCGGGCTTTCTTAGGCCTAAGCTGAAAGCCAAAACCCCTTGTGTGAGAGGTTCACTCAGTGGGTCATAGGTGATACTTGCATTACCTATATCAAAGGTTTTTTTGTAAGAATCAAATAAGACAACGTATATAAAATACTTTATGGCCCCAAAATACTATCTAATTTAAAGTATTGTCATAATGTTGGTATTTACAGAAGTTATAGCTAAATAGCCAAGTTCTCTTATGGCTAATTATGGAAATGCTCTATACTAGATTTTCTGCATGTGTGTATTATGTTTGGCCCTGGTAGGTAGTTTAATATTTTTTCCATAGGAATTACTGGAAAAAAAAATCTCATGTGAAATCTGGTTATTCATCTAATAGTACAACATCCAGGTCAAGAGAGATAAGTCAGTGTGCTCTGAAATGGTTATCACATATCAGAAGTATTGTGTTCACTTGTTGATACTATTTAAAGAGGGACATAAGCAAGCTGGAGTGTGTCCAAAAGAAGGCAACCAGGGTGATGAAAGTTTGGGAAATTATGACATTTGTGCAGTAGTCAAAGAAATTGGGAATCTTCAGAGATTTATGGATGACATGGTAGCTGTCTTCAGGTATTTGAAGAAGTCATGTCAAAAAGGGATTAGACTTATGTTTCTCCAGAGGGCAGAACTGTGATTGATGGGTAGGAGGTATTGGTCCCTCCCTCCAGAGAACTCTCACTGCACTTTGTCCCTCTCATATACTTTCCTACCATATTGGGCACTATAGTTATATGTATAGAGAGGCAGTATGGAGTAGGGGAAAGAGTCACCTTAGAGTTAGGAAAGTAGGATTCAAGTCTTTTCTCTGATACCTAATGACTTGTGTTTAACCTTTCAGTGCCCTGGCAACTCTGTCTTTCCAGCCTCCTTAGACATTACCCCTCCCCTCACTCCTCCCCATAATAGGAAGTGCATATATAATATATATACTAATATAATATATATATATATATATATATATACATATGTGCGTATGTACACACACACACACACACACACACACACACACACACACTATATCAACCACCCAAACAGGCCTCTCTTTTCCTTCTGAAGGATACTTCACCTCCCATCTCTGTAACTTTGCATTGTCCATTCCCCATGCCTGGAAAGTACTCACTTCTTACTTCTGTCTCATAGAGTCCATCTCTTTAAGATGCAGCTGAAGAGCATCAGTGACTACCTGGAAATTCACATCCACCCAGTATGCCAAAACATCCCCCCTCAAATCAGTTTTGTTAAAAGCCTGGTCCTACCAAAAACTTATTTTATAGAACTAGAATAACGAAAGGAATGGTTTCCAAAAAACCTGGGAAGACAAAGTGAAGTGAACAAAGCCAGGAGAATATTATACACAGTAAAAGCAATATTGTACGACGATGAACTATGAATGACTTAGCTATTTTCAGCAATGTAATGATCCAAGACAATTCTAAAGGACTTCAGAGAAAGAACTGATGGGATCTGAAGGCAGATTGAAGCATACTTTTTTTTTTACTTTCTTTCTTTTTCTTTTTCTTTTCTTTCTTTCTTTTGGAGGGGGAAAGGCAAGGCAATTGGGGTTAAGTTACTTGCCCAAGGTCATGCAGTGTGTCAAGTGTCTGAGGCTGGATTTGAACTAAGGTCCTCCTGACTCCAGGGCTGGTGCTCTATTCACTGTGCCACCTAGCTGCCCCCTTTATTTTTCTTGTTGGGTTTTTCTGTTTTGTTTTGTTTTGTTGTCTATTTTCTTTTGTCACATGGCTAATATGAAAATAGGTTTTGTATGACTGCACATATATAATCTCTATCAAAGTTCTTGCCTTCTCAAGAAGAGAGGAGGGGAAGGAAGTAGGGAGAGAATTTTGAACTCAAAATTTTTAAAAATAGATGTTAAAAATGATTTTTATATGTAATTGAGAAAAAAAGAAATTAAAAAAGAGAAAAACAAAATGCAGCTCAAGAACCATATTCTGTATGAAGCCTTTCCTAATCCCTCCCAACTGCTATCTCTGTTCCTCCCAAACTACCTCGTATTTAACGAGTTTGCATATATTTATTAACCCTATATATGAATTTACAGTATGTACTTGTTTCCCTATTAGAATACAAGTACCTTGGGAGTAGGTGTTTTTCATTCCTTGTACTTTTATCCCTAGTACCTACCCAGTCCATGACACATAGTAGGTACTCTAATAAGTCCTTGATTGATTGATTCTATAAATGCCCCTTTCCAATTCAAGTTCATTTAGTTCAATTCAACAATAGCAGCAGCTAGGATTTATAAAGTGATTTAAAGTTTGCAAAATACATTAGAACCATTGTCTCAACAAAACTCATCAAGCACGTATTAGTACTCAGCACTGTGCTAGGTGCTGAGATTAAAAAGAAGAAAAAAACAATAACAGGCCCTACCCTTAAGGAACTTGTATTCTGCTCCATTCCTTTGGCAGTCTGATAAAACCTAAGGAGTCCTTCTAAGAATAATGTTTGTTGCCTATAGTTTTTGCATCTGTTGTCATTCTTCTTCCTGGTAAATAGCAATTGTTTCTATTTTGACCAGAAATTGTGAGGATCTTCCCCTCCCAAATTGATTTTTTTTTTAAACTAGGTAAAAGAGGCCATTTTTTTTACCTCATTTCTTTCCTAGCCTTAATTACTGAATGGGCATTGCCTAAGTCAAACTGAAACCAGGAAAATACCTTAACTTAAAAAGGCCAGGGTCTTGATCCAACCATTCTGGAGAACAATTTAGACCTATGCCCAAAGGGCATACCCTTTGACCCAGCAATTCCACATTTAGGGCTATATCCCAAAGAGATCATAAAAAAGGGAAAGGAACCCACATGTACAAAAATATTGATAGCAGCTCTTTTTGTGGTGGCAAAGATTTGAAAATTGAAAGGATGCTCATCAATTGGGGAATGGCTGAACAAGTGTGGTATATGAATGTAATGGAATACTATTGTGCTATAAGAAATGATGAGCAGGAAGATTTCAGAAAAACCTGGAAAGACTTACATGAACTGATGTAGAGTGAAGTGAGCAGAACCAGGAGAATACTGTACACAGTAACACCAACACTGTACAATGACCAGCTTTGAGAGACTTAATTCTTCTTAGCAATGCAATGATGTAAGACAGTTCCAAAAGTCTCATGATCCAAAATGCTATCCACATTCAGAAAAAGAACTTTGGAGTCTGAATGCAGATCAAAGCATACTATTTACTCTCTTTTTTTTCTCACTCGTGGTTTTTTCCTTTTGCTCTGATTCTTCTTTTACAACAAGACTAATGTGGAAATATGTTTTATATGACTATGTATGTATAGCCTATATTGGATTGCATGCCATATTGGGGAGGAGGAAAGAGAGGGAGGAGGGAAAATTTAGAACTCAAAATCTTATAAAAGTGAATGTTGAAAACTAAAAATAAATACATTAAAAAAAAAAAAAAGACCAAGGTCTCCCACTGCATCTGAGGCCATCTCCACTCATTCAGATCTGTCTCTTACATCTGGATCCAGATGGCTCAGGAGGAGAGAGTGAGGCTTGCCTCAGTTAAATTCAATTCACTTGCAAGTCATGACATCACCTTCCTGATGTCATGAGAATGAAGGAAAATCAACAACAAAGCCTATTTAATCCTTCTAAAATATTTGTTGCCTACATTTATAATGGAAGGAAATGCTGTATTTCAGCTAGAAGTAAATGAAAATAAAGATGTAAATTTTTTTCCCACTCAAGTTCACGGATCCCCTAAAACCTTCCTATGAGCCCTTTGTTCTATCTGTGGACCCCAGATAAAGAAACGCTGTTACTAGGGTGAAACAAGGTACAAAGACCAAAGCAAGACCACCTGTGTTCTCAAAGAGTTTCCATTTCCCTAGGGAGAAAAAAACCAAACTTATCTATACAGAGAAGTAAATGTAAAATAATTTATAATGGAAAGTACGAAAGATTTGGAATCAAAGAACCTGGGTTTGAATACTGCCTCTGTCACTGTCATACAAGTCCCTCAACCTTCCCCTAGGAAAAGTCTACTTCTGGTCTGCACTATTTGGTAAGGGGCAAAGAACAAACCTTACACATGGTAGATAATGAATGTTAGGTGAATTGAATTTAGTTGAACCAAATTTTACAGGGAAACGAGTTCATTTAAAAGAAGAACTTTCTAATAATTCATATTCTAATGATTTCCAATTATTCAAGCCATCTGTAAGTGGAGTAACTGTCTGTCTGGGACCTTGTACAAAGGGTTACTGCTTTGAGTAAAGGATTAGGTTAGATGAGCTCTTAAAATTCTTTCTAATTCTTTGATTCTATGGTGTAGGAGTCAGCATGACCTGCTGGAAAGAGCCTACTTTCCAATCCCAAGTATGACACTTAAATTCCTTATCTGTGTATAGCAGGGGCAGGGTGGAGTGGTAAATAGGGTTGTTCTGGCAACTTTGACCCCACCTTTCTAATTGCCTAGATGGGTTTCCCCATCCTGTCATAAATATTCTATCTCTGTTCTGGGAAGTTGTTAAAAAGAATACTCTTTAATATTCTCTCTCTCTCTCTTCCCTGCCTCCCCCCCAACATGCATATGCATATATACAGATGTATGTATTTATTTCAGATCTGAACACCCAGCCAGCCACTCTGGTAAAACACCTTTGTTTTAAATCTTTCCTCTCCAGAGATAATTCCTTTAATCACCTCTTCCTAACCAAATTGCTTGAAAGCACATCCAGACTAGCAAATTCCAACTGTAGATACCATTTATAAAGACAAAGAAAATGTATAAAACAAATAAGGGTAAACACATTTTAAGAAACAGATTCTCCCCATGCCTAGAAGAAAGGCAAGTCTGAAGATAAAGAATTATTGCCTTGTTATCTGTAGTCCTGGTGGTGGGTTTTCAGTCCAGGCATGTCTTGTACTGGATTGGCTCATACATCCTCACTCCGGGAGTCTTGGCATCTGTTGCTCTTGACAGTTGCCTCTGTTACCATTCTTCCATAAATCTCTTTGGAAGTCTCCCCCTCCTCCAGCTCCTTTAGGCGCTGGGTTGGTCTCCAGTTTCATAAATTGCTGGTTTCTGACTGTTCTGAACCCAAAGCTGGAGAACTCAGCTTTTTATTTATTTATTTTAAAGGCCATCAGGAATATGGCCAATCTTTTCCCAGCCAATGGCCAGATTCTTCTTCCAACTCAATAAAAGAAGACTTCTCACCTCTTTAAGGTTTTATTATTTGCCCTTTACTTTCTGTAATTATATCCTGGGGTTCTATTATAATGCCCATTTTACAGTTAAGGATGCTGAGGCTGGGAGATATTAAGTGACTTGCCTAAGGTCATAGAGCTAGTGTCTGAGGCAGGATTTGACTCAAGTCTTCCTAATTCTAAGTCCATCACTCCATTCACTGCCCTGTTTAGCTGCTCACATATGTGGATATATAATTTTAATTTTAACAGACATTATTTTACAAAGTTTTCAAAGATTCCTGTTTGTCTTAGTATTTCTATAAGAACACTGAGATACTGGGTCCAGAGAAGGCTGGAGTATCTCATCCTCTCTCTTACACACTAAGAGTCCACTCTTCTTTGGACCTACAAGTACAGAATGTATTCATTTCTGGGATGGTGAAAATTCTTATGAGTCCTTGCAACACACAGGGCACCTAAGATTTCTCCTGGAATTCCTGCAACACAGAGAATTCCCACTGGAGGTCTGGAATAAAAAAATTTTTTGATGGATACTTGCTTTACATAGGTCAATATAAACAGAAATTTGAATTCACCTCTCACTTGGAATAAGCAGGTTAGTCTTAAAGGAAAACAAACTCAAAAATTCTCTGAAGAAGTTTAGGGCTCCCCAACAAGGAGCACTAGACTGACTACTCTGGGTCTCTAAACCATCAGGCAAACTTATCCTATGGACCTCTATAGTTCATATGGCTCTCCACGCAAGCTCATGTCATAGTAAGACAAGCAATGCAGGAATGGTCAAAAGTGATAAGAAATTAACATGAATGAACAGGCTTAGTACAGTGCAGGCGAATTGCTGGGCACTAGTATTTTAAGGATGCAATATCTATGCCACTCGTATCAGCTTCCATACTCACAATAGGCACAGTAATACAAGAGATATCAGCACTTAAGTATCTAGTCAGTTTTCTGAAAAAATTGATATGTAGAGGAAATACACTAGAAATCTGACTGTCCTATTAAATCTAAAACAAAGGAAGGAAGAAACATTAATTTTTCTTCTCTGGTGGATCCCTGCAAAACTAGGATACACAGTAAAGACAGTTCTGAATGGAGAATCTCTCTAGTAGGTACCTGTTAAGCTCCTCTTCCCCTCCCCCACCCCAAGAAGTGAAGATGACTTCTCAGGGGATAGATTCTTCTTACCTAAAATGACCCCAGAGCTGTCAACTTCAGCTTTTTTTTTTTTTAAAGGCCATCAAGAATGTGGCCAATCTTTTTCTGGTCTATAGCCAGGATCCTTTTCCTATTCAATCAAGAAAGAGTCCTTTACACTTTATAAAGGAATATCAGAACTAGCTACATCTTGACACTCATTAATTTAACACCTCATTATCTGTCCCTTACTTTTGTGATTACAACCTGGGCTTCCTGAGGGGAGAGTTGCAATTCTCCAACATGTAAAATAAAGAGCTTGGACTAGATGGCCTGTAAGATTTCTTCTAGCTGTAAATCTATAAGCCTGTGAGGTAGAAAAGGCTAAAATGAGATTTGGTTAATTGCAGATTGGTGTGAAGAGGTCTCAGTATGATTGTTGTGAATCAACCAAACAAAAGAACTGCTAAGCTCCTCTTTACTATCCCAACCTCTAGAGCCAACACTATTGCAAACAAGTGTTTTCATTATGAATAGTGAATAGTGTGGGAGTTTCTACCTATTGGACCCCTGGACTTTGGCTACCTCTCCCAGAGCTACCCAAGAAACTCTTTACTATTGTCATTCATAAGGTTTCCCTCTAATTTGCTCCATTGTAATAATAAACTCCAATAACTCCCTATCACCTCTAGGATCAAATACAAAATCCTCTGTCCGGCATTCAAAGCCCTACATACCTTAGTCCCACTCCTGTACTTTTCTGGTCTTCTTCTGACTCTTCCCTGCCCCCCTGCCCTTTCATCCAGTGACACTGAGTTTCTTGCTCTTCCAAGGAACAAGAAACTCCATCTTTTTAAACCAGGCATTTTCTCTGGTAGTCTCCCATGTCTGTAATACTCTCCCTCCTCATCTCTATCTCCTGGCTTCCTTCAAGTTTCATCCAAAATCCCACCATCTACAGCAAGCCTTCCCCAAACCCTTTTACTTCCTATACCTTTCCTCTGTTGATTATTTCCTTTCTATTCTGTACATAGTTTGTACAAAGTTGTTTGCATGTTGTCTTCCCTATTAGGTTGAGAGCTCCTTGAAAAGCAGGGACTGTCCTTTGCTTTTCTTTGTATTCTCCCATGCTTAGCCCATAGTAGATACTTAATAAATTCCTATTGACTGGCTATTGCATTTCCTTCTCTTACTTACTATGAGAAATTCCTACAGTTCAGTGCTATTCAGTCAAGTAGAAGTTGGAATTCTGCCCCTTAATAACTGTGGCCCTGAACCTTTTTACTTGGGTGCCCTGGCTCTGGCATTCCAACCTTACTTTCCCTTCTTCACCTATGACCATATATTCCACCCCACAAATAAATTTTTCCTAGAGTACTACTATCACAGCAATCCTGCAAGGTAGGTGCTATTATTTTCACCATTTTACGTATGGGGAAACTAAGGTTAAGTGATACCCAGCATCACAGAACCAGTAAGTTTCTGAGGCAGGATTCAAAGTCAGGTCTTCTTGACTCCTAGTCCTATGGTCTATCCATGTGGTCACTTAACTACCTCACCTAGCTATATTTACATAGAGAAAGCATACTTACTGAAATAAGTAAGGTTGAAAAAATCAAAAAGTTACCTAAGAGAATTCTACTCCGAAATCAAACTGAATAGTTTAAAAGTTTCTAAACCAGCCTACCTAGTTAAAAGTGCCCATTTGACAAGGGGGCCTCTATGACTCTCCCTGGGGCCATTACTGCATGACCCCATATAAGGATGGTGTCCTAAGTATGCCCTCTTGGAACTTCTCCCAACAATTTTGTGATAGCCTAGCCAGGGATGCTGGGTGAAGTCATTCTTCTCCATTACAGTCCCAAGCTCAGCCAATCAGGAGGTATTTAGTAACCTGCTGAAAGAAAAGAAACCTTAATCTCTACAAGCATTGGCCTGGTGCCACATCCTTAGATGCATTTTATTCTTGGTAGTAGTACATCAGCAAAATCAAACTCTATGAATAACATTTTTGTTCTAGAGAAAGAGTTGTTAATGGGGATGATCAATGTGTAGATTATAGTGATATTTATTTTTAAAATTTATTAAGATCTTGACAAACATTGACAAACATGAATAAATCAATATACATAGAAAAACAGAAAAAAGATGATAGTATATGAAGCAGTAAATTATTGGGGATAGCTTGGTTTGGTTTTGTTTTTTAAGAATCTAACATGATAGTAGCAAAACTGCTATAGGGATATTCTTAACTCACCAATAAATATACCAGTCTATTGGAAAAGGTTCCTATCTCCTAAAATTAAAACCTTTAACAATGATTTGGAATATATAAACACACAATTATTAATAAAGCAATACATTTTCTTGGTTCAACAAAACCACAACTCCTAGTAGAGACACAGAGGGAAAGAGACAGAGACAGAGAGACAAAGAGAGAGAGACAGAAATGGAGATAGAGACTCCAAAACTCTTCTCAACTCAGATTAGCTCAGATTGGAGTAAATCCAGCTCAGGGGCTCAACCAGCTACCTGTTCATGGCCAGCAGGGAGGGCAGAAAACTGGTCTTGGAACTAACATTCTTCAGGGCCAATGGAAGAGAAGGAAAAGTCAGGAGTAAGGCCTAGAGGTGACTTATCTTATCATTTACTGGGAAGAGAAGAGATAAGAAGACAGGTCAAGAGCTGAACTCCAGAAGCCCTGCCTAATACTTCTGGTCAGACTGGTTCATGTTTCCTAACACATATATACACACGTATACATATATATCTATATACACACACAGATACTTCCCCTTGATCCCATAATCGATCAAGACATACTCTTATAGTAGCAGGTTAGGTGAGGATAGAAGATGGTTTTCCCACTACCCTTATCTTCATTCAAATAGCCAGAAGCTGTCAGTTGCAAACCATATTATCAAGCATGGAATTTGCTGAGGAGAGCCCCCAGTAGGACCTTGTGGGTCTCCAGCCTCACTTTCCTACTTGACCCCTAAGTGAACAACATGTTTTTCCTCCAAGGAAGAACTTCAAATGACTTAAGCCAGACGTTACAGAACTATACAGTTCCTCTTCCCAAAGGCACATACTACTACAAAAAATGTTACAGTTGACCATCCTTTTGGTCACAAGTAGTGAAGGAGAAAGCTCTTGTCCTGGACTGCTGCTCCTTGTCTAATCAGATTGACAAAGGACTATCTTTTATGGCCTATGTTTTAGAAAATGGAAATAGCACTGTCAAATAATTTTTCTCTTTGTAATGAAATTTATGCGTAAAAATAACTACAGAAACTCAGAAAGCCCAAGGATGAAGGGATTCTCAGGAGGACAACCTCAAGTCCTATTATTTCAAGCAACAGACATTGAAGAGCAAGAATAGCAGAGGCCTCTAAGGCTCCTTTAAAACATAGTATCTATATACAATACCCCCTCCAATTGTTTAGTGTGTTAAATGTGTTAGAATTGAGTATTATTTGCTAGCCTGACCTTGGTCTTCTTTGGGAAAAGGCAAAATGCAATGGGAAGCAAGAAAGGATCAGAACCAAGAAAATAGCCATTGTCACTTCCTTCCTCTCCTCTGTTCCCTTTTGCCCTTTTTTCTACCCCAAACATCTTGGAAAACACAGTTCAAGTAGGTTGATGTTGATGAGGGATGCAAATATGTCTGCCTTAAGGGGATAAAGGAATCCTTTCTAAAAATCTGCACCTATAATAACCCTTGAGGTCCCTTCCAGGCTCTAAATCTATAATCTCAGAGTGAAATCTATGTTTTCAATGGCTTTCTCCCATGCCTGGAATTCTCTCCTTTCTTAGCTCTGCCTCCTTGCTTCCCTGATTCCATCAAGTCCCACCTTCTGAAAGGAGCTTTCCCAAACCCCCTCAATGCCAATGCCTTCTTCCTGAGATCAACTTCAATTTATTCTGTATTTAGTTTGCTGGTTGCCACATAGCTGTTTGCATGCCATCTTTCCCATTGGAGGACCTTATAAAAGGAGTTAATGGACTTAGGAGAAAGAACTCCAAACTAAGAATTAGGCAGCCTGGGTTCTAGTCCCAATTCTGCTTGATTCTGGCTTGATGCATGACCTCACACAAATCTTTGGGCTTCTAGTCACCTCATTCAATTCAATTTAATTGATTTTGTTGTTGTTTTTTTGCTTTTTTTTTTTGGAGGGCAGAAGGCAGGGCAATTGGGGTTAAGCGATTTGCCCAAGGTCACACGGCTAGTAAGTGTTAAGTGTCTGAGGCCACATTTGAACTCAGGTCCTCCTGATTCCAGGGCTGATGCTCTATTCACTGTGCCACCTAGCCTCCCCAATTCAATTTAATTTAACAAATACTTGTAGGGATATACCATGTGCCAGGCACTGTGCTAAGCCCATGAAATTAGAATTTAAAAAATAGCTGATATTAAAAAAAATTGTGCCTATAGGTCTCAAAAATTTAGCTCTCACCACATTTGCTGATATTTATATAGCATTTTAACTCTTATATAACATTTTATGTGTATTATTTTATTTGACCCTTTAAATAAACCTATAGCATAAATTAGGTACGATTATTTTCATCTTCATTTCATATATGAAAAAGTTGAAAAAAGTTAAATGACTTGTCACATGACCAACAAACAGCAAGACTAACACTAAAAATATAAGAACACTAGTCTTCTGTTTCCAAGTCCTGTGCATCTTTTTTTTTCTTTTTTAAAAAAGCATATTGTGGGATTTGGACCATAAAAAGTGTCTCCTCCAAGTCATATTTGAAGGGAGCCCTTGCCAGACAGAACTCTGAGCAGGCTAGACACATGATGAGATTATAAGTAAGAGAATAAAGTAGGAAATACAAGTGATCCAGACAGCAAGCACTATAGGAGTCCAGAGGGACTGTTCGCTGGAGTAGTCAGGGAAATCTTCATGGGGGAGGAAGGATTTAAGCTGGCCTTTCAAGGAAGAGAAAGTGGACTAGGGAGCTTTTAGAGAAAGGGAACAAAACTATGAGCAAAAGTCAAGGTGAGAGCAATGTATAACATGCATTGGGGAGAGAGAAAAAGAGGAGATGAAGGGGAATACTATTTTTACAATTTATATAAATGGCTAAGTGCCATCCTTTCACACTCCATCCTTAGAATTACAAAGTTATTGGTCACTGGTTTAACCATATATATACTGGGAGAAACCTATTAGGGGGAATATAGATGGATTCCCAGGCTGAATAGCAGAAAGCTTTGGGTAACACTAGATGCCAGGAAGCATTTTAAGTATGGTAGCATCAAGCATGTGACTGAGTCAGAAAAGAATCTACAAAACACAGCAGCTCCTGTTAAGTCACATACAGGAGGATTGCAGTGGAATTCTATCCATTGTGTGCTGTACTAAGTAGCTAAGGTCATATTGGAACCTGGGGAAAAGTTTGTTCACTGGCAATTTTTTAAAAAATCTTTATGAACCTTAAGATGGAGTCCATTCATTTTCATTAATCTGTAAATGAACTTGTTCATTCTTTGAACTTTGTGAGCCAAATGTTTGTAAGGGAAATTGGTAACAATTGGCAGGACGATGCTGGATGAAGAATTCCCAGTTTAGGTCCCAGATCATGTGAATGGAGACAATGAACAAGCAAAGCAAGAAATGTACTTTGGCCTTTCATATCTTACGGGAATGAATGCTGAAAACTAAAAATAAATAAATAAAAAGTGATTTTTTAAAAGTTCATACCTTTTGACCCAGTAATTTCACTGGGCATATTCACCAAGACTGTCAAAGATAAAATAGTCCCATATGTCCCCAAATATCATAACAGTACTTTTTATGGTAGCAAAGAGGTGGAAACAAAGCTGCCCATTGACAGGGAAATAATTAACCAAATTGTGGTACGTGAATATGTAATGGAATATTACTGTGCTATAAGAAACAATGAATATGAAAAATTCAGAGAAGCTTAAGAAGACTTATTTATATGCACCAATGCATAGTGAAGTAAACAGAATCAGGAAAGCAATATTTGCAATGACTATAATAACAAGGTAAATGTAAAGAGTGCACAACAAAAACTAAACTGAACCTTGTTTAATTATAACAAACAAGGTAGGTCCTAGAGAAGAGATGAGAAAATTGACCCCTCTCCCTTCTTTGCAGAGGAAAGGAATGATAGGTGTTGGACATTGTATAGACTGTCAAATTCTAGATATATTGGTTAGTTTCACTGAACTTCACCCTACCCCCAACTCCCTATCCCAGATTCAGACCAGTCCCATGGCAGTTCAGTTTCAATATTAGAATAAAATGAGACCCGTTTAGGTCGTTAAACTGTTAACTAAAAAAAAGATTTAATTAGCCACAGTGGGAGAAAGATATTCAACAAGGATAGGTGTTGAGGACATCTCAAGTTGATTCAAATGAATCTAGCTCTCTGGCTTGAGTTGCCCGTTGTGGTCCACCAGCCAAGCATTGGAAAGTGGACCTATAGCTTCTTGTGGTCATTTTGGAATGTAGGTGACCAGGAATTAGGGGAATTTATTCCCCCTAAGCCAACCAAGTTACAAAGATAGATGGCCTCAATACCTTTGAAGAAAAAACTAGGCCACCCTTCATAGGGGCAGAGGTTGTTAGGCTATTGCTCCTACCACATCCTTTCTCTTTTTTATTCTATGTTACAAGGGATAACTTAATGGCTAGAGAAGGGGAGAAGAACATATTTGGAAATAAAAATGATTAAAGAAAAAAACACAACAGAAATTACAGAAGTTTGAGCATGTTTGAGCATTGTCCTTGGCAGATCCCCAAGTGTTATACATAAACTGAGATAAACTCAACTGTGTAAAATTTCAGTTCTTTTCCTTACTCTTTATTCTTTAAAAAACACTTTAACTAGGAAAGGGGATCATTGTATAAGAAATATTATGGGCTTTTGGGCGGGGAGAAAGCTTTAAAGTTTCTTCTTATTTACCATCTACATGGGAGGTCCAACAATACCCATATCACCCCTATCACCATTTCAACATATTCTTGTGCAGGTTGAGCTTTTTATTGAATAAGCTGTACAACAATGACACATTTGATTGTTATTCCTTTGCCTTGTTTGAATGTGAGTATTGGAGTCCTGTGAACTTTTCATCCCCTATGGTCATGCATTTTTTCTCAGTGACAACTGCTGAAGTGATCTGTTTTTTCCAAAACTCACAGGAGAGCATGACCTCCTTTACTTGGCAGGCTTCAAATTCCATAAAGGAAATTTTCTTATCTTTAAACCAACGTCAGGCATGTTTTTCTCAGTTTTAAAATGAAATCCAACAAATGTTTATTAAGTACCTATGAGGTGTTTAGTCCTGTGCTAATCCTTGTTTGAGAAGGGAGAGAGAAGACAGATATACAAGAAATATTAGGCAGTATAGGAGGCCTAGGACACAGAACGAAAAATCCAGGAAATAATAGAATAACATGAAAAACAATGAGATTAATTAGATGCCTGAATTAGTGCTATAGTCAGTGCCGAGCGGAAGTTCATTCCAATTCAGTATGCATTCCTTAATAATAATAATAACTGTCATTTATATGGTACTTTAAGTTTTGCAAAGCACTTAACATATGCCTTTTCTCCTTTGATCCTCACAATAACAATATGAAATATATGGTAGGTTTTTGGGGAAGGGACTGGGCCTGCCATTTCATTGGTATAGGGATTTTAAATGGAGGAATTCCTTCTGTCAATGCAGATAGTCTACAACTTTAACCTTAGAGAATTGTCTGGGGCTCTGAGAGGTTAAATTACTTACCCAGGGTCATACAACCTCTATGTATTAGGGTGGGTTTTAACTTGCCCTTAAAGCATATAACTAATAGGTAATGGGGGATTTGAACCCAAAACTTTTTGGCTCCAAGTTCAATACTCTCTCTCGACATCATTTTTTTATGCTTTTTATGGGCCACTTTGTAAGGATATAACAATGTCAGCCATACATTTAAAACCTTGAATCCAATGCATTCAATACAACTCGGAATCAAAACATATTATTAAGGTAATTGTAGTAATAGAATTCTAGGACAATTACATCATTGCTGGAAGATATATTAGCTTAGGTGTCTGGTGATGATGCCCTATAAAAACTTTCGGCAAAAATAGACTCTTTTATTTAGTATGAAACCTGAGAAAGTACAAATGACTGAAAGTTAGAAAGCAGGACTTAGAAGAAGGGAGAGGGCGGACACAAGAATCTCTAAAGTCCCTTTTCTTACTTGAGTTCAATGAAAGAAGAAAATTAACTTTAAAGAGAATCAGATTATCTTAAGTTGAATTGCATCAAATATTCAGTGATCCACTAATCAGCGTGGATCAATGGAAATACTGGTCCAAGGCAAATTTCAAAGGGTGGTGACTTGTTTGCAAATCCTAGTATGCCTACCTCCCTCCTTACTTTTATGCAGCTTGTCTCAGGGAAAGGGTGATTAATCAACCCTTAGTTTCTTCTAATGGTAGTCAGTAATCCTCTAGTAAATTCCTCTTCTTCACAAAGGAAAGTCTGGGTTCTTAAAGGCTGTGCCAACAGAGTGGCTCCCAAGCTAGAAAGGCTTTGATTACAGGCCTGGTGACATATTCAATGTCTATTGTCCAAAGACCAGCCTAGCCAGTCATGGAGAAGTACATTACCATAGTGTTGTTCTCTTAATAGTGAGTTTTTTGGCCACGAAAACTCATTTGGATCATTCACTGAAGTTTATAAGAGTCAAACTCCGTGTTAATGAAGGGAATACCAACACTGATAACTTACAGACCTTTTGAAATGTCAGAGAAATAGACTTTATTATATTTAACTCATACTAAAGTTTCTCTTTATTCATATCATCTTATTTCTTCCAGAGTTAGGGAACCTATGGCCTCCTTCCCTACCCCTGTTGATATGACAATATATGACTAATCCCATTCTGGTCCTTAATGGTTTTGAATCTATTTCCTCTCTGACTCTGCTTAATGAACATTTAACCAAATTAATTGAAACAAACTATCAAATGATCTCATTACTCTTCAGTTAGAATTATAGAACTTCAACGCTGGAAGAGACATTCACATATTTAGAGCTAGAGAAGGGATATCAGAGTCATCTAATTCAACCTGGTTATTTTGTAAGTGAATAAACCAAGGCTTAGTTCTACTTTTCCCATAAATCAGTCAGCCAGCAAACACTGTTTACCAACCTACTATGTGCCAGGCACTGTAGGAAGAACAAAAACAGCCCCTCGTGTCAAGGAGTTCCCATTCTAATGGGGCAGACAACATGCAAACAACTTTTACAAACAAGATATGTGCAAGATAAATTGAAGATATTCAACAAGAGGAAGCACTTGTATGCCTTGCTTTGGGGTATATAACAAAGCTGCAAGCTACTTTTAAAAATAATATTACAATTATTATTAAAATAATATTATATCAGATAGCATACTTTCAAATTCATTCTTGTAGCTGAGATACAACTTTGCATATTATTATGTCTCAGAGACCATATCCAATATTTAAATAGCCCAAGTTTAAAGGAAAAAAATACTTCTTTTTTTCAAGAATTTATTTTTCTAGAAATGGTTCCCATGTTCAGTTTTGAAGAACCTACGTATTCATCTGAGAATTATAACCGGTTCTATGTTTATGGAAGTGTAGCCTTTCCCAAGCAGGCCATTTATTCCTTCATCAAAAGTCCTCATTTTAGCCCACCACACAGAATTCCATTAATCTATGATCTTTGTTACTTTGCTTTTCAGATAGCATTTGCTGGCACCAAACTACTATTTGCTGATGGGGAAGGATCTGATTATGAGTAGGAGAAAAAGTGCCTGTGATATTATCCACAGAGGTAGTTTCTAAGGCACCTATCACCATAGTACCCAAGAATTCCAAGCTAAAAATGTTAAACTAGAACATTGGCAGAAAATGGAATTTTTGCTCAGAGTGAAAATTAATATCTTGGAGGTGAGGGTGAGAGGTAGAAAACAAAACTGTGATTGAGACCTGGAAGGCTAGAGCTGGCCCTTGGATTGTCTCTTGGTTCTAGGACATGGGAGGGCTCCATTCTTACTTTGGGGTAGAATGAAAAGCCAGGGTTATAATTATACAACTGCGCCATCCTCTACCCTTGACCACTTGTCCTACTGCTCTTATCATCCTGCCAGTCCTCACCCATAGGTCACCCCTTGCCATCTGCCTTCTCTGTTTCTGCTCTTATGGACCCCTGGGTACATTACAGATTTGTTTCCTCTAACCTCATTTTCTTCCTCATAACTTTTATAATTCCCTGTCTGGTTCTTAATCATGTTCTCCATGGCAGCTAGTTCAATAATCCTTTCTCTTCCCTTTCCCTCTCTCTCAGCATGTGGCTTCATCTCCCATTTTACTGAGAAAATTGAAGATATACATCCTGTGATCCTAATCTCAAAACTTTTATTCAACTTCACTTCTGTCTTCTCCTCCTTTATAGTCTCTGAGAAAGATGCTCCTAACTGCCATCTCCTCTCTTCCTTCTCCTCCAGAAATTTGTCTCATCAGTCTTTCCCACTTTCTCACTCCTGTCTTCAGTCTCTCCCTGTCTATCCTCTCCTTCCCTCCACCTACTTGCATGTCTGGGTCTCCCCTATCCTAAAAACAAAACCCCAAACCCTTCACTTCCAAACCCCATTTACTTCACTTATCCTCCCCAGATTCCTTTCATCACTAACATCCTAGAAAGATTTGTCTACTCTTTTTGCCTCCCTTTTCTCCCTCCCTTGCAATCTGGCTTTAGATCCCATTACTCGAATAAACTTACTCTCTCAGAGGAAACTAATAAATACTTCACTGCTATCTCCAGTGACCTTTTCTCTGTCCCCATCCTCCTTGGTCCCTCTGCTGTGCTTGTTGGCAAACAGCCCTACTTCTAGCCTTTCTTTTCCCTTGGCTTCCATGAGCCTCCTCTCTTCTGGTTCAACTCCTACCTGTCCAATGGCTCTTTCTCAGTCTTCTTTGCTGGATCATTATCCACTTCCTCTGTCCTGAGTATGAGAGTCCTCCAAGGCTCTGGCCTGAGTTCTCTTCTCTTCTCTCTCTACACTCTGTCCCTTGGTGATCTCACAAAGAGAAGAGCATATCTTGTATCTTTTCCCATTACCACCAACATTCTAGTAGAATGGAGGGTCCTTGTGGGCAGTGATTGTCTCTCTTTTGTATTCGTATCCCCAGCACCTACCGCAATGCTTGGCACAAACTAGGAACTTAATAAATGCTAATTTATTAGTTGATTAATTAATTGAACTATTACAACAACACAAGAACCTGACACAAAGGAGTCTTAGCATAGATGTGAGAAAGTTACCTGGACTGGGAACTGATTGGGCTCAGGACAGAACTACTAGGTCTACAGTAGTTTCCCAGGTGATCAGGTGTAGGCTCTGGGAGCCCCCTTGAGCTCTCCTTGAATCTTTGAGGTACAGGCTCTGGAACTCCACCTTAAGCTCTCCTTGAATCTTGCCAAGGGAAGGCATTTGCCTAAGGTTATGAGCCTTAAGTTGTGTCTGGGCCCAAGTCTTTAGCCTTCCTTTGTTCCAGTAGTTTCCCACCATTAATGTTCCTGTTCCCACCCTTGAACTGGCCTGGCCCACCATAGTCTGTGATCTCCAGGTAGCCTCCAGCAACTTATTAATAATAATAACTCTTAATAACTCATTACTGGAGTCTGACCTCATCTGACTCCTCTTGAAGACCCTCCCCAAACTCCTCCTCTAGACCACGCCTAGATTCCTCCCACAACCTTTCTGTATATAGAATCCTGTCTCCCCTCCATGTGGTATGAAAGCTCCATGGAAGGACCTAGCATAGACTGGCTCCTTAAGAGTCTACCCCATATAGTGAACTTGCAATAAACTTTACTTTTCTTTGGCTGAGAAGACTCGAGTCGAATTCTTTTGGCAGGACCCGGCATGTTGGTGTTTTGGGGTCTCAGGCAACCCTAACCCTCTTAGTGGGAAAACCTCTTCGCCAGGGACCTGCCACATCTTAGACTCCTAGCCTCAAAAGCTCCAGAACCAGTTTGGAATCCAAGGAGTAATTCTCACAGCATCTGAATGCTTTTGGCCCCTTTAAATGACCCAGAGCCTTTTATTGGAACTAACCTCAAAGTGCAGCATAAGCCTTGTGCGCTCCAGTTGTTCCACCATGGAGAGGGCCTCATAAACTCACGGTAGTTCAGACAGATTTTTAAGAGACAGCACCGCTTTTTTCATATTTACTTATTTGTAATTTATGGAATAAAATAAGGATTTCCCTAACATAGTATAATAAAAAGTATCTTTTTTTTTATATACGGTATCCATTTTTAAGGGTAAGAGTCTCCCGCAGATGCAGTATTTCCAAACAAAACAGACTTCATTTTAAGCCCACGTCACTAGAACAATGCTTAGCGAGCTTCAAAGTATAGACTTCACAAAGAGAAAGGGGTTTTTCTTCAAACTTGAAGTCATCCTCGAAAAAGGAGGCGTTTGTGGAAACATTTGCATTTGAAAATACTATTCCATTGACTCTAACACTGACCCAGGGCGGAGGGGGCGGGGAATAAATTGCCTGACTGTGTTTTGCCAGGAAGACTAAAAAATACTTCTTCAAATCACTCTTTCCACAAATACAGAGATGATTTGGGTCCTAAGGAGATGGCATCTAGACTACTAGATTCTTTTAAAAATGCTTTGGTGTGGGGTGGCTGGGCGGCACAGTGAGTAGAGCACCAGCCCTGGAGTCAGGAGGACCTGAGTTCAAATCCGTCCTCAGACACTTAACACTTACTAGCCATGTGACCTTGGGTAAGTCACTTAACCCCAATTCCCCTGACCTCCCCCCTCCAAAAAGCAAAAAACAAACAAAACAATCGCTTTGGTGTATGGTGTGTGTGGGGGGCAGTAAACTAATGGGGTGCTACCACCCTATTGTGGTCCAGGCCATTGGAAGCATATGACAGTTATAATAACAATAAGACAATAAAGTTTAGGAAGAGTAGGAAGGTTGAGTTAGTTTAATGGAATGAGTACCCGGCTGAATCAGGAGATGTGGCCTCTTTTTTTCATTCAACACACTGAATGCCTACTGTGTGTATAGCATTGTACTAGGTACTTTTTGCAAGAAAGGGAGATGGAGAGGAGATACTCACATACACACTCACGTGTATAGTATATTTGCATATGTACTGTATTCCAAATCTAGTCTATATTATATTCCACATATGGTACATACACTATATCCCACATCTAGTATATATACCATATTGTATAATATGTATATATATCCATGTATGTTTGTTTGTATGTATGTATGTATGTATATAAATACACACACAAAAACATGGTTCCTAATTTCAAGCACCTTACAAAATACAGGTATTTAGTGACATTGGGTCTTACTTTCTACATCTGTAAAATTAATATGATAATACCTGGATTCAGAAAGGAGATTCAGACTTACATGATTCAGACTTATAAATACTGTGATTTCCAAAATTTACTAGGCTTGCAGAATTTCTAAAGGGCCTGATTGCTGTGTGTGTGTGTGTGTGTGTGTGTGTGTGTGTGTGTGTGTGTGTGTGTGTTATTGCCACCCCCTTCCTGGCCTCCATCCATTGGATCCCGTATCATCAGACAAAGAGAACACAGCCATCTGCTCCAGGGAAATACTCCGCTCTCCCACAAACCGGCTGCTATGAAAGCCAACCGAAAATATGAAGAAAAGGCAAAGTTGTACCTTTTACATCGAATCTTAGTTCCTGTGCCTATTTCTTATTGATCAACTATGGGTTCTCTTAGGACTTGGGAACGTGGGCCAGAGTTTATTATAATGATTTATGTGGATACAGACCTGCCTGGATGAAAGGGCCTACATCAGGTTGCCTCTTGAGACCCTCACATAACCCATCTATATCATAGGTTAATACGTTACAGAATAAAGCCACTATGAGTATGGATATGATATGTACAGATAGATATGTAAATCAATGACCATTGTAGTCAATTCCAAGTCACTTTACACACTCTTTGTTGTTGTTGCTTAGTTGTTTCAATGGTGTTAAACTCTCTGCGATTCTGTTTGGGGTTTTCTTGGCAGAGATACTGGAAGGGTTTGCCATTTCCTTCTCTAACTCATTTTACAGATGAGGAAACCAAGGCATACAATGTTAAGTGACTTGCCCAAGGTCATACAGTTAGTATGAACACAGGTCCTCCTGACTCCAGGCTCAGTACTCTTTCCACTGTGCCTTTAGTTGCCCTGAATTTAGTTAACATCAGATATTGCTCAAAATAAGGAAATATTTGTCTCATCTGTAAATTTAGACAAGTGAATAATCTTGACTATGTGATTTCAACAGGCCCTTCTAACTCTAACATAGGATTATGAATTGTTAATCACAATATTAATGCAGGAATTTCACTGTAAATGGATCACAGGATTATAGATTTAGGGTAGATGGGACCCTAGAGTTCCTCTAGTCCAAATCTCTCATGCTACAGATGAGGAAACTGAGGCCCGGACGGTAGTAAGTAAAAGAGGTAGGATCTGAACCCAGAAATTTATTTCAATTGTATTTAGCCCATCTAGGCATAGAAATTTCTGTTCTGAGAAGTTCAAAAAGGCTTGGATGCTGGGAGGATTAAGACTCAGGAAATGGCCCCAGAAGTAGATCATTGATTACTTGAGATGGGCTTGACACAGTAACCACTTGACCCACTCCAAGGTAAATAGATAAAGATGGAGATGAGAAGAAACCTGGAAGCAGATTCTGTGATAATAATAATAATAATAATAATAATAATGCGGTGGGTGGTGGGTGGATAGGAGGGTTTCTAGTGTGCTTTGCAGCAGATGAAAGGCTGTCTGATTGGTAATTCAATTCCCAAAAGACTGGTGCCTGGACACAGGGTCGGGGGTTGGGGTGGAAGGGATATTTCACAGGGAAAGAGACAGAAATCCTAGAAGGGGGAAGGAGAGAGAACCTAAAGGGAAAAACCTCATGGATAAAGAGAGTACAATTCAGTGTCTGGGAAGTCCTGAGTTGCTCTGGTACTGAGGGTGATGAGCAAGCGTTGATTTCTGGGCAGGCTGCTGGCTCTAAATGGCTGAGGTGGCAGAGAGGAAGAACTGTCTACAGCTGCTGGCACACAGTGGCGGCCAATATGTCTAAGGGACTGGTTTGCAGGTGGGCGCCTGGAGGCACAAGAACTTCTTCTCTAGGCCACGTTGAGCAAGGGGACTGAGGGGAGGAATAGTTGTTTCGAATGTTTGTTTTATTTCCTTTTATGATTCTATACTGTGGACTGCATAGCTTTGTTACTGTTATTCTTAGCTTAGTATGAATAACTGAGCATCTACCCAGGGTATCTACATGTGGCCCTCTAGGTCTCAAGAGCAGCCCTTTGACTGAATCCAAACTTCACAGAACAAATCCCCTTAATAGAAGGATTTGTTTTTTAAAACTTGGTCTCAGTCAAAAGGTCGCACCAGAGGACTTAGAAGGCCACATGTGGCCTTGAGAGAGATTTGTTCTGTCACATGTGGCCTGGAGGCCACAGGTTCCCCACCCCTGGGTGTAACTGCTCCTGTTTCTCTCTTTTCGAATCCATTCTTCATACGAATATCTGGTAACTGGATCCAGATGGCTATGGAGGAGAAAATGAGGCTGGTGACTTTGCACAGCCCTCCCTCACTCAAATCAAAGCCAACTACAAGTCATGTCATCATGTTCCTGATGCTGTTGTCCTCTTTGAAAACAAAGGACAAACACAACAAGCCATAATAATCTTCCTAGGCTTAAGTCTAGCTGTCACCCCACTGTTCAAAAACCTTAAACTCCCTATGGGCTCTTGTTAGCCTGGCATTAAGGCTCTCTGAGTCCTGGCTCTGTGCTATCCTTCCAGACTTTTTAAAAATGTCTTCATTTTATACATTGACTTTCTATAAAAAATGTTCGATATGTATCCTCCCATTACTGTGCACTGATGCAGGCTTCCCCCTGGACCTGGTCTGCTCTCAAAATTCTCTTTCTTCAGGATCATCTTCAGTGCCAACCTCCTCCACAGAGTCTTCCTTGAATCCTCCAAATGAAAATATTCTCTCCCTGCTCAGATTTTTTGTAGAGAAAATTCTTTGAGTCTATCCTTTGCCCTCAACACACACTGTCTTCCTTTTTTTAAAAATTGATTTGTTTATTTATTTTGAGTTTCCACAGTTCCACAATCCCTTGAGTTTCAAATTTTCTCCCCTCCCTTTTTCCTCCCCACCCCATGGCGGCATGCAATCAAGTATAGGATCTGCAAATACTTTCACATTGGACATAGTCTGGTTGTATAGAAGGGTTGTAACCAATGGAGTGAACAATGCAAAAAAAGAAACAAAACCAAACACAGAAAAGAATGATAGCATATAGATTGCTTCAGTCTCCATTTAAACTCTGTTCTTTCTAGATCTTTCTCTGAATGTAGATATCTTCTTCCATCCTGATACTTGTAGAGTTGTCTTATAGCTGTGCGTTGCTGAGAAGAGTCCAGTTTATCAAAGTTGGTCATCACACATGTGATGTGTCTGTGATTGTGTACAAGTTTTTCCTGGTTCTGCTCTTCTCACTTAGCATCAGTTTGTATAAGCCTCTCCAGGTAAATATGAAGTATATCTGCTCCTCATTTCTTATAGCACAATAGTATTTCATTACATTCATATACCACAACTTGTTTAGCCATTTTCCAATTGATGGGCATCCCCTCAATTTCCAGTTTTTTGCCATCACAAAGAGAGCTGCAATAAATATTGTTGTACCTATGGGTCTTCCTCCCACTTCTATGATCTCTTTGTGCTCTTCTATGATCTCTTTTTATTGCTCATGGCTGGGTCAAGCTAATATAATAAAAGTGACAATTTTACCTAAATTAAATTACATATTTAGTGCCATACCAATCAATCTACCAAAATATTACTTTATAGAACTAGAAAAAACAGTGACAAAATTCATTTGGAAGAACAAAAGGTCCAGAATATCAAGGCAATTAATGAAAAGAAATGCTAGGGAAGGTGGCCTAGCCATACCAGATTTTAGTCAGTATTATAAAGCAGCAGTCATCAAATCTTCTTGGTACTGGCTAAGGAATAGAGTAGGGGATCAATGTATACATACATGTATGTGCTTATATAGGAGGGTATATGTGTATATAAATACATATGTGAGTGGGTGTATATATGTGTACATGTATACATAGACAGAAGGCACAGGATCAGTTGAATAGGAAGGGATATCTAAAAAATAAAATTAAGAGGTGAGAGAGGAATATAATGAGAGGAGACAGGGAGAAACAGAATGAAGTTAATCATCTCATATAGAAGAGGCAAGAGAAAATTGTTACAATGGAGGGGAAGAACAGGAAGGCAAAAGGGAATGGATCAACCTTACTCTCATTGAATTTGGCTTAGGAGGGAATAACATACACACTAAATTGGGTATATTACCCTACAGGAAAGTCGGGGGGAAGGGGATAAGGTGGGGATGATAGATGGGAGGAGAGATTGGGGGGGAGGGTAGTTAGAAGCACACACTTTTGAAAAGGGATGGGGTGAAAGTAGAAAATAGAACAAGTGGGGGGCAGGATAGGATGGAGGGAAATATAGTCAGTCTTTCACAATATATCCACTATTGAAATGCTTTGCGTAACTAGACATGTACAACCTATATTGAATTGTTAATCTTCCCAGTAAAGGTGGGTGATGAGGGAAGAAGGGAAAGAATCTGGAATTCAAAGTTTTAAAATCAAATGTTTAAAAAAATTATTATTATTATTATTTTTTACATGCAACTGGGAAATAAGATATACAGGCACTGGGGTAAGGGGATCCATCTTGCCCTATTGGAAGTTTGGAGGGGGTATGGGGGAGGATATAGGAGACAGCAGATTGGGGGAGGGGGTCTACAGTGGGATTGCTGTTTTGTGGTGGTGGGTAGGGGAAAGATGGAGAGAAAATTTGTAACTCAAAATCTTGTGGAAATGAATGTTGTAAACTAAAAATAAACAAACAAACAAAAAAGAAATTGCAGTATAGCGAAGGACAGCTCATAGTTCACCTAGAGGAGCAAATAAAGGATTTGGCAGAATTGGTGTCATTGTTGCACCTAAGGGTAACAAAGAACATTACCATATGGGATACTTGGTCACCTTGCCTTAGAGTACGTTCAACATGATCAAAAAAGACTGTTACTGCTATTGTTTATTTGTGTCTGACTCATCATGAATCCACTAGGTTTTCTTGGCAAAGATCCAGTTCATTTTACAGATGAGTAAACTGAGGCAAACAAGGGTAAGTGACTTGCCAGGGTCTCACATCTAGTAAGTGTCTGAGGCTGAATTTGAATTCAGGTCTTCCTGACTCCAGGTCAGCACACTGGGCCACCTAGTTGTCCATCCTCCCACCCCCTCTGCCAAGATTACCATGAAGAAAATTACTTTTTAATAGCTAAACCCAATGTTTTATTTTCCATTCTCATCTTCTTTAATTTTTTTTTTTTTGCAGCTTTTGATACTGTTGACCATCCCCCTTCTGATAGATTCACTCCTCACCCTTGACTTATATTATACTGCTTTCTCCTGGCTCCCTTCCTACCTATCTGACTACTCCTTCTCAGTCTCTCTTGCTCATTCATCTTCTATCTTCTACCTATTAAATGTGGGTATTCCCCACATCTCTGTTTTGGGGTTGCTTTTTTCTCTCTACACTTTCTCTCAACGATCTCACTGAATGTGATTATAGGTGAACAGCAACCCCCCTCCCTCAAAAAAAGTGCATTTCACACAATAGAGCAAAACATAGCCTTAGAAAAAACTCTCTTCCAACAAAGTATATACTATTTGTGAATTACATCATGCTGAATGTATTAAACTTCCTTCTCAATTAGATCTAGAGTTACTCAAGAGATAATCCATACAGGAAGGACCAAATGGATGAAGAATTCATATTGCCTAGATTATGTCACGCAGTTGGATGGGCAGTACAATATGTTAGTCCATTAGTACACATATATGTGTATACATAAAAATTATACTGGCATTACTAGGCCTAGAATTTATTATCTACACCTACTTCTGGTCCTGTTAGTCAAGGAGAATGGGATGAGATGTGGCCTCCAATGGAGAAGGATTATTTCCTCAAAGGAAAATTGAATTCAACAGGAAATGAAGTTCTTGTTTTGCTACCATTTAAGAGGAATTTTGATGTTCTGTACCTAAAGCTGCATTGGGTGGGGGTGGGGTAGGGATAGAAGTGGAAGCTGATTATAAACAAATTTGGGGCATCTGATCTTTCATAAAAGGAGTTGATCATTTGGTTTTCATTGGATTTATCTACTCGGCATTCAGATTTTTCTCCTATTATATCTATTCTACACCATTGTTCATATACATAGCAACATTTGGAATATATAAAATTTCTCAAAATGCCAGTGTATATTACAGCAAGGCCGTATGACATTATTTTAACTTCTTCTACTTCTAAAAGTACTAACTCAATCATTCTACACTGCCAGCAATTACATCAAAGTTAGCAGTGAGCTTGACTTAAAATTCTGTTTGTTGTTTTAGTTTTTAAAATGACATCTCACTGCCAGCCACACTGTTTTTGCTTGTCCCTTATCCCTGAACCTCTGTGCCACAGCTAATATTTCCTAGCTTCTGTAATGAGACACATTCATTCCCTGACCTCTGAGCAATTCAGGGTCCTTCTATCTAAACTCTTTCTCAGATTCTGCCTTGACCTCTGAGCTTCATAGATACATCCCCAAAGCAGAGGAATTCCTTCTGGGAAGCTATATTTTGGACACAGGGAAATATGCACAATCAATCCCTTTCTCAGGCCTATTCCTAGGCATTTTTTTGAGCTTGTGGCAGGACTGTGCTCATTAAACCTTCCATTTCTATCATAGATCAACACTAAAACCATTTACTTAGGCTCCTGGACTCAGATTCAAGTTCCTAAAAATTCCTGTTCTACTTTTCCTCCTGACTCAGGCAGGGTAGGGCCATAGAGTGGGCTGAAATACCAGCAGGCAGGACTGGTCTGGATTTAGCCATCTGCACTAATAATGTTCTAGTAGTTAATGACCAGATGCAATTAGAGAATCAGATAAGACTAAAGGGCTAGTTATCACTAGGAAGTAAGCATGGCATAAGAGTCAAGACTTATATTCAAGTTTCAGAGATATGGGTTAGAGGTTCAGAAGATAATACAATCAATAGTTATCAATCAAATATTTATTAAGTGCAAAGCACTGTGCTAGGCACCAGGAATAGAAATATAAAAATAAAATAGTCCCTACCCTCCAGTAGTTGACATGCTATTGGGAAAGGACAATGTGGATATATATGAGTACATAAAGATATATGAACAAAAGATACTTGGGGAGAATGCCCTAGCAGCAAGGCAGAATCAGGAAAGGTCTTGTGTAGGAAGTGACAATCTGAGCTTTGAAGGAAACTAGGATTTGTCAGAAGCAGAGATGAGGAAGACATGGGAGAGAGCTAGTGAAAAGAGATGGAGTGTACTGTGTGTAAGGAACACAATTTGCCTGGACCGAAAGAATATATGAGGGGAAGAATATATAATAAGGCTGGAAAGGTAGACTGCAGTCAGGTTTGAAGGGGTTTTAATGCTAATTAGAGGAGTTTATATTTGAGCTTGGAAATAATAGGGGACCACAAGAGTTTTTTGAGCAAGATAATGGCATAGTCAGCTCTGTGCTTAAGGAAAATTAGTTTGTGATTTTCTACGGGAAGAATGGATTGGAAAGTGGAGGAATATGTGGCAAGGAGACCAAACAGGAGGCTTTAGCTATAATTCAGGTGTAGAAGTCTTTTGAACTTCTAGAGAGGTGAGAAAATTGAAGGTGGGGGAGGGACTTTTGGAAGGGTGTGTGGTTTGGGATTTAGGAGCTAGGGGGAGGGGATGGGGGAACTCTTGGAGGGATGGGTGAAGTGGAGGGAGAATACAAGGTAACAGAGATAGTATAAAAAGAGAGGCTGAGAAAGAAAATAGAGAGTTAAAAATAAGATGGAGGGAAATTCACAAATAGTAATTCCAACTTTGAATGTGAATAGAATGTTTATAGCTTATGGCAGCTCTCTTTGTGGTGGCAAAGAACTGGAAATTGCAGGGGGATGGCTGAACAAATTGTTGTGTGTGGTTGTGATGGAATACTACTGTGCTATGAGAAATAATAAGTTCATTGATCTTAGAAAGGCATGGAAAGACTTGCATGAAATGAAGAGTAAAGTGAGCAGAACCAAGAAAACATTGTATACAATAACAGCAATATTAGGGGTTTTTTCCTTTTTTTTTTTTTTGGAAGGGGAAGGCAGAGAATTGGGGTTAAGTGACTTGCCCAAAGTCACACAGCTAGTAATTGTTATATTAAGTGTCTGAGGTCAAATCCGAACTCAGATCCTCCTGAATCCAGGGCCAGTGCTCTGTTTACTGTGCCATCTAGCCACCCCCAGCAAAATTGTTTTAATAACCACTGAGTAAGTCATTTTGACTGTTCTTAGATACACAAATTAAAAATAAAGGACATATAAAGAAATACACTATTTGCATTCAGAGAAAGAAGTGATAAACAGAAATATGCATAGAATAATTTTACATATAGACACCTATTTGTGTCTAATAGTAGCAATCTCTAGGGTGGGGAGGTGGGAAGAAAAAAAAGAAATTTATATGATAACTTCATTGTATATTTGGAGGGAATAGCAAGTTGTACATGGTAAATTTGCAGTTTCACGTGGGATCATCTTTTTATTGTACTGTTATGGAAATACTTGTTTGTCTACTGTGAAAATAAAATAAATTCTAAAAGAAATAGTTCAGGCAAGAGGCTGAAGGCTTACTAGCATGGTGGTTGTGGGAGTGGAGAGAAGGTAATGGATGTGAAAATAGAAACAGAAATCAACAAAATTTAAAAACTGATTGGATACAGACAACCAAGAGGAGGGAAGAGCCCAAGGGGACTCAGAGGTTGTGAACCTGGAGGACTGAGAGGACGGTATAGATCTCTGACCAGAGCAGATCATAGCAGGACTATCCCCTCCATAGTCTTAGACACATTGCCTCTTTTTACAGAATCTAAGATTGCAGTAGCTTTTGGCTAGTTTTTCTCCATAGAGAATGCAAATTTCTTAAGGGTAAGAGCTGTTATTCCCTCTAACAGAGGGAATATATATATACATACATACATACATACATATATATATGTAATATATAATATATATATAAAATATATAAAATATATAATATAATATATATAAATATATGTATAGTTGTCACTTAATTATTGTTAATTTATTGGTTATCAGAACATATCACTGATTAATACAAAGTCTACAGTCTATTAACTGCCAGTTAATAATGGCTGACATTTATTTAACACTTTACAATTTGTAAAGCTCTTTGTATATGTAATTTCTTTTGGTCCAACAACCCTGCGAAGAAGGTGCTATTATTACCCTCCCAGTTTACATGTGAGGAAACTGAGGCTGAAACTCTTGTCCAGGATCACCCAGCAGGTTAAGTGTCTGAGGTAGGTTTTGAATTTAAGTCTTCCTAATTTCATAACTGCCTGTATAGCTACACGACTCCTCTCCCCACTCCATCTTACACTTATGAAGTTAATTTTTTGGATTCACAGGTAAGACTTCCCATTTATTCCCCTTCAATTTTATCCTAACCTGTTTGATTCCAACGTTCTAACCCCTCAAGAATTTATTAAATCCTATTATCTAGCCCTCTTGCTATCTCTCTTAGGTTTGTGTTGTCTGCAAATTGCAAGTTATGTTATCTACACCTTTATCCTGTCATTTTTTTTCTTTTTAAAATGTTTTATTGATGCTTTTTGTATTTGCATCACAGTCACTTTTATAACTTTCTCCTCCCTCCATACAGGAACATTGAAATCCTCCTTCTAACAATGAAAAACAGTTAAGCAAAAGCCCCTGAAATAGTGACCACATATGACAATATTTACTACATTGTGCCTATGTAGACTTCCATCTCTCTGTCACGAAGAAGGACAGTATGTTTCATGATTTGTTCTCTAGAGTCGTAATTGATTTTTCATTTCCTTACAATTCAGGTACCTTTTAGTCTGTCTTTACCTTTCTGGCCCTCAGTTTCTTCACCTATAAAATGCAGGGATTAGAACAGGAGGCTTCTGAAGACTCCTCCAACACTAGATTTACCATCCTGCGATCTTATGTTTATCCCAAGTCATTGAAAAAAAAGATGTTAAGCAGCTTAGAGCCAAGCATAGATTCAAAAGGAATTCTATTAAAGACCTCCTTCCAAGGTGCCATTAAAACAGGCAGTCAACAAACATGCATTAAGAACTTTCTATGTGCCAAACACTGTGCTAAGTGTTAGGGATGCAAAGAGAGGTGAAAGAAAGTCTCCGCTCTCAAGCAGCTCCCCAGTCTAATGATGGAAGACAAGACACATGCAAAAAAAGGGGAGATGACCAACATGGGGCAGACATTAGCATTTTGGAGGACAGGGAAAGGTTTCTTGCAGACAGTAAGATTTGAGCTGAGACCTGATGAAAGCCAGGAAAGTTGGGAAGCAGAGATGAAGAGGAAGGGTATTCCAGGCATTGGGAACGACAACAAAAAATGCCCAGAGTTGGGAGAGGGAGTGTCTGAGAGGAACAGCAAGGAAGGCAGTGTCACTGGATGGCAGAATACCTGGGGGAAGGTTGTAAGGACTAAGAGGATTGAAAAGATGGGAAGGGACCTAGTTACCAAGGGCTTTAAAAGTCAAAGGATTTTATATTTGATTCTAGAGGAAAGAGAAAGATACTGGAGTTGATTGAATATGGCAGTGATGGTGGTAGAGTCACATGGGCAGACCTATGCTTTAGAAAGATCAATATGATAGCCGAGTGGAGGAGAGGCTTAAGTGGAGAGCGATTTGAGGCAGGGAAACCCATCAGCAGGCTATTGAAATAGTACAGATATGAGGTGATACGGGACTGGACCAAGGTGGTGGCAGTCTCAGAAGAGGCAAGGAGAATGAGAGATGTTAGAAGGTGTTAGAAGAAATGATGGAACTTGGCAATTGAATGGTTGTGGGAGTGAGAGACAGGTGCCTGAGAAGACCACCCTCCTCGGTAATAGGAAAGTAAAGAAGGGGGTGGTTTTGATGGGGGAAGATAATCAGTTCTGTTTTGGACATGTTGAGTTCAAGATGTGTATAAGAACCATTAATGACTCTTCTTTAAGTCTGACCATTAACCAATTCCAAATTCACCTAACTGCACTATTGTATGTATAGCCCATATCTCTGAATGTTTTGTACAACAGAATAAGAGACTCCATTAAATAAAATCTAGATAAACTATATCTACAACATTCCCTTGACCGACTAGTCCAGAGACCTTGTCCAAAAAAGGAAATGAGGTTAGTCTGGCATGACCTGCTTTTCAAAAATACATTTTTATTATTATCTCATGTTTTTACATTACCTATATTTCCCATAGCATATCTCTGCCAACCAGTTTTAGTTTATTTGAAGTTTTAGCACTCCTGAAACTATATTTATAGGTTAATGCCACACTCTTGGATTCATGCTCCATTTCCTACCTTGGCTTCCATATTCTGTTTGTACTTAAAAAACAAAACAAAACATCACCACATAAAAATTAGTTGATAAGTTCCTTTTGCATCTTCATAGAGATCTTTAGACAGTTCTCACTCTCCTATCTGATCCCAATTGTTTCTGTTTCTCTTCAGAATTTGATTCTTAAGAGTTTTTTGCCCCTCATGTCTTTTTTGGGCCATAAGATCCTTCCTCTGTACTCTGAAATAATTTCTCCCAAATCCTACCTCTATGCCAGACTATGACTAGCTTTCCTCTCCCCTTCACGAATCTTAAAAGGAAGTAGCCTCTTGCACCCGAGGTTCCCATTATATTTCTTCTCTTGTAATCAGATCTTTTCTTTTGGTCAGAATAGGGTCTAGAACAGCAATGACTCTTGTCAAGCCAAAATAATCAATTAAGGCAAATCAAGAATTAGAAAGAAAAATCCCAGCAATAGCCATATAATTGATGTTTCCCATCATTACTATGTCATCTTTCTGAGTGAGACTCATGGTCTAAATCCCCTGTATGTACCAGTGACATGTTGAACATTCATAATATAATTTTTATTTCTGCTTCCATTGACCTTCTCCCAAATGCTCACCACTCTGCTTTCCTACTCTGGCTCCGAGAGTGCTCAACATGACCATATATCCTCAATATATAAAATCTTACTTCTTTCTCATTTTTTACCTATCTAGTATCATTGAATAAAGAGTATTCTTTTTAAATTAAATTTTATTTTTTTCAATGACTAAAAATCAACTTTTTTCCCCTTATCTCCTCCCATCATTGGAAAAAAAAAAAGAAAAACAAAACCCTGGTAATTAATGTCTAATGAAGTAAAACAAATGACCATATTAGCCCTATCCAAAAATATTTGTATCTCTCTGCACCTTAAGACCATTACCTCTCTCTCAAGAAGTGGGTAGCATGGGGTGGCTAGGTGGCATAGTAAATTAGAGCACTGGCCTTGGAATCAGGAGAACCTGAGTTCAAATCCAGCCTCAGACACTTAACACAAAACTAGCCATGTGACCTTGGGCAAGTCACTTAATCCCAATTGCCCAGACTTCTCTCCTCCAAAAAAGCAAAAAATTTAAAAAGAAGAAGTGGGTGGCATCCTTCATCATTGGTTATATGGAATGGTTGGTTCATCACTGATTGATCAGAGTTCTTAAGATATGAAAGTTGTTTGTTTTTATGGTGTCGCTATTGTATGTGGTATTCTCCTTGTTTTGCCCTCTTCAACTCTGCATCACTTCATATACATCTTGCCAGCCTTCACTGAAACTGTCCCTTTTGTCCTTTCTCAAGTGTGAAGTGCTTTATAGACCTTGAAGTGCTAGTTATTATTATTATTACTATTTCGTTACAATCACATGCTATGATTTATTCAGCAGTTCCCCAGTTGATGGACACTTCCTTGGTTTCTGGTTCTTTGCTATTTCAAAAAGATGGTTTGCATATATGCATACACACACACACACATAGACACATATACTTACACATGTGTATAGACATGTATATGTATATTTGTATACACACATAGACACATATACTTACACATGTGTATATACATGTATATGTATGTGTATTTGTATACACACACAGACACATATACTTACACATGTGTATATACATGTATATGTATGTGTATTTGTATACACACACACACATATATACTCCTCTTTTCTTGAACTCTTTAGTGTATAGGCTTAGCGGTGGTATTTCTGGGTCAAAAAGGGTAGGCATAGTTTAATAACTTTCTGGGCAGAGTTCTAAATTGCTTTCCAGAATGACTAGACCAATTTATAGGTCCATCACCAGTGCATTAAATATGTGCCATTAAATATGTTTTCCTATAGCCCCCAACATATGTCATTTTTTCTTTTTTTATTTTCTAATCTGCTGGATATAGGGTAGAACCTCAGGCTTAGTTTGCATTTCTGCAAGGATTAGTGACTTTTTCATGTGGTTATTTGTAACTTGGATTTCTTCCTTCGAAAACTGCCTGTTCCTATCCTTTGATCATTTTTCAATTTGGTAACAGCTCCTATTCTTACAGAGGCAGAACAAATGAGTGGGAGCAATTTGAAATCAGTCTGGAAAGATAGGGCTGGAACCACATTATGAAGGGGAATTAAATGTTCCTCAAAAGAAGTTTACATTTATCCTAGAAGCAATAAGGAGCCACTGAAGCTTTTTTGTGCAAGGGAGAGATCTGTCCAGATTTGTGTTTTAGAGATCTCATCTTGGCACCTGTGCAAATGATGTTTTGGAGAGGAGATTGACTGGAGACATAGAGACCAATAAAGAGATGTTACATTTTTCCACCTAAGAGGTCATGCTAGAGCATTGACTATAGAATTGGAGAGAAGAGGGTAGAAATAAGCTAAGATCTTTAGCATGAACTGGAGATACTAAAGCACCAGGGAACTATAGAAATGATCATTTCAAAAGAGGCAAGGGTGTGTAATTGCAGGGCTGAATCAGCTCATATTATAGAAGACGTTGGTAATAATTGCCTAGCAACGAAAGCGTCAAGCCAGGTTAATGTCACCAACACTGACTCAGCCTCCCCTAACAAGGCTAAAATGTTTTCTCAATATTTATGGTTTTACAGACATGTCAATTCAGACCCATAAACCGTAATAAAATGTATGAACCATGGACCAGCTTGGTAATACAATTGCTCTATGATTATTGCTTGATTTTCACATGCACAAAACTTTGGCATGGACATAATTCTCAATTATGCATTAGTCAAGTCAGTAAAAATGAAAGAGCATGGATGAGACAGTACTCGTGATCCCTAGAAAAGAAGGACCCTCCTTATATTCTTTCCCAGTGATTCCACAGGTTAGGATCAGAGTAGCAGTAATAGGAGAAAAAGTTATAGAGAAAAATTAAGCCCCAGAGGGAGAAGAAATGAATCCAGTTATGGGAAGACTTGCTTTTGAAGGAAAGCAAACCAAGAGTGTGCATATCGTTCTGATTATAGAAGACAACATCTGATACATACGTTTCTGTTGACAAAGAATTAGTGTGTTTGAATCTAAGAGATTTGGAGATCGATAGACCCTGGCGTTTACATCGCTGGGGTAGTGAGACTGGTTTCACCTGTTTGTCACTGTTAAACTCTTACTCATCAGTACAGAGATTACTCAAGCCTATTTTCCCAGCAGTCTATCCTCCACACCATTTTTATCCCATAATAGGAATCAACAAAAGCTATGCACCTGTGGGATACTGGCAAAACAAGGGAAAACGGAAAACAATTTGGAATAGAAAATAGGTGCTTAAATAGGGGAGGACTACAATTTCAGCCTTTTATCTACTAGAAGAAAAAATTAAATGGGGGCGGGAGTGGGGAAAGGGGAGAAAAGACAGATTGGAAGAGGGGGAGGGGAGGCAGGAGAGCCACCTTTTCAAAGCCTTAGTCTTTGGTTGTTTTGTTCTTAAGTTCTAAAAACTCTTTAAAATGTTTTCAGGAAATGAGTTCATAGATTCAATGCACAGAATCACAGATTTTCATAGTAGGAGAGGACTCCAGCAGTCATCTTGTCCTACTTGTCCCTCCCCAAGAATCTCCCCTGTAACATTCTTTTTTGTTTTGTTTTGTTTTTTGGAGGGGGAAAGGCAGGGCAACTGGGGTTAAGTGACTTGCCCAAGGTCACATGGCTAGTATGTGTTAAGTGTCTGAGATCTGATTTGAAATCAGATCCTCCTGACTTCAGGGCTGGTGCTCTGCACCACCTAGCCATCCCTCCACTATAACATTCTTAATAAGTAGATATCCAATCTCCACTTAACCTCTAGTGAAGGAGAACTCATTACCTTCCAGAGCAGTCCATTCCACTTTTGCTTAGCTCTAATTATAGGACGTTTTCCGTTACATCAAGCTAATGTCTTCTACCTGCTGTTCCTACTTCTACCCTTGGGGTTCAAACAGAGCAAATATAATCTTTTTTTTTTTTCCAGACTTAAATATTTGAAACCCGCTGCTTTCTGTTTGGTCTCCCAGACTCAAATCTTTTCCCACTGTAATCCAACCTGTATCCAGCTGTCAAGTTGATCCTAAAGCATAGTTCTGACCATGCTACACTGCCTCCTTTCCCCTGGCCTTCAATAAACCTCAGTGGCTCCCTATTACCTCCATTATAAAATATAAAATCCTCTGTTTGGCTTTCAAAGCCCTTCCTAACCTGACCTCTTCCTGCCTTTTCATTTTTCTCGTTTATACCTTTCTCCCCTCCAAGTACTCCTAACCACCTCCTAACTCTGAACATTTTCTGTGGCTGTTCCTCATGCCTGGAATGTTCTTCTACCTCATAACCTCCTCTTGGTTTCCCAATCTTCCTTCAAGTCTCAGTCAAAGTCCCATCTCCTGTAAGAAGCCTTTCCTAGTTCTCCTTAATATTAGCGCCGTCTCTAAGATCACCTGCAATTTATCCTGCACATAGCTTGTTTGTACTTTGTTGTTTGCATGCCATCTTCTGCTGTGAGCAGACTGTGTGCTCCTTGAGAACAGGCACTGTTAATTTGTCTGTCTTTCTGTCTCCAGTGCCTGACCCATAGTGCTCAGTGACTGACTGCCACCATTTCCCTCTCCCAAGTCTTTTCCATGCCTTGCTAAACATCCTCGGTTCTTCCAACTCATCCTCATATTGCATGATTTTCAATCATTTCACCATCCTAGTCACCCTCCTTTGGACACACTCCAGCTTTTCATCATCTTTAAAACCTACCCCCACAGTCACATTATGCAATGACTAACTTGGATAGACTTGGCTCTTCTCAGCAATGCAAGGTTCTAAGACAACTCCAAAAGGCTTATGATGGAAAATGCTGTCCACATACAGAGAAAGAATTACGGAGTCTGAACGAAGATTGAAGCATACTATTGGCTTTCCCTTTTTTTTTTGTTTTGTTTCTTCTTTCTCATGGTTCATTCCATCGGTTATAATTTTTCTTTACAACATGACTAATGTGAAAGTATGTTTAACATAAATGTGTGTGTAAAACCTGTATCAGATTGTAAGCCATCTTAGGGAGGGGGGAGGGGAGAAAATTTAATGCTCAAAAGCTTATGGAACTGAATGTTGTAAACTAAAAACAAATAAGTAAAAATTTAAAAACCTACTCCCAGAACTTGATAACATCTTGATAACATCTTCTGCATAACTAGTGCTTTTATTGTTCACAAACTGGTTAGGACAGTCAAACAAGGATTTGGCCACAAAAACTGTTAATTCAATGGCCATGTAACAGGGTCTAAGACTCTGGAACTCTCTCCATCAAATACCTTTTACAGATGGAGATATTCAAGAGTTTTTTTCCTCCTTAAATTTAGCCTGGGCTTGTCTGGTTGTGTCCAGTTCACTTAATATTGAGGGAAGTGCTCTTGGTGGATCTTTGGAACATGTCTGTGTTGCTTAACATGGAGGCCTGCATCTCCTACCACTTGGTGATGGTCAGCTCCTTTGCTTGGCATTCTGAGCCAATGGAATTGATTGTTTTGACTACCCGTATCTGCTGCATCAAGAGGGTAAAGATCACAGTTCACCCTCAACACAGGTGCCGTGAACTGATTTGGTGAGATGGGAAATGCTCCCTTCTCCTGGCCTTCCTCTTTTACCTCAGCTCTAAGAAATGGGCCTGGGCCAGTGTTTGTGTCTGTTCTGTGTTGTATGTGTCCTTCCCAGTTTCAACTGCTACAGGTGATCCCCATGGGACTGGTAACTAGAAGTTTGAGATATGAAACCTTGGAACTAAGATTGCAGGTGGGATGGGGTGGCCACCTGTCATGTGCCTGGGACTTGAGTCTGAGAGGGAGGGGTTGGACTTGGAACTAGGACTGTACTCTATAGGAACTGAGCTGAGCTATGGACCTACTCCCTTCTCTCCAGACACTCAGGTTGAACAAAGGGGTTGGGGAAGCAAGTTTATATATGTATATATACATACATACATACATACATACATATATATATATATATATGTATGTATGTATGTATGTATGAATGTGATTATACCTTCTGAAGTCAGTATTTTTGTATAAAAGCTAATGTGACTGTTAGTGGCTGAATGGAACTAGGATACCAGGGGACCACCCATCTACAACTGGGGAAACAATATTGCTTGGAGTGGAGAGTGGCCAAAGGATGGTGACTATGTTAAGAGGTATAGAAACCATGCAATATGTTTCCCAGTCCCCTCTTAGGGTACTAGAGAACCCTGATGAGGGAAGGGTAAAGTCTAAACTTCCTGACCTTCAGGCAAGAGTGGTCAGGGTGGTCTTTGTTAGATTTAAATGACATCATATCTCTTTTATGAAAGAGCTAAGTATGAGGGGTGCAGGAGAAAATGGATTTAGCAGTATACAAAGAGTTGTTGTTTGCCCTCCTTTCTCAAAGAGGACCATGATATCAGGGAGGTGATGCCATGATGTGCAAGTGAACTGGCTGTTAAGTGAGGTAGGGCTGTGCAAAGTCACCAGTCTCACTTTTTCCTCCAGAGCCATCTGGGTCCAGTGGTGAGATATATAGATCAGGATGACTGGAGACTGCTCTCATACAAAGAGTTAGCTTCTGGTGGATGTCCAATGAGTCTATTTACAAAGGCTGAAGAACCTTGAATAAATGTTCCTTAACTCATTTTGGAGAATACAGTTTGGCAAGATTATGACATCTGATGCTATATCACATATGAAGGATTGAAGGCTGTTGAGAAAACTTTTTTATAAAAATATGCCTGATTATGTCAATTGCACAACTGGCCCCGAGCCAGTATCCATTCTCCCAAAAAGCCACTGAAGGAATTTTAGTTGCATTGAGCTCTCAACCAAACAGCCCTTGTTCCACGTATTTTACAGCATCTAGAATCTCAGATTCCAAGGGACCTCAGAGACCGTCTGGTCCCAGACCTCAATAAGCGTCCCTGTTATAACAGACTCAGCAAGGGATCACTTAGCTTTTGTTTAAAGATGTCTTGTGAGGGCAAACCTGTCAGCTCCTAAAACAGGACTTTCCACGTTTGGATAGTTGTAATGGTGAAGAAATGTTCTTTGCATCAAACCTAAATCTGCTTTTTTATAACTTCTACTCATTGCTCTTGGTTCTGACTTCTGGCTCAAGCAGAAGATGTTCAGCCCCTTTCCCAGGTGACAGTCCTTCAGACGCTAAAAGATGGCTTTCATGTATCTTGAAGGGTTCTTTTCTATATAGACCAGCGGTTCTCAACGTGTGGGTCATGACCCCTTTGGGAGTCAAACGATCCTTTCACAAGGGTCGCCTAAGACCATCGGAAAACACATATTTCTGATGGTCTTAGGAACCGAGACACCGCTCCTCTACCTGTCTCCAGGTGGGTCTGCCCACATGCAGATATGCCCACATACAAGTATTAGAGGGTCTCAGGATTAGAAAGGTTGAGAACCACTGATATAGACTAAACATCTCCATTTTTCTTCAACCAATCCTAAGATGGCATGATCGTGACTTCCTTCATTACCCTGGTTGCCTTCCTGTATCTGGTCTCTATCTTACCATTGTCTTTTCTCAAATGTGAATTGACCACAGTATTCTGACTAAGGCAGGAAGAGAGAGAGAAAAAGAGAGGGAGGGAAGAAGGAAAGAAGGGAGGAAAGAAGGAAGAAAGGAAGGAGAAGACAGGGAAAGAGAGAAAAAGAAACAGGCCCTGCCCTCAAGAGGCTTACATTCTGTCTTTAAGAATTAAACTTTCCTCACAATATCCCTGTGAAGGAGGGAGTTTGAGGGAAGGTTACCCATGGCCACACAGTTACTGTATTAGGAATCTGATCCAGGGATTCAAGCTATGTGTTCTTGCATCGAGGGCTGGCCTATTATCCACTGTGTGCTATGAAGCCTCTCATCACAAATCCAGATCAGAATCTCCCTCTCCCCCTCAAATTTCTGTGTCGTGACATTTAACCTACATATAGTTTACTACAAATATGTATTTAAATGCATATTCTTTTTAAAATTTAATTTTTTTCAATTAACAAAAAATTATTTTCTTTCCTTTCTACCTTTCCCCCATCACCACTATTGGGGAAAAAAAAAGAAAAGAAAAACCAAACCCTTCTAACAAATATGCATGGAAAAACAAAACAAATTCCCACACTGGCCACATACAAGAATCGTATGTCTCTGTCTGCACCCTGAGTCTATTGCCTCTCAGTCCAGAAATAGCATGATTCATCATCAGTCCTCTGGAATTGTGTTTGGTCTAAATGCATATCCTTTTCACTGATCATGAACATCTTTTTTCTGTAAATGTATTTCAAATGTACAAATCTCTAGACAACTCACTCCCTACGAGAGACAATTACCAATGCTTGTAATAGGATTAATTCGCTATCCTTAGAGGCAAGATCCAAACAGAGTTAAATGCAATTGTGAACTTCAATCCAAGTGTAGAGAGCTGTTCGACTGCTCATTGTATGTTAGCAGTGATGCCACAGGAATCTAAGAGATTTACCCGAGCTCCCTAATAGGCGCGCATCTGTCTCTTCTTTAAATCCTGTTTCCTTGCCATCTGCTCCTTTATACCCCTCTTGGCTGTAAACAAAGTTAATGCATAGTGATTCATTATGCTACCAGAGAAAGGCACCTCCTCTCGATGAACAAAAGTCAAATTGGCCTTTGAAAGAATGGACATAAGTTTCTCTCATTTTCCAACCTCTCACCCCTACCCGAAACCAGAGGGGGAAAAAAAGAATCTGGATTTTATTTTGGATAGAATTTTCAAATGGCAGTATTCACGTGGTCTCAGTCTCAGATATAGAAAACACAAGCCCTATCAGGGTAAAGATGATATTACTAGGCATGGGCTATGGCGCACATTTGTTCTGAATGTGACTACTCTTGTTCTTTGTCCATTGGAACCTAATGGCATTGACAGCTGTTTCTATGCATTTTTTCCATTTCTTCTTGTCTAGGAATAATTACTGTAATTTAATATATAGCAGCTTTAATAAATAGAGTGGTAGATTTTCATTAGGCAGAGAAGCAACCTCAGATGGGGGTATGGAACCTGAGGCTACACATGGCCTTCTAGGTCCTAAAGAATGGCCCTTTGATGGAATCCAAACTTCACAGAACAAATCCCCTTACTAAAAGGATTTGTGTATTTTGGATAGAATCTTCAAATGACAGTCTTCAAGTAGTCTGAATCTCAGATGCAGAAAACACAAGGCTTTTCAGAGTAAAGATGTGGCCCCAGAACCAGTAAGACCTGGGTTCATGTCCTATCTCTGGCACACACTAGCTATGTGACCCTGGAGAAATCATGACCCCTCTCAGGACTCTAGGCAATTTTCTAAGATGATAAGTGGCAGTGGAGATGCCGACCTACATTAAGAGAAGGAATTTCCTCACCGGTAACTCACTACACCAAGAAAATCACAGGTTGCCGAAATCACAGGTTCGGTTTCTGTCCTTATCCCTTAATCTTCAGATAAAGCATTATATTTCAACCATACAATTTGAAAGTAACCTGAGAGATCACCTAGGCCAGCCCTGTCATTTTGCAGATGAATAAGCTGTGTCTCAAAGAAGGGAAATAATATACAAAGTCACATAGGTGGCAGATCCTTTCTTACTAGAAATCAATTAGTCAATATTTACTAAGCACCTACTATGTGTCAGGCACTGTGACAAGTGCTGGAAATTCAGTCTTCTCACTCCAAGTCTAAGGTTCTGCCTACTGAACCACTCTGCCTCCTCGTGTCCTATACAGAGGTATGAAAACTACCATTCAGTTATTTGACTGGTGAGGTTGCCAACAATGACTCTGGTTGATTCTAAGGGCAAATCAACATGGACACTTAAGAACAATTTAGTCAGCAGTTCTCAACCTGTGGGTTATGTTCAATTTGTAACAATGAAAATACATCCTGTATATCAGATATTTACATTATGATTCATTACAGTAGCAAAATTACAGTTATGAAGTAGCAACGAAAATAATTTTATGGTTGGGGGTCACCACAACATGAGGAACTGTATTAAAGGGTCAGGGCATTAGGAAGGTTAAGAACCACTGATTTAGATGAAAACAAATGAGTTTGTGTGCTATAATATTACTTTATTTTGTACAACATAGGAAGTTAGATGGGGTAGCAGATAGGATGTTGGCCCAGGAATCAGGAAGAACTGGGCATGAATTCTGCTTCAGATGCTAGCTGTGTAACCCGAGGCAAAGCCATTTAACTTAAGAGCCTCAGTTTTTGCATCTATAAAATGGAGATAATTAGAATACTTACTTCATAAGTGAGAATTAAATGATATAATAAAGGTAAATCTCTTTGCAAACTTTAGCTATATAAATATTATAGGTTGCCGTCCTAAGACCCTAAGACCTTGCATTTACAGCATAATAATAATTAGTAACTGTCAGAGTTATAACTAGGAATTTTTGTGCTGGGGAAAATTTCATAACTTCATGAAGTCAGTTCTCAGTTGTGTAGGGGTTGGGAGAAAGCAATCAGGACCAAGCAGAGCAAAAATTCACCCCAGAAAGCCATCTGGTAGTTATTATTTATTACTAATAATTCTTGCTACCTAGCTGCGTTGTATTTACCTTGTTGTAGGAGGACAAGTGCTATTGGTGCCCCCTAAATTCACTCCCCCGGGGCAAAGTTCCAGTTGCCCTACCCTAGTTGCCCTTGAGAATAAACAACATTTGCAGAAGTTCCTTTCCTCATGGTAGCTCAAACCTCCTAACAAACTATATACACAGAAGCCATTTCATACGTCTGTGAAATAAGGCAGCATCTGGGGTAGAAGGCAGCAGCTGTTTGATGAAGTCATCTTGGAGTCCCAGACTGTCACCAAAGCTTAGTTTACATCTCTTCCTCCCAGATACTGCCATTTGAAGTTGTAAGATCTTCCGTGAGTCAATTTGTTTTCCCTCCTCCAATAACATACCATGAACGAGGTTTCTATCTTTCGGACAATACTGAATAACCACACCAATATTCTGAAGAAGGTTTTGGGTTAGGACTTTGCAATTTTTCAAAAATTATCTGGTTCAATGAATTTAATAATGATACAAAATGACAGACTTTCACTGGTTTTCATGCCTCTGTGCTTTTTCACGTGGTTGTGTGAAATGTTGCTTTTTTCTTCTCAAGTAAGCAGACTTCTCACCTCACAAGCAACTTGGGGGTTGTTGGCATGGAGAGCAGCTTTCCACAGCACTTTTAAAAGACTTTTGTAAAGTGGGAAAACACTCAGGCTGGTGATACATTTCAATAAGAGGGCTAAGGGAATTAAAAGCATATTTTAAACAAATTAGTTGGAATTATATACATGTTCATTTCCTAGGGAACAGCTGGCCTTTGTAACCCACAACATTTTACTTTGGTTCTAGAAGGGTATAAAACACACTCCTTGAAAAGTCACATCCTGGGACATTAATTAACAATGGAAAGCCAGCAGCCTCTGGTCGCCCTAGGATATTCAACATTCTGTCATCAGAAAGACGTCAGAACATTCATCAGAAGGGTGGTGTCGATGCTCCCCTCCTGAGCCTCGTTCTTCCCAAGGCCAGCCCCACAATCTCTACCCTCCTCTACCCCTCCTCTGGGATCTTGCTTTATATATAAGGCCCTCTGTCTTAAAGTCATTGAACCTTAGAATATCATGTAGGCAAACCCATTCATTTTACAGATGAAGAGACTGGGGTGCAGAGAGCTTAACTTGCTTACCCAAGGTTGCGTAGCTAGTAATTTTACAGAGCTTGGAGGGAGGGAGAGAGGGAATAAGCATTAATATGGTACCTACTATGTGCCAGGCACTTTCCTAAGCATTATTATTCTCATTTGAATCTCATCCTGGTAGGTAGATGCTGTCATTATCTCTGTTTTACAGCTGAGGAAACTGAGGCACAGTGAGATCAAGTGACTTGCCCAGGGTCACACAACTAGTAAGTGTCTAAAGTCACTTTTGAACTCAGATCTTTCTGATTCCACACCCATTAGAACTCGAGTCTTCCAAATTCTAGTTAAGTGGTCCTACTATGCTATATTACTTAATCTTTCCCTCTCTATTGTCCCCTTCCATTCTGCTTACAAATATGCTTATATCTCTCTTGTCCCAGGAAAACCTTGCCACAGCCCTGCTAAGTATCTTCTCTGGTAGTCATTTTCTCTCTCTCCTTCCCATTACAACAGCATTTATAGAATTATTAGTGTATAGTTTCTGCCATCACTTTGTCCCACCAGAACTCACCTCCTTCAATTAGTAAGGAAGGATATCTGTTGGAGAAAAAAAAACAAAACATCAATGCTTCCATCTCTATTGGAATTCTGGGGCACAGAATTTCTTACCCAGCACAAGACATAACAGGCATAGGAATGTTTGTTAATCAATTCATTGATTGATATTAATCTTCTAAATCCTCCATCAAGGGGATTGTACTACAGGAATTGATCTTCCATTGCCCTGGTTTCTTAATCTTGGTCATCTGGTCTCATTACCTAACCAAATAATTATAGGTGACATTCTCAGCAATACAATGATCCAAGACAATCCCCAAAGATTCATGATGAAAAATGCGGTTTAACTCCAGAGAAAGAACTGATGATATCTGAATACAGACCAAAGCTTGCTTGCCCTTGCTCTCTCTCTTTCTTTCTCTCTCTTTCCTTCTTTCTTTTTCTTTCTTTCTCTTTCTTCTCTTCTCTCTCTGTCTCTTACTCTCTCTCTTCTTTCTCTCTTTCTGTTTTCCTCCACAAAATGACTAATATGGAAATGCTTTACAAGATTGCACACGTATAATCCATATCAGATTGCTTACCATCTCAGGAAGGGAGGAGGAAAGAAAGGAAGGGATAGAATTTTTAACTCAAAACTTAAAAAAACCCAACAAATATTAAAAATGTTTTTTACGTGTAATTGGGGGAAAAATAAAATATTATTTAAAATAATTATAGCTGACCTTTACATAATACTTTAGTATTTACATACCTTGTCTCATTTTGAGATAACAACAACTGTGAAATACGTGCTATTCTATCTCCATTTTATGGGTTAGAACACTGAAGTCCAGGAACCCCTCTAAGGTTACTTAGTCTGTATCACATATGTACCTGTTTACTTCTTGTCTCCTCTGTTAGGATGCAAACTCCTGGAAGACAGGGATGATTTTTATCTTCTTTGTCTCTCCAGCATTTAGCAGAGTGGCTGCGCCAAAGGAAGGGCTTAATAAATGCATGCTGATTATTTGGTTGTACCTAGGTTTTCTACTCCTGAATCTTTCTTATAAAGCTAGGTCTGGATTAACGGGAATAATGAATCCCATGAAGTGATCATTTGTATTCCAACTCACACTACTGTATTTGAAGTTATAATGATGTGACATATGGTCATTGGTTCCAGCCCAATGGAAATATGCACTTTGAATTCAAATAACATGTATATACTCAGAAGCTTCCTTGAAGAAGGCAAGAAGCAGAACATACATACAGTGAATGTGTATTCCTAGGGTTTTGTGTGGGTCTATAGGCATATGCTTGTTCTGTGCCTGAACTTGCAGGGGATTTGATCAAGGATGGTATATGTTGTAGATTAAGCCTAATAGTTGCATGCACTCAGCTAAGTTCATTTCCCAATCTCTTGTGAAAGGGGTGCCTTACTGCCAACACTGGAACCTTCTCACCTCACTGGAACCTATCCCATAGTACTTTATACCTCATCTTTGCACATAAGTCATCTCTCCAAATAGCTCTGTGAAAGCAGGGCCTATGGGACTCATTTTTGTTTCTCCCTTTTTCTTCAATCTCCATTCTCTGCTTCCTTTCCCTTCTCTTTCCCTCCTTACACACACACACACACACACACACACACACACACACACACACACACACACACACACACAGTTCCTAGGACAGTGCTTTGCATACTACAGGAACTTGATAAGTTCTTTGGAAAGAATGTTATTTGAATCAGAGCTTCTGAAATGATTCCTGAGTATTTAAATCACAAAGGCACCAGCTTTCAGCAGTTATACGATTTTGAAACTGTATTCTCAATGATAATTACAATTTAACAAGTCCTGAAAGCAACCCTTGAACTGATAATTTCATTCCTACGTCTCAGCACAGCATTTGGCAGCCCTCTGTCCTTTTAAGGGGCACGTCCACACTGTCTGATGTGGGCAAACCGAAGCAAATACCTTAACCAGAATGAAGACTCGACATTTGGAGAGCTCTTCATAATCATTTGTTAAGTAATCCTTGTAAAGCCCATAGGAATATAAGACCAGTATAATCATTTCCATTTTCCAGATGAGGAAATCAAGGTGGTGGGAAGTTATGTAACAGAGATAAGACAAGAACTCAGTTCTCATGGTTCTATATTTAATCCATTAACTCGTGACATCTCCCCTGTGCAGGGATTAGGATTTTTACAGTAACTGTTTGGTGCAATAAGCAATATTGGAAGCCACCTAATAAGCCACATTAATGAAACTAAAAGAAGAAACAAATACTGGGTCAGCAACAAGTGGATACCATAGCTTGAATCAGCACCAAATGTACTGTCTGGCACCAAGCCATTCCAGCCTTTGACCTCTGAGCTGCCAGAGCGTGTGGGTAATCTCTATTGCCTGGCCAAATTAGAAGAGTGCTCTGGTATTTAAGATCTCCAACAAAAAGATGAAGAAAGCAAATTTGCTTCAGAGACGATGAAAAAGATGATTTGCATCAAAATATCCTTAATACTTCTCTAAGAAAATCGTCAGGAAGTTGAGGCTCAATAATCAATCATTTATTGAGCCCGTGAAATGGTCATATGTATTCAAATTTGCGCTATTTGAAGTTACAATTTTATAAAATGCGGTCATTAGTTTCAGCCCAATGGATGTAGGTGGTGTGAATTTTTCTAATGTGACTACTTTGGGGGATTTGTTATTCACACTAATCGGGTCCTTACTGTGCACTGAGTGATGTATCAGAGCCAGCTCCAATCAGCAGGCAAACAGATTATTAAATTTTCAGGATGAGCATTTATACATTGGAGATGACAAATGATACAAATCAGGGCTTGACTTACTGTTTTGTTGATTATCCAGATTTAAGAAAATGATGAAAACATAAATAATGCACGTTAAACTGAAAAGTGTGCCCTTCCCTTGAGGGGTAGCTAGGTGGCACAGTGAATAGAGCACTGGACCTGAGAAAACCTGAGTTCAAATCCAGCCTCAGACACTTATGAGCTGGTGACATTGGACAAATCACTTAATCTCTATTTTCCTTAGTTTTCCCAACTGTAAAATGGGGATAATAATACCACCTACCTCATGGTTGTAGCTGTGAGAATTGAATAGAGTATTCATAAAGTGCTTGGCACAGAATAGGTGGTGTATAAATTGCTAGCTATTATCACTGTGTACATTTTTTTGGAGGACTAGTTATTAAACATTTGCCAGCATATTTCTATGTGTATCCCTCTCATACATGGGGTGTATGGCAAGAGAGATAAGAAAATTAAAAGGCATATCCCTACTCTTTTAACTAGAGTTTAAACTCTCTCCAACTGGCGAGAAAAGACTAATACACTTGTAATAATTAGAGAATAGTATAAGATAGTAAATACTTGAGTGCTAAGTGGTGTAGCCCTGCTGACTATGAGGCTAAAAGGAGTTCAAGGAAGGGAGAGATCTGTGGGAATCAGAGTAAATAGGGCAGGTTCCATAGAGGAGGTGTGTCTTGCATTCAACCTTGAAGAAATAAAAATTTCAGGGCTTGAATGGCTCTTAGAAGTCATACTGTCTAATCTTAGTTGGATGGCATTTCATAAGAAGATCTGAGGGAAGAGTGTGTGTGTGTGTGTGTGTGTGTGTATGTGTGTGTGTGTGTGTGTGTTAGCTGACTACAAGTTAAATATGAGTTTGCAATGTGACCAGTAGTAAAAAAGATGAAGACAATGCTAGGCAGCAGGAGACGATCAAGAAGAACAGGCTTGATCATGAACGGGTCGCTTCAGACAAACTCAACAGGTAGAACAAGGAAACTAGCTTACCTAGATTTTGGCAAAGCATTTGACAAAATTTCTCATGCTATTCTTGTGAATGGTAGGGATACATATGAGCTAACCTTATGCATAAAACAGTTAGGAGTAATTGAGTAATCAAATTATGAGATACAAAAAGTAGTCATTAATGATCCAGGGTTGACTTGGAAGGAGGTATCCAGCAGAATGTCCCAGGAATCTGTATTCAGTCTATTCTATTTAACATTTTTTAATCCATGCCTTGGATAAAGACACAGATGATTTGATCAATTCTGTAGATCACACAAAGGTGGTAATCAGAGCTACCATGTTGGATGACAGTCAGGATCCAAAACAAATAAACAAGCAAACCTGATAGGTTATAATGTTTGACTGAGTATAGTCAGAATGACATTTGATACAGATAAATGGGAAGTTTTTCACTTGGGCTAAAATTTAACTTTATTAAGTACATGATGGGGAAAGCATGACTTTACAGCAGTTTGCCAGAAAAAGATCTGAGGGTCTTAGTGAACTACAAATTCAATGAGCCAACAGTGTGATGTGACAGTCTATAAACTGAATGTGATCATACACATTCAAAGAAGCACAGTATCCAGGACCATGGGGGTTTGGGTTCTACGACATTCTCTGCCATGGTCAGACCACATCTAAAGTATTATGCTCAGTTCTAGATATCACATTTTAGGAAAGATAATGATAAAATGGAGAGCATTAAAGGCCTTGATATCATGCTGTATTCAAAGCATTTGAAGGAACTGGGAATGGTTGACCTGGAGAAGGAAGGATCTAAAGGGTTTGTGATTGCTGTCTTCAAATATTCCAAAGGCTATCATATGTTAAAAGGATTTAACGTGTTCTGCTTGGTCCCAGAGAGTAGAACTAGGGAGCATTGTGTGGAAGATTCGGAAGGGTAGATTTAGGTTTGATACAAAGAAAAGTCTGCTACCAGTTGGAGACACACAAAAGAGAAATGGGTTGTTTTAGGACTTAATGGGGTTTCTTTCCTTCACTAGGGGTTTCTTCAAACAAAGGCAGACAATTATAAGGGAGATTCTCTGTTAGGTGTAGGTTAGCCTACGTGGCCAATGGGGTCCCTTTCCAATGCTGAGATTCTCTGATGGAGTCTTTTACTACAAGGAGTTAGTCCTCCCTACACTTCACAGACTTGGGATTTGCCCACTGGAATGGTCTGGATTGAAGTCACTGGTCTGTTCTATAATCTCAGGATCACTCTATGCCAGTGGTTCTCAACCTTCCTAATGCCGTGATCCTTTAATACTCCTTAATACTCGTATGAGGGTGTATCTGCATGTGGGCGTATCTGCATGTGGGCGGACCCACCTGGAGTAGGATAGAGGAGTGGAGTCTTGGTTCCTAAGACCATCGGAAATATGTGTTTTCCAATGGTCTTAGGCGACCCCTGTGAGCCCTGTGAAAGGGTCCTTCGACCCCCAAAGGGGTCATGACCCACAGGTTAAGAACCACTGCTCTAGGCCAAACAGGAAGCCTCTTGACTTCATGCAGATCACTAATTTTCCATCCATTTTCCCCCTTTGGATTTAGACTTGTAAATTCATTGGTGCTGGGAAACCCTAGTGAGGAAGCTTTCTCCATCAGTGCAGCTTGGCAACGTTTCCATAATTTGTGGTCTTAGATACTTGCCTGGGGTCACTCAGTGACCTGCCCAGGATTCATAGCCAGTATAAATCAGTAGGAGGATTTGAACCCTGTTTTTCCTGACTCTGAGGCCAGCTCTCTGACTCCTAAGCCACTCTAGCTTAGCTTGCAGCTGTATTGCTATGTAATCACCTGATAACTAAATTCCTCTCCCATTAGCCAGAGTAAAGATATAGAGTGCTTCAAAGCAGAGTTCAACAGCTCTAAGAGTCCACAAAGACAAGACTGTGACAGAAACAGCATCTCCCATACTATTTCCCCCAGGATAATTTTCCCTAAAAAGCAAGAAAGCTGTTTTTGGAACCACCCTTGACATCACTTCCTGGTCTCCTAAGAGCATAGAAAGTCCGACCTACATGGAATCAATACTCTTCTAACTTGGTGCATGTCTGAAGATGACTCGAATCACCAAACCCTGCCTTGCTTTCTAGATCTATTTCTATAAAGAAGAGGAGGGCAAGAGAACAAGCATTTATTAAGTGCCTACTATATGCCAGGCCTGTTACTAAGTGCTTTAAAAATACTTCATTTGATCTTCATGACAACTCTGGGAGATAGGTGATATTATCTTCATTTTAACAATTGAGGAAACTGAGGCAGACAGAGGTTAAGTGACTTGCCCAGGGTCATAGAACTAGTAAGTGTCTGAGGATAGACTTGGACTCAAATCTTCCAGGCTCCAGGCCTAGCATTCTAACTGCCTTTATGGAGACAAGGGGGTGTGTTGTCTAGAGTAGCTAAAGCCCTTATATCCTTGCTGAATATCATTTCTATGTTAGAGCAAAGCAAGTCTCTTTTTGTAAACCGTCTGATGACTTATTAGTGCCCCCATTTGACCCTAAAATTGAATCTGAACTCATGGGATGCTATCATCATTTCTGCCCCCAACAAAGGCTATCCACTGCAGGCAGTTTTCAGTTCAGCATAAGAAATGCCTAAAAATTAGAGCTGGCCAAAAATACAAATTCTCTTCCCCCCCCTCCCCCATCTTAAAACTGCACAAGGACTTTTGGGACACCCTGTCAAGCGCTCTAGTTCAGACAATTGCAAGTTTCTTGATACTTGGGTATACCTGAGTCTTTCTAGAAAGTTAGGGAGAGTAAAAGCAATCAAGACAAAAGTTTATTTTTCTGTAACTGAAGGAAAAAAAAGAGAATCCTTCTGAAGCAATTCTGCAGTTCAAACTGATGTGTGTTTTTGTTTCACTCAATTAGTTCTCCAATCCTTTCTTCTAGAGCTGACTTTTTATCCAAAGGTCTGCCCAGGCTTTTTATTGTTGGTTTCTTTTTAACTATTAATGTATTTTATTGGTCGGGATTTGGGGCAGATGGGATGTCATGGAAAATGCCTCCTAAGTTGGCATCATTCTGATGTTTACTTTTTGAAGTTTCTCTCTTGCAAAGAGACTCGTCTTAGTCTTACGCTTATAGTTTGTTGCATGTGAGAGAAGCATCAGGAAGTGAGATGACTGTCCCCCGAGGCATTCCTCAAGCCAAATATTTATCTGAGGAGGCCACCCCCTCAGAAGGGAGCATTTTTAAGCCAATTAACGATGGCACAAACATATGTGTATACCAATGGAAACATCACAAGTGGCTATTTAGAGTTGCCGAGAATGAAGCACCATCCAGGTCAGCTGAATACAGCTGGATAAATCACAGGGGAAATGGGGGAGTGGAGAGAAGCCTATTGGCCATTTGCCCAGTGACCTGTGGAATGAGCTGTGCTTTTGATGAACGAAGAGGAAGCAGCAGTGGTCTATCAGCAACAAAACTCTTCCACGGAATTGTTGCCATGGGAATTTACTCAGCCATCAGACTGGGTGCTGTATGGCCCCAGTGAAAAAAGAATGGTGAATTTGGAATGAGCAGATCTAGATTTATATCTCAGCTCTCTACTTACTATGACACGTTGGGCAAATCGCTTAGTCTCTCTCAATCCCGGTTTCCTCATCTGTAAAATGGGAAGTAAGACTTTTTTGTGTTACTTTTTTGTTGTTTAGTTGGGTTTGGTTTTTCTTTTTTTTTGGTCATGTTCAGCTTTTCGTAGCCCCAAAGGCAGCCTCTACACATGCAGCTACACCTCCCTTAGGGAGGTTCCTTTAGGTGTTTATTTATTCAGTTGTTGAGTCATTTCTGATTCTTTATAACCCCACAGATCCTACTATGCCAATGCTGTCCACAGGGTTTTCTTTTTCCCCCCGCTTCCTTCATTTTATAATTCATTTTTCAGATGAGGAAATTCAGGCAAACAGGGTTAAGTGACTTGTCCAGGGTCACACAGCTAGGAAGTGTCTGAGGCTATATCTGAACCCAGGTCTTCTTGACTCCAGGCCTGGTGCTTTATCCATTGTGCCACCTAACTGTCCCTGTGTTACTTACCTTATAGGGTTTGTGAGAGAGTAGTGATTGGTAAAAACTTTATAAATGTTAACCAGTCCTAGGGAACACCCAGGTTCAAATCTTGACTGTGTAAGTGACTTACCATACATTGAGATAATTTTCTGTGTTTCAGTCATTGCAAGAATGGATGCTGTCATATTAGTTTATTTTTCTTTTTTTGGAGGGGGGAGGTGAGGCAATTGGGGTTAAGTGACTTGTCCAAGGTCACACAGCTAGTAAGTGTCTGAGACCAAATTTGAACTCAGGTCCTCCTGACTCCAGCCACTGTGCCACCTAGCGCACTATATCAAAGTAAGATGGGTAGTGTTAAGTCTTAGAATTTCCATTTTACAGATGAAGAGTCCAGACTCACTCAACCTCAGTCTCTATCACACAATTACAAAGTTTGGATGTAAGATTCAAACCTACCTCTCTTAACTCCATGTCTAATGCTTTTCCCATTGGGGTTGGGAAAGGGTCCGTCCCTCGCCCCCATTTTAAAGATGAGAACATTACAGCCCAGGGAAGTGAATTGATTTGCTCAAGTCACACAGTATGTGGCAGAAACGGGTCTAGAGTCCCAGTGTCCCTATGCTGGATGGAATACTCAGTGGGAAGTAGTGATTCATTATATAGGAAAATCTGATTTGGAAACAAAACAAAATAAAAAATTTCAGGAATTAGGATCTGGTATCTGTGAAGTAGTACCATATTTTTTATCCTAACCCCAAAGTATGTGTTAAACTCAGGTAACCACATGCAGAAAGGAGTCCAATCCTTCCCCCTCCCCTACATCTCATTAGATGGAAGGACTCAGGCTCTCAGTTCCTTGTAGTACAATATAAATCGTTCTGCTTTGTCTTTGAAAATCTGAGGGAATGAAATGCAAGTTGTGGTTGAGCAATTAAATGCATAAAAGTTGGAAAAATTTTGTCTTTTTGTCTTTCCTAATATAGCTCAGTCAGGCCCAGGGAGAAATGATAGTGTCAGGAATTGACAAGCAATTAGTGCTGGGATCCCAGCAGAGACCAAGGGAAATTTGGTTGGGAAAGAAGGCTGGGGGTGCCAGTTCTCATTCTTTCTCAGTGTTATAGGGCAGCAGCAGGAAAAGTACAGTCAGCTGGAATGTAGTCTGATTCCCTTCTCTCCCTGTATCCAAATCCTACCAAGGATGGAATCATATATTTGACTTCATCAGGACAGCCTCATCTCTTTTTGCTGGATTTATTCTAACACCTTCCTAAACATTCTCCCTGCCTCGGGCTTCTCCTCATTCTAATTCATCTTCCACACAACTGCCAAAATTGTTTTCTTAAAGTACAGGTCTAATCATGTCACTCCCTAATCAATACACTCAAGTGACTCCCTTAGTTCCACTAGGACCAAATACAAATCCTTCTGTTTGGCAATGAAAGGTCTTCCCAATTTATTTTTCCAGCTTTGTTACACATTCTCCCTTTAATATATATTATGGTCTAGCCAAAGTGACCTTCTTACTGTTCTCCATGCATGGAAATCCATCTCTTCTTTCTGTACCTTTGTGCTGGCTGTCCCACATGTGTGAATTGCACTTCCTCCTAGAATTTCTAGTTTCTTTCAAGGCTCAGCTCATGAGCTATTTCCACATGAAACCTTTTCTGATCCACTGGTAGTACCTTCTGCCCAAAATTATCTTGTGATGATTTCTGTATTTATTTTGAATGTAGATATTTGCGCCTGTTCAATAGATTGAAAATTCCTCAAAGGTACTTTTTTGTACCTTTGTACCCATCATGCCCAGCACAGTACCCTGGCACAGAGATGGTGCTTAATAAGTGCTTGTTGTTTGGCATTAATTCACTAACATAATCCAAAATGATTTCTTCAAGTTTTCTAGATTGGGAAAGAGAAGAAGGCAAATTGGGAAGGAGGCAGGAGCAGAAAGGAAAACGATACGTTTCTCTGGAACGAGGCAAATTGAATTTTCGGTTAGCAATGGATTCTAAACAGAGATGTCATAGAAGCAGGTGAAAATTGGTCATTTAAGGACCAGCACTGAACCAGGATATATAGATTTGGAAGTCATTTACAAAGAGTAAAAGCCCTGGAAAGAGAAAAGATCTTAAAGGGATAAGAGCTTCAGACCAAGGACAGATAAATGCATATTATGTGATTTTCCAGGAAGGGGAGGTACCTTTGAACATTAGCCAATCAGGAGCAAGCTGACTACAATTTGGACTGTAATCCATATTGTGGGGAGGAGAGTTACAGAACAGGTACATCTAATTGTCTGCAGGGTAGGGAAGCATTTGGACTCTGAAAGAGAGAGTTGATTCTTAACGTCTGTGAGTAATACAGGAAATGTTTCAACTCAAGTGAAAGCTGAAGCAAACTTTTTTTTTTGTACTCTGGTAATGGGAACCTAAGAAGAATGATTGATTTATCTTCACTATATTCCAATAAAGAGAAGATCAGCCCTTTGGAGAGAGAGGGCCAAGGAAGATAAGCCATTGCCCCAAATTCAATTATTACTGCTATGGTTTCCCTTCTGCTTCTGCACAGGGGAGGGTTATTAAATGTTTTCCTTTTAATCAGAACCAATTGTGACATTTTACCAGGGTTAGCCCTGAATGCTCTAAGGCAAGCGCGTGATCAGATTGTCCTATTTGAGGGAAAGGTTTGTCCTCCACTGGAAGAACAGATGGATTAGATCTAATTTCTGCACCACCTGTCTGCTGAAGAAGAGGATGCTAGTTTTTCAGATTATCTGAAACAATCTCTGGACCAACGGGAATTCTTCCTAATCTTAGAGCTTCTCACCGGCTATTTCTTTGCTTTCTGTCTTACTCTAAGGAAATCAGTAATTCTGGGAGGGAGGGGGGAGAATATTACTTTGAGTCATTGTTTCCATTTTTGCTAAAGTTCTTTCCCCCCCCCCCCCATGTGATGCTTCATAAATTTTAGGCCCAGACCCCTCTGTTTTAGGACTGTTCTCCTTAGTTGTCCTAACTATGCTGATATCATCATTCCAGAACTCAAATAAAAGCCTTCCTCAGATTGGCCCAGGGGACTGCATACTTAGCCAAATTCTAAATTACTATGATGGGAGAGCTTGAAAATGTATAAAACTCAACTCATAAAAAAATTAATAAGCTCAACCCATAATCATTAGTATCAGAGCTGAAACTAGCTCATGACAAACAGAACTTAGAGCTAGGGCATCAATATTTGGGGGGGGAAGGGAGTTATATTTTCTCCTCATGTTGGCTGTTGCCATCACAGGATACAGTTGCCCCTGAGCTGTTACCCACAGGGTTCTGTCACTATGGTGCCCTTCTCTGAGGGCCCACCTTCTCAATCTTCTAAGCTCTCTCCTAGTTAATTGCCTTCATGATAGGACTGGTCTCTGTGCTATCACAAATGTACTGCATTAACCTATATTCCCAACAATTTTGGTTCCTATTTCAAAAAACAAAAACTCGTTACATCTCTGAGTAGCATTGGTTAACTATAGGAGAAGAAAGTCAGCAAATGTGGTAATTTTACTGGAAACTTAGTGGGAAGGCTAAAAGCCCATGGCATCTCAGATTTTCCTCATTTCTTTGAACTCTCTCTTCCACTAAAACAAGAGATCATCTTTGTTCTTGACTAACACCTTAAAGAAAATTACATCAAAAACCCTAAGGCATCCAATGATTTGTTAGTCGAAACCTACTACCAAGGTTTTCCTCTGCCTATCACTTAGGTATTTCAGTGCCAAAGCTCTCTCTCCTGTAGTCTTAAATATCTGAAGGAAGGCCACATACATACTTTATGGGTGTGCTTAACCGATAAATCCAATGGGGAATGTCAACTTGGCAAGCAAATTTATATTTAAATTTAGTTGCATATGCAACTTCTCAGGATAAAAAAAAGAGATTAGAACAAACCTTATCTCTGAATTTCACTATCATCACAATTCAAACAATTTACATGCTTTAGTTACATAAAATAAATGCTTTGAATACTCCAAGATGCTAATGAATCTGTGGTTTCAGTGATATGGCCACTCCCTCCAATAGAGATCACAGTGTATCCCTGTGGGCCCATTCTTCCATCCTCTGGTTCAAATCCTTCCCCCAAATCTGCCTTGGACATGCTAGGAACCTTCCTCACATTCTCTTGCTGTAATATGGACACCAATAGAACAAGTAGGTAGTCCGCTGATTATTTCTTGCTTTCACAATGTGACTGGTCCATCTTTTTTTTTTCCAGTCATTTTTTTTCTGATAATATCCTTTATCCTGATCTTTCCGCATATTTGCTCTCTTGCAATGTGTTGCAGCTTGTAGATACTCACCAAGTTCCTCTTCATTACCTTTTGGGTAATCTTCAACTTCAATTTCTTTTTTTTTTTTAACTTCAATTTCTGAAGCACAATACACAAATTGTAGTCATGCATCAGCGGAGAATATTAGTATTGGAAAAGATGGCTCTTGTTTTAGTGATGGCCTCTCTTTTTTTTTTTTTTTTGGAGGAGGAAAGGCAAGACAGTTGGGGTTAAGTGACTTGCCCAAGGTCACACAGCTGGCAAGTGTGTCAAGTATCTGAGGTCAATTTTGAACTCAGGTCCTCCTAACTCCAAGGCCGGTGCTCTATTCACTGCAACATCTAGTTGATAGTCTTAAAAGAATGATGTAATTGCCCAGAGGAAATTCACCTTGCCTTTCTTATTCCATTCTATTCCCTTCCCAAATATAAATGAACTGATGGACTAGTTAACTCTGTGTTCTCCATCCAACTACATTATCATAGTCTGGATAACAAGCATTCTTCATCCCCTTAGGCTTTCCCCCTCCCCTGTGTCAGTTATTAGGCTAAATTATTATTGTTTTTTAAATTAATGTCTTTTATTTTTATATCATCTAAATCTCCCCATCGTTCTTCTCCCCTTCCCCCCCACCCTCCAGAGAGCCTTCCTATACAACAAAGAACTTTTTAAAAAGAAAAAAGATGAGGAAGAATAAGGAAAAAAAAATCAGTAAAACCAATGGATACATAAAAAATTCTGACAATATATGCCTTGTGCCACAACCAATAGACCTTCTACCTCTGCAAAGAGTAGGAGTAAGTGGGTTTCTTTTCCTATCTCTTCTTTGGGGCCAATCTTTTTCTTTGTAACTTTACACCATTCATTTTTTTTTTATTATTTTGTGATCATTCTTTCCATTTCCCTTCCTGCAGTCATTTTGTGCCCTTGTTTTCTAGGCTTTGCATCTAGGCATGTAAGCCTACACCAAATTCCTTTAAATGATCACAGATCTTACTTAGGAGGCTCAGCAGTGTTCTGTGGTTTCATGCAAATGGTACAGTTATATGAAAATGAAAGCATCTTTAGGACCTCTCCATCCATAGGGGATTCTTCTTCCATTTGGACAGACTGCTGAATCTTCTCCATGGCAATGGTAGCTTGCAAAAAAGGTGGGGGCTGAGCTAAGCATGATGGGATGATTCTAAAAAACTGTAGGGAGAGAGTAATTATCTCATACAAATGAAACATGAAAGAGAGAATTGATACGGAAGAAGCTAGTAGGAGGGAGGGTGGGTGGTGCAGAACCTTACTCTCATTGGGAATGGGTTAAAGGGAGAACAATGTACAAATCTAGAAAGGTATAAAAGTCTTCTAAATTCAGAAAGATATAAGAGGGCAAGATGATGGGGGTGGGAAGGGTACGGGAGGGACTTTTAGAGAAGTGGCTAAGTTAAGGAATAGGAAGGACAAGGTAGCAGGAAGAAAATACACAACAAATAATTGTAGTTTAGAATGTAAATGGAACAAATTTACCCACAAAACAGAAATGGATAGCAGATTAAAAATCTGAATTCAACAATACCTTGCTTTCAGGAAACATAGTAAAAATAAGACTAAAGGACAAGAGTAGAATTTGTTGTGTAAAAAAAGCAGGGATAGTAATCATAATCTCAGACAAAGTTAAAGTTAAAATAGATTTAATCAAAAGTGAAAAATAGGGAAACTATACTATGCGTCAGCAATATTCAATATTGTTTGAGACCATTAAAACTACCTAGACAATATAAAATAACTCAGCATATACCTACCAAAAAAGACACAGGAAGTGTAAGAGCATAAACACAAAATACTTTTTATACAAATAAACTCAGATCTAAATACTTGAAGTAATATTTACTGTTCATGGGTAGGTAAAATCTAATTTTTAAAATGACAATTTTACCTAACCTATTTATTCAGTGTCATCCCAATTAAACTGTTAAAAAAAATATTCTACTGAGTTAGAAAGAATAATAACAAAGTTGATTTGGAAGAGCAAAAGGTCAGAACTTCAAAGAAACCAGGAAAAAATATGTTAAAGAAATAGATTCAGCAGTATCAGACCTTAAATTGTATTCTAAGAGAAAGCATTGTGGAAGTAGAAAAAGGATAATATCAATTATTTTAAATTAAAATTTTCTTTCATAAATAAAACATATAGCCAAGAATAGAAGGAATGCAGAAAATTGGGGAAAAAAAAAACCTTTCATGGACAATCAGATAGGATGTACTTGGGTTAGAATTTTGCTGTAGTGTAGGAAATGATAAGCAGATGGATTTTGAAAAACAGAAAAACTTGTACCTATGAAGGGAGATGCAATTCACTTTCAGAGAAACAAATGACAAGTAGAAATAAGCATCATGTGGTCTTTCACATATGTGTATGAGTGTATATGTGTATGTTCATCTATCTATCTGTCTATCTGTCTATCTATCTATGCTTAATTGTAACCTTCTTTAGGGTTACAATTGGGTTGGGGGGAGAGGGGGAAAAAATAAAGTAAAAAATGCCCAGCAGAGAACAAAAGAAAACCAACAAGGAAGCAAAGAAATCTGGGTCCCTTTCAAAGCAATGTATAGTATTTTTATATAGGTTTTCTTGATATGGATATTTATTATTTTATATTTAATCTTCTCTTATGGTCTTCTGTGTACATGACAATTTTTTTTCTTTTCTCATTTTTCATTTAAGTTTAAAATAAAAAAGGTTACAAAAAAATCTAATGAATGCTGAAGTCCATTTCCCCATCCGTTGATATTTGGTATCCATAGCTTTTAAAAATTGAGCAGGTTAGAATTATTTTAATTAAATACATTTGTTCTTTGTCACTTTTATTCTTTTAGTTTTGATCTTGATCTTGTTGATCAAGTTGATCTTGATCAACTAATGCCTGACGTTACTAATTAGTTAATACCTTTTCATTAAAATATGATTTATTTCATTTTTATGTTATTTGGGGTTTGCAATGTCTAGCACTCCCTCTCCGCTAATTATTTTCTTAAGGAATACATAAGGATTCCAGGTAGTCTACAAGGTCTTGGTCTTTCTCCTTGCTTACTCTTCTACCATATTTTCACATACATATATACATTAACTTAATAAATACCTTTGTTTGCAAACAAATACTTCTTTACTAACTTCCTTTTATCTACCTTTGCGTTGAAGTAAACCAGTATCATATGATTTGTTGACTTAATTTAAATGGGTTTTGGTCATACTTTTCTTAGAATTTCTCTACCTCTTCATCCGTTGGAGCTGATGTTAATATATAAATGGCATTTATTTTCATCATAGTCTTTTTGCAAATACTTATCACGAGTAATCTAAGCAATATAAGGTGACCTAATGTCCCATGAAATGGTATCTCTTGTTGCCTTTGTACACTTGACGAGTTTAAAATCACCAGCTCCTTTCTTTGCCTCTCTAAGGAGAACATGAGAAACATTCTTCCATTTAGTTTCAATGTCCTTTTGTTTTCTGGTTTCATTTATAGTGGGAATGTCAAGAATTATAAGACTCATTTCTTCCAGTAATATGCCCATTGGACAATGGCCTGACATTGTCCTTACAGTTAAGTTACCTTATATAGACAATTTAAAAACAGCATGATTCTTAGCAACCTCTGTTCCCTTTTCTGTTACTTTGCTGTGGTTATAGCAGAAGTGGAAGGGGGGCTACATAAGACTGAGGGCCATTTTGTAGTTTTCTTTGTTTCATGGATCACCATAACAAAAGGAATTTATCGCTAATTGTCCAGTCTACTGGTAATGAGTTTATCTGTACTTGGGTGGGCTGATCCTCAGAAGGTAGATATAGTTTTTTGTTGGAACCATAACTGAAACCTTCCCAAAATGGTAGACCTTGCTTAGTTCTGCTGGCATAGCCTTTAAGAGCCCAGGTTTACCTCCGTGTATGATATCATATCAGAGGAAAACTTTAACATTTAAAATATTTAAATAAATATTGAAAATATAAAAATACCTAAATACTGAAAAATAATACTTAAAAAATAAAATTAAGATTGACTACAGTCATAAGCAGTCACATATTAGCAACTATGTGGTGCAGTGGATAGAGTGCCAGGCCTAGAGTCAGAAAGACTTATCTTCCTGAGTTCAAATCTGGCCTCAGACACTTACTAGCTGTGTGACCCTGGGCAAGTCACTTAACTGTTTGTCTAAGTTTCCTCCTCTGCAAAATCAGCTGGAGATGGAAATGGCAAACCACCCCAGTAGCTTTGCCAAGACAACCCCAAAAGGGGTCACGAAGAGTCAGACATGATTGAAAATGCCTGAACCACAATGATGGTCATAAAATGACCAAGATGCCATTTGAATTTCATGCCTTTTTCACACTTGTATTCTGAAAGAATTCTTACTTGGATTCATCCTCATGTAATGAACTCAATGTCCTTCCCTTTGTTTTCTTCCTGGAGAAAATGTCACTCTTAAAAACAGATATGGGCAAAGAAATGACTTTAAAATACCAGTATTGCTAAATACCAGGCTAATACATTCTTTAAAGTAGCATTCCAGTTACATGTATATCTCTACAAGTGAAATTACTCAGCTAGCAGTAGACACTTTGTCTTTATTTCACTACCATATCATGAGCATTGATGGTAAACTCACAGAGATGATAGGTTGGTCAAATATTTTTGTGAAGTGTTGGGTTTTGTCTTTTTTCCTTTTTTGGCATTAAAAAGATACTGAACTTGGAATCAGAAAACCCGAGTTTAGTTCAAATCTTGGCTCTGCTATTTTCTTAAAAAAAGAAAAAAAAAGCTCTCTTGGGACCCTTGTTTTTATATCATCACCATTTCTGTAAATTCCCTCCATCCCACCTAAGAGCCTTCCTTTATAATACAGAAAAATAATTAAGTGAAACCAACCTACATAGCACTGAGACTAACAGTGCACATACCATTCCATTCCCTTTCCTCTTGCACTCCCCCAAGGAAAGAAGGGAGGTACTTCTCCTAATTTTTTCTCTGTGATCAAAATTGCTTATTACATATACATGATATTTAAATTCATATTCTGCTACTTACAGTAGTATTCAAATTAACTGTGACGAAGTAAAATAATCAAAGTTATTGACATAATAAATCTTATACATCTTTGCATCTAAATTTTAAAAATATGTAATACATTTTTCTCTTGCTGCAATCAATTGTTTTACATGGTTTGATGTTGAATTCATGGAATTTTGACATGTATTCTTTAATTCTTCAACAGGAAAGCACACTTTTCTCACACTAGATATCAAGTACTTCTTTGATGTACAATCCATTTCTCCAAGTCTAGCCTTGGTTTTCAATGGGGCTTAAATGGCATGAGTTTCCATGGCCACTGAAATATATTTAACTCTATCTCAGATAAATTTCTTAACCTTTCATAACAAGAAAGCATAGTACAATTTTATGTTGCAGTATTAGATACCCATCTGGGAATTACTATTATTCCAAAACCAATTCTGCTTCTCAGGACATCAATATTTTGATCAGAGTTCATTATTCCTTCATTGGGGAAAAGAATTCCAGGCCCTACTGAGGTTAAAAAAAAATCCCACAAACCTTTCTGGGGAGAGCATTTTACAGTAGGATGAAGATGCCCAGATCTTACAGAAGCAAACAATGCTTATATAGGTAGGGAAGGAACTGATTCACAAAATGGATCACTCTTGGCAGATATATGAGTTTTCTGTTCCAGTCTAGATTAACGGCAACTCTATGTACCCTACATTGGGTCTTTCCAGTGCCTTCACTAGCTTTACTGATACTATGAATTCCACCTTTATGTACTCTAGTCCGTTCCTTACATTCATGGGGTGGATCACTCCGTTATCTTGTTGGGAGACCATTTGCCCCAGTTTTCTCTGTTACCAACTTTTCTCTATTCCCTGAATCATACTTTCATGTTGCTTCTTTTAGGGAAACTTCTATTTGTTGCCAACGTGACTAATGTTATCTAACAGAATATCTCTGGCCATACAGAATCCTAATTGTCCTCCATATTACCTGATTAGCTAACAATTTCCAGGTGTTAATGGCTAACTTTCCTCAGTACTAAAAAAGCATATATTCTGTCTCTGTCTTAGATGGCCCATCTGTAAAACGGAAACAATATTTGCATTACTTACCTTATAGAGTTTCATAAGGATCAAATAAGATCACACATATAAAATATTTGAAAGCCGTAAGTACTATATCAAAATTGCTTTTGTTGTTGACAGAGCTGTGGTCCCTTTAACAGAGCTTTTTACTTGAAGTAGAAATGAAACATTAGAAAGGGGGAATTTGCTTTCAGGAGCCATTGGTTCCATTAGCAAGCATATCATTTAACAATCACAAAGACATAGTTCCCAGAATAAATCATCTCCAACTCAGTTCCTATCCATTCCTGGCAGGGAATTTAGGCAGAAATGAGGTAGTATAGTAAGTATGACTGACAGAATGAAATGGTAAGAGGCTTACAGTTGACTTGAGTAGTGTACAGAATAATGACTAATAGTCTGGGCTGGCAAGACACCCATGGAAATTTTGGTTTTCTGGTACTTCAGAGATGACCCTGCTATGAATAAATGGTGCAACACTGGGTTTCCCATTCTTTGCCATCAGTTCTATTCACCAGTGATTGCATCTTTATTCCTTTCAATTTCAGATCACTTTCTTGGAAAAGCTCATCTTGACTTTTATGTGCATCATACTGACTTCATAATCAGTGGATATGAGCAGGGTTTTAATTGCTTTTTTTTTAAATTTTGTATTATTTTATTCAAAGTTCTCAGAGGCTGTTTACTTTTTCTTCTCCATGTCTTGCTCTGCAGCCTCCTTGGCTCATTTTGCCCGGATTCCAAAGAGATGGGCATTGGCCTGGGCCATTAGAAAACTAGCAAATGCCTTGAAATTCTTCTCATCTTCAGTAATGACACGAGCTTTTTCTTTCTTGTAGACATTTCTGATGGGCATAACCGGTCCTGTAAGCTGGGTTGCCAACTTGAGTTCTTCAGCAGAGCTATCTCCCTTCTTGGGTGCAGATGGTTTCCTTGGGAAGAGGATCAGTTTAGAACGATACTCTTTCAGTAGCTGCATATTTGCCTGGAGAGACTCCGTAGACTTATTTCGGCGACGAGGGTCCACAGAGATACCAATGGTCCATGCCACTTTTTTATGGATACCAGCCACCTGAAGCTCTTCCAAGCTGAATCCTCTATCAGCACAGACTTTGGTGTGGTATTGCACAGTAGGGCACCTCACGATGGGCCGGATAGGACCAGATGCAGGGTGAGGAGCAATACGACGAGCTTTTGCTTGATGAGCCTTTCGCCTTCTGATCTTCCTGGAGGGCTGGTTAAACCATGTGGCAACTCGTCTTTGCCAGTCTTTGTGGAAATGGGGCTTCACAATCATGCCATTTTGGCTGGGCACCATGGCTGCTTAGAGCCCTCCTCATGGGCACCTCAGCTGATCGGAAAGCAGGGTTTTAATTACTTTAAATGTCAATAGTCCTTTTTAGGTACATCCCTTCCAGTCTTTGGAACTGAACACAAGATTGAAGATCTGGTCTGACTAGGACAGAATATGACAGGAGGTATCTCCATCCTAGTCCTAGATATTGTGCCTCTTTTAACACAAAGATTTCATTGGCCTTCTTGGCTGCCATATCACACTATTACTCATATTGAGTTTCAAGTTCATTAAAATACCAAAATATTTTTCAGAGAAACTTCTCTCTAATCACTTTCCCTCAGTTTGTACTTATGAGTTGATTCCTTGAACCCAAGAGTACAGTAGACCAAATCCTTGATCAGATAGGCAGCTAGATGGTGCAGTGGATAGATGCCTGCACTTCGAGTAAGGAAGACCTGAGCTCAAATATATATAGCCCTAGATGCTTTGTAGCTGTGTGACCCTGGACAGCTCACTTAGCCTGCATCAGTTTCCTCATCTGTAAAATGGGAAAAATAATAGTACTTACCTCCCAGGGTTGTTGTAAGGATCAAATGTGATAATATTTGCAAAGAGCTCTGAAAATCTTGATGGACTCTATGCATGGAAGCTATTTATAATGATTAAACTTCAGCTCATCAGATTCATCCCAATGTTCTAGTCTTTTTGAATCCTGACAGTCACATCCAGCGTGTTAGTTACTCCTCCCAACTTTGTATCGTCTTCAAATTTGATAAAAAGGTTAAAAACCACATGGTCAAGGACAAATTCCAAGAGCCCTTCCCTGGAAACCTCTTTCCAAGTGGATTATGAACAATTAATCACCATTCTTTGGGTCTAACTATTCAACCAATTCTGAAATCACATAGCTATTCTCTGATCTAGCAAAAAAAATACCTCCCTCTTTTTTTTTAAAACAAGAATAACATGAAAGATGTCAAATTCTTTGCTAAACTCTAAGGGAGTTATAGTTATAGCTTTTCCCCAATGTAAGTCTAATAACGTTGTTGACAAAGGAAATGATGTTATCCAGGCATAACTAGTTTTTGCGGAAACCGTGATGGTTCTTTGTGATTATCACATCTTTTCCTAGATATTTGCCAAGCATTCCTTTTAAGAACAGTTGTAGATAGTCTTTCATTTAATTCATTTTTGTTATTTTAATTAATTTTTAAATTTTAATTTCGAAATTAATTTAATTTCATTTTATTTATGTTAAGAAGCCCTAAAAAGAAGAGTTTTGAAGGCCTGGACAGGAAATCAAAGGTTTTAGGATCACAGATAGTATTTTCAGTTATGTCTGACTCTTCATGACCTTCTTTTGGGATTTCTTGGCAAAGATACTAAAGCAGTTTGCCAATTCCTTCTCCAACTCATTTTACAGATGAGGAAACTGAGGCAAACAGGGTTAGTGATTTGCCCAGGGTCACAAATCTAGTAAGTGTCCAAGGCCAGATTTGAACTCAGGAAGACGATCCTTCCTGACTCCAGGTCTGGTGTTCTGTTATACTGCCTAGATGCCCCGATAATGAAACAATTGTCAGTATTTCCATGAAGCAAAGAATAGGAATTTCAGAAAGTTAAGGTAGAGACTTCAGAAAAAGAAGTTCAGCTAGGTTCAGAAAGTTGTTATATTAGGTGCTATTGGATATGGGAAATGAATAGCAGGCTATGAGAATGATGTCAGAGAATGCAATCTGAATTTTTGGATCATATTTAAGAAACACGTGTAATACCTTGCCCACAGGGGTTGACTGGATCCCTAAAGGACATCTCTATGACACTTTCTGCTATGCATTTCCTTGTGAGTGTGTAAGGGGACTTTTCTCCTGATTGTCTGGGAGAACCATTCATGGTGTATATGACATATATAAGGGAGACATGACTTCAGACAGTTCGAGGACGTTTTGGAGAAAGTCCAAGGAGGAGTTTGGGGGAGGAGAGCACAAACTTTTGAACAGTGGATTGGACATTTCTTCAGAGCTGCAGACATATGGAAAAGCCCATTTCTAGCATGTCCCTTGTTTTCCAGCGTTTGCAACCCTAGAGACTGTGATATGAGTGAATTCCCCACTGGTGAGATAGTTCTTTCCTTGTTTGAGTTGAGGTTTTATCTTGATCCCAAATCAAAGAGTTCATTTATTCTGGCATATTTTATTGTCTATCCTAATCTGTGTAACTCTTTGATTTCTGTTTACTACTCTCCTTGATAAGAAGGTTTACTAGCTGTTTGTGATGGTCTTTTGGGTAACTAACATTCACCAGCTGGTGAGAGAAAGTTAACTGTTACCCTTCCTCCTGAGTGTGATGAAGGAATGTGTCTAGTGAAAGAGAAATGCCTTTTTGGATCCTGTATATCCCTTCCCCACTAGACTATAGGCAGTGATTATATTATCTTCCAAAGGTAGAAATTATAATTTTCTCAGAGACAGTGTGAGCCAAATCCCAGATCAGATATCTATCCATGCCGCATATGGGTCAGTCATATTTATATTAAAAAACAACAACCACATATATTTCACATGAATGACAGATTTTTGGCCAAGAATGGAATACATTTAATGTGCATCATGAAGAATATAATTTGTGGCTCTAATGAATGTGACTTCACATGAAAATAAAGAGCAAGAAGGCAAACACTCCTAACAAATCAATTAATCAGCGTTTTAGAATTACCTCTATACCAGGCATTGTGTCAAGCTCTTGGGATATAAAAAGAACCAAAGACAGTCTTTTCCCTCAAGGAGCTCACAATTTAGTGGGGGAAGCAACAAACAATGATATACTAACATGCTATATACAGGATAAATAGGAAATAATTAACAAAGAATTAAGAGGGGTTGGGAAAGACTTCCTGTAGAAGATGGGGTATTAGCTGGGATTTGAGGGAAGCCAGGAGAAGCCAGTGGACAGAGAGTGAGAGCATTCTGGGCCAGAGGGAGAGTCCAATTAAATGTCCTAAGATGAGAATTGTGGAATAGCAAGACTGAGAGAAGAGAAAATGGAGACACCTATCACAGACAGCTGTTTCCAAGAGTTTAGCTGCAAAGGGCAGAAGAGGCATAGAAAGATAGCGACTGGGGATGGAAAGATCAAGTGAAGCTTTTTTTCAGCATAGACAAGACATGGGCATGCTTGTAGGAAATGGGGAATGATCCAGTAGACAGAGAGAGATTGAAAGTCAAAGGATCACTCTTGAGGACCTAGAGGGCCACATGTAGCCTTGAGGCTGCAGGTTCTCCACCTCTGAGCTAGATGGAAGGAATGGGAGAGGAAAAGATCTAGAATGAAGTTAAGTTTCTTGCCTATGAAAGAGGCATTCCACAGCAATGCCACAGGCACAGGAAAGAGCTGGGGGGTGGTTGGTGGAAACTTTGACATGGCAGTGATGCAGGGGATGGGGATAAGGAACCAAGTAATGGAAGGAGAAGATGGCGTTCAGAATCACTGGGATGTGAAGGGTCCAACCAAACATGAGAATTTTCTTTACAGAATGGAGAGGGCCACTCCTCTTCCCAAAAGAAGCTGGAGGTTAAGTGCGGGATGAGATGGGAGGCAGATGGGGATATGAGAGGCCCCACCTCACCACTCTTCTTCCCTTGTCTCTTGGAGGTTAGATAGGAAAGGGTGCAGTAGGAGAAAGTCCTGTTCCCCACCAACTTCCCCTTCTTCCTCTTCCATTAAGGACAGATGCAATAGGAGATGGAAGACCTGAGATCAAAAGAAAGGTTGCTCCTCTTTGCATCAGAGATTCTCCAAATCCCAGTTGGGATATGGGGCTGACAGCAGGAGGTGGAAATTGACTTATGCTGGCACATATGGAAGTGGCTGCTTTGGGGCAGATGAAAGATGCTCAGCCTGGATCCATTGCCACCTTCCCTCAGGGGACATGCTTTGCCCAGCAGGGGATGGAAGACATAAGGCAGAGTGGAAGGCATGTGGTCAGAGGAAGGTTTGGCTTCTCATCTGGGGAGGTTGGAGATGAGGCAACAGAAGGATCATTTTGGAAAAATTGACAAAAAGGAAATGACAAATATTGGAAGTTTTACATAAAAACAGGCACATTGATGTGCTGTTGGTAGAGTTGTGAATTGGTAGAATCATTCTAGAAAATAACTTGGAGCAACGTCCAAACATTTACTTAATGGATAGTGCCTTTTAACCGAATGATAACACTATTAGACTTATAATTCAAAGTATCAAAGAAAGGAAAAGGTCCCCTATGTATAAAAATATTTGTAGTGGCTCCTTCCATAGCAACAAACAACTGGAAACTTAGGTGGTATACCTTAGCTGAGAAATGGAAGAAATAATTACGGTATATGAATGTAGTTGAATACTATTGCAATGTTAGAAATTAGGAAAGAAGTGGTTTCAGAGAAATCTGGGAAGACAGATAAACAGATGCAGAGTTAAGTAAACAGAAGCAGGGGAACAATTTATAATTAAAGAACACTGTAAAGACAAACAGCTTTGAAAGACTTAATTCTCATAAACCAAATGAACAACCAACCATTCCAGAGGGCTGCTGCTGAAGAATGCTCCTCGCCTCCTCACAAAGAGGCAGAATGAGAAATATTTTTGGACATAGGCAATGTGGAAATTAGTTAAGCTTTATTATCCATATTTGTTACAAGACTTTTGTTTTTCTTTTGGTGGTGAGGAAAAGCTAGGAAGGAGAAAAATAAATGCTTAATTGAAAAATCTAATTAAAAAATTAGGAGGCAAAATATATCAGTGTCATTTGTTAGGATATATATTCTTCTTTGAATATGACAATGGAAGGGCATGGTATATGGAAAAGGAATAGATGAGATAAAAGTAATAATAATAAGTATATTAAAAGCTATGGTTCTAGGTAGAAATCCAGAAAGAGGAGGTATCCATCAAACATTGTAAAGAGCATTTGGATGAAAAAAGGAACAGAAATGATATTCTGGTGACAGTATACTATAGATCAAATGGCTGAAAATACAAAATGGATGATGAATTTAGGGACAAGGTAGTAAACCTGTCTTTTAAACATATTTTTATGATAAGAAATTTCAATTATTTTGACATCTTCTCAAACCCTCTCACCCTTTGTTAATAGGAGACCAAGAAATTCTTTATTTGCTCTGATTATTGTATTTTTTCAAAGGTAGAGATAGCAATTAGGGAAACTACAATTCTTGGCCCAAGTCTGTCCAATAACAAATAATTGATTGTTGAATATAAATGACAAGAAACTTGGAATAAAGATTATGCTATCTTATAGTTCGTGATTGGAAAATAGGGCTGTGCATCTTGATCTAACACATACCTTAGATGCGGATGCAGTTCAAAAAGTGCAGAGAAGGGATATCCTGCTGGATCCTCTGGCCTAAGGATTTTCTACAAGGAAAATTAGATTAAAAGGGGTGGGAGAACAACATTTAGGTAGCACATAATCAAATGATTACGGCAGCTAGGTGGCACAGTGGATAGAGCACCAGACCTGGAGTCAGGAAGAGTCATCTTCCTGAATTCAAATTCACCCTCAGTTACTTACTAGCTATATGACCCTGGGTAAGTCACTTAACCTTGTTTGCCTCAGTTTCCTCATCTGTAAAATGAACTGGAGAAGGAAATGGGAAACTACTCTAGTATCTTTGCCAAGAAAACCCCAAATGGGGTCACAAAGAATCAGACATGACTGAAAAATGCTTGAACACCAAATCAAATAATTCTAATGAGAAAGAAAAAGAGTTATCTAAATACATCAATTAATTTTTAAAATTACATATACAGAACATGGAAGCAAGGGAAGGTAATTTAGGATCAATATTGAAGCCTAGAATGAGTTTAAGTTGGAGATAACATCTTTTGGGGTGAAGATGAGCATCAAAGAAGGCATTGGACTTTTGTGTGGAATGGATGGGATGATAGTAATAGAGAAAAGAGAGAGAGAGAGAGAGAGAGAGAGAGAAGAACTACAAAACACCAATTTTTGTCCTACCCCTCCCCCTAATTTACCCTCCAGAAAGTTATGCTATGATCCTTTGCTTATTGTGCTGTGGAGGATACACTGAGGTTTTGAATGGTATACAGATGTTACACATTTTGTAGGTTATATGTACATTTGGAATATTATACATTCTCTGGCAGTTTGTCCTCTACTGGAAACATTTCTAGTGTAGTCTCACTAGCAGACGGTGTCTGTTTCTTGAACACCAGTCTGGCATAGTAGAGAAAGATTCACTGTCAGTGGGATGGCCATCTGCTGATAAATTAATTGGCCGTGACAACCTTTGAAACAAATTTTAAGATACAGAATTGTCCTTGGTCTTATGTAACTCCTTCCTGATTTTTCTGTGACCATGACAGAATGACGCAAAAGGGAGCAGAGGAGTGCTGAGAGTCAAACAGTTGTTAGATCATCTACAAGCATTAATGTAGATATTTGTAAGCTAAGTGTGATATCTTTGTCTAGCTGTCAATAAATAGAATGCAACTTGGGGAGATAAATTGTCTTAATTTTCATATTCTTGCTATAAATAAAACCTGGAAACAAAAGGAAGTTGGGCTGAACTGGAAGGATGGGTCACAGGTTCTATTGGAATGACAAATAAAAGAGTGGTTGAGTTACTTTATCATGCATCCAAAGGCAACAAGAACACCATTGCATGAGATATTTGACTATCTCATATGACAGTGTTCTTGACAAGTACTTGCAAAAAGATGACAGTGAAAATAAGTGCAATTTATGTATCAATGTCTATTGTAGAGAATGAGAATTCCAGAAAGAACTTGACAGGACCTTCCAAACTAAATAAACAAATACTTCCATTCTCAACTTTAGCACAAAGAGGTTGGGGGCATAGGTGAGAATGGTGTAAAATGTAATGGAAAATATAGTACAGAAATAAGAAATGAAAGGTCTCAAAGACCATGTAGACTATATAGAAACTGCACACTTACATATTTTGAATACTTTTTTTCTTGAGAAGGGATTCAGGATGTTCATAAATTTAGATCTAAAAGGGGTCTTAGAGGCCAATGTCCAATTTCTTACCATTTTATAGATGAGGCTTGACTCATAGAGACTAAGTGATTTACCTATTGAAAGGTGTGAGGATTATAAGATCTCACTGTGCTTATTTGTTGAATATAGATCAACCAATCAATCCTCAGGGAGTTTTAAAATACTTGCTATAGAGCAGGTCTATCAGTATCTTGGATAGACTCTAGTGAACAAAAGGAGGATAGTGGATTGGATTGCCTTTAGGAGATTATATAATTCTTTCAATGACACTGTGTCCCTTTGAAACAATGGTTGTTCTTAATATTTTTTCTTGTGATGCTATATGGTCTTGAGTCATAGAACATTGTAGTCCCTAAAAGATTAATGATGGGAGTCATCCAAAGAGCAATGGAGAGGCTCACTTTGGGCATGAGTAGGAAGTAACACATTATAAACAATGACTTTCACAAGCAAATTGGCATAAAAGATGTCATCAGAAAAGAAAGATGGCAGGTGTAATAGTAATCAGTTTAGCAGGATACTTAGCACTACTAAGTGCTAAGTGTGGAAGATGCAAACTGTCCCACTGTTGAGAAGGCATGAACTCCCCTGTTGATGGGGAAGAAGGGGATTGGCT
>CM053584.1:60006046-60056728 GCA_028627135.1 Pseudochirops cupreus | reverse complement strand
GCTGACTTTAGTGGGAAGTATCTTTGTGTGCGTTTTGGAGTTCCAGGATTGGTTTAGAGTCCTGTTTTATGGGTATTTTGGGGTGGCTATGTGAGAGCTGCAATATGTTGCTGCTGCTATGCCGCCATCTTGGCTCTGCCCCCCACAAAAAATTTTTTAATAAAAATTTAAAAAAATAAAAATAAATTTAAAAATTTTATAAAAATAAAATAACGGCACCACCAGACTAGTTACTAGCAACTATTATAGCAGCTAGGTAGTATTATTAGATGGCCCTAGAGTCAGGAAGTTGTTGTTCAGTCTTTTCAGTTGTGTCTGACTCTTCATGACCCCATTCTTGGCAAAGATACAGGAGTGGCCAGTTCCTTCCCCGGCTAATTTTGTACATGAGGAAACTGAGGCAAACAGGATTAAGTGACTTGCCCAAAATCACACAGCTAATGAGTGTCTGGGGCCAGATTTGAACTCAGGAAGATGGACCCTCCTGACTGTAGGCCCAACACTCTATCTAGGGGGTGCCTCAGAGTCAAGAAGTCCTGAGTTCAAATATAGCTTCATGACCCTGGCAGATCACTTAACTTCCATGGGCCCCTGTTTCCTCAACTGTAAAACTGAGATAATAACAGCACCTACCTCACAGGGTTGTTGTGAGGATAAAATGAGATGTTGTTTTGTGAAGTGTTTAGTGCATTGCCACACAGTAGGTACTTAATAAATGCATAATAAATGCCTTTCCTTTAACAAATTCCCTTCCTTTTCCTAGTTAAGAACTGGCTATGGCTTAACACTGAGTGGGAAGAACACATGATGCTCTCCCCAGTCTCCACTAAACAGTATCTAAGCTGAATGCCAGAGAGCTGAGGGGGTCATGATGGCACACTGGGTGCTTTGCCACATTCCAGCATGTCACTCAAGCATGATCTGCTTGCTGGTGGAAGGGAAGCCTTGGCAGCTCACGGTGGAGCAATGAGTGCTCTCTGTCTTTTCTTTCTGTCACCTGCTCCTGCTGAGGCCAAGAGGAAAGAATGATCCAGCAGAAGCCTGTGATCTGTGGGGGGTAGGCAGGGAAGAAGGAAGTATCTATTCCTAAACTGTCCTTTGGTAGAATTCCAGGAATCCCTGAAATCTGGTCTGGTGGGATTAAACACTCTAGAGTCTAGAAGAACATCAAGGAACAGATCTGTGTACATTGAGAAGGGGCCAAACAGTGAATGCTTGAGGTACCTCGGCTGGCGCTGAATGAGGTTTCTACTGCCAGGAATCCCAAAGCAGCAGCTCTCTGTTAACAGCCTCTCTTCTTTGACTTTGTCCTGTCCCACCCCCCACCACCAAGTTCCGCCTTCTCCTTACCTAAGCCACTCAGCAATCAAATGACAGATAAGATGGATTTAGGTTTCCAGAGATAGCCCAGGATTCTCAGAGACTAAGTGGGCTCAGAATCACAGGACCAGAGAGCTAGAAGGGCATTAATTAACTGTGTGACCTTGGACAACTTATTTCATCTCTAGGCCTCTAAGTTTCCTCATCTAAAATGTAGCAAGCAAAACGACAAATGTTGGAGGAGCTGTGGGAAAAAGGACACACTGATGCACTGTTCATGGAGCTGTGAACCAGTCCAGTCATTCTGGAAAGCAATTTGGAACAAAGCCCCAAAAGTTACTAACCTAAGAGATCAAAGAAAGAGGGAAAGGACTCGTATATGCAAAAATATTTATAGCAACTCTTTTTGTAGTGGCAAAGCATGAGAAACTAAGGAGAAACCCATTAAATAAGGAATGACTGAACAAATTATGGTCTATGAATGCAATGGCATATTACTGTGCCATAAGAAATAACAAAATGGACATTTTCAAGGGCAACTGAGAAGATGTCTATGAACTGAAGTAGAGCAAAACAAGCAAAACTGGGAGAATGGTCTATACAAAGACAATAATATTATAAAGAAAAAGAACCTTGATAGACTTGAGAATTCTGATGAATGCTATGGGGGGGGAAATCTAGTACATTGAAGATGAAACATACCATCAACCTACAGAGAAGAATGGACTTAAAATGCAGAGTGAGATGTATACTTTTGGGCAACACTAATAATGTGGGGATTTGTTTGGCCAAAATATGTACATTGTTATAAAGGTTTTATTTTTATTATTCAATGGGGGGAGGAAGACAATAATAAATAGTTATAAAAATTAATTAAAAATAAAATGTAGCAGGCAGTACAAGAAGTTTTATGCCCCTAAATCTGAATAATTCTGAAAATGATTATGGCTAACCATAGTGACTAGAAGAAGACTCAAGAGCAGATGCCTATTAAAAAAAAATTTATGAGAAAAAAGAGACTTCTGGGAGAGAGAGGTCACAAGGGGGTAGGTGGGGTTTCTTTTTTGTTGTGTATCCTTTGTTCTTGAAGAGGACCATGACATCAAGAAAGTGATGTCATGACTTGCACATAAACTGGATTTAAGTGAGGCAGGACTGTGCAAAGTCACCAGCCTCACTCTCACCTCTGGAGCCATCTGGTCCAGTGACAAGATATAGATTAGCATGACTGGAGATGGTCCTCAGTGAGGTTTCCTAGACATAAGTTGGCAGCAGTCACTGAACAAATTGTAGGAAGGGGCTCTGAGCCTAATTCTACTCCTAGACCTGTATCCAATGTTATAACCAGTATCAGTAGTATGAGAAGACATACCACTGCTGCTTTTCCTGGTATTATGAGATTGCTTTGCAAGAAAATAGAGGGGAATTGAGAAATGATACTACTTATTAACTGGACTCAAAGATAAGTCCTTTTCCTGTTTTTATGCTTTGTAAAAGTTTGTTCTATGTTCAAATGTTCACTAGGAGGTTGGGGCAGGTTTGTATTCATGTGTGTGTGTGTGTGTGTATATCCTTAGGGAAAGAGTTAGGAAGAAGACAAATTCAGATATTTCTAAGGCATTGGTTCTCAACCTTCCTAATGCCATGACCCTGTAATACTTGTATTACATATTATCTGCATATCTGCATGTGGGTGGAGCCGCCTGGAGATGGATAGAGGAGCAATGTCTTTGTTCCTAAGACCATCGGAAATATGTGTTTTCCGATGGTCTTAGGCGACCTCTGTGACTCCTGTGAACAGGTCATTTGACCCCCCCCCCAAGGGGTCGCGACCCACAGGTTGAGAACCACTGTTCTAAGGCCTGATCCCTAGGTTGGACAAACATTAGTGGGGAAACCTTGAAGACTAAGCCCAAATTGTTATAGGAGATAGAATTGAAGACCCCAAATTGACACTGTAATATGAAAACTTAGGCTCCATCCAGATTCAACAGTCCGATTCTATGAACTTCCTCATGAAAGGAAACCAGGAACCAGGTAAGGTAAGGGACTCCATAGTCAATGGACTTTCCACCTAGGAAACCTACAAGCAAGAAAAAAATAAAAGGCAAGGCTGAGGGGTGGGGTAGAGATAGGGAAATAGGATCATAGATTTAGTCCTGGGTGGGTCCTTAGAGATCATCTGGTACCATGCTTCATTTTACAGATGAAGAATCTGAGATTCTGCGAGTGTAAGTGACTTGACCAAAGACACAAAAGTAGTAAGTGGCGAACTTGAGTTTCAAACACCAGTCTTCTGATCCCAGTGTGTCATTATCTCTTCTTAAACATTTCTTAAGCAAACAGCAACATAGGGAAGTCCCATTAGTCCCAGGCCTAGTTTGCAAATGTGTTGGGTTTATTATAGAAATATTGTTGCATAAGTTTTTAGGAGCAACCTCTAATCCAGCAGTTCTTAACCTGTGGGTTATGTTCAATTTGTAACAACAAAAATACATCCTGCATATCAGACATTTACATTACGATTCATAACAGTAGCAAAATTACAGTTATGAAGTAGCAATGGAAATAATTTTGTGGTTGGGGGTCACCACAACATGAAGAACTCTATTAAAGGGTTGCAGCATTAGGAAGGTTGAGAAACGCTGCTCTAACCTATCCTGTACAAATCCCATCGAACCTCCTTTTTCTCCATCCCATGCCCTAAATATCTCGTATCTTTTAATATCAATTGTTACCTATAGGCCAAAGTCAGTGACGCACTTCAATCAATCAGCAGACATTTATTAAATACCTACTATGTGCCAAACACTGTGCTAGGTATTGGGTCTACAAAGACAAAAATGAAAGAATTCCTTAAGGAATTTTGCATTCTATCAAGGAAGACATTATTTATAACATACTCTTCATAATAGGTAACATGTAGATTACTGTTAGTGACCATATTTTCCACACTAAAAATCAGGACCCCGTCCCAATTTAGGATATTAGTACCTTTATTATCATACGTTTTTAATCATCAATTATTATCAATCCCACTATCAAGTATTAATGTATTGTTTAGTTTATTGCCTCATTAATATCTTATTAATTCCTTTATTAATAAGAATATTAGTATATTTTCTAAGAACTCATTAGACTACCCTTTCTTTTCCCCAAATCTTAATTGTCCCAAATAATCTGAGACCTGTGATCACCAAAATTATTCTATATTTGAAACCACAGTTGAAATCTAGAGTCTAATCCAAGTAATTCCATTTCCCATCCAAAGAACAAATCCAGTCTAATGGAGTAGTCATTGTGTTTGGTGATTTCCCAACATCTTGACTTCTCATCATCACTACACACGCCTCAGCTTCATCAGTGAGGTGTTTGTACTTTTGCTTGGCAGTACTCCCAGGGAATCTTGTGAGAGTGGCTAGTGGAGAATACAGGAGTCACTTTTAGTGGTCATTCTTGCAGACTACTTGAATTGGATTTTACTATTCATAAGTAATTGTTGTTTGTTTGTTCTTCATTCTCAAAGGGAACCATGACATCAGGGAGGTGATGCCATGACATGCAAGTGAACTGGATTTAAGTGAGGCAGGGCTGCGCAAAGTCACCAGCCTCACTTTCTCCTCCAGAGCCTTCTGGGTCCAGTGGGAAGATACCTTAAATCCAGTTCACTTGCATGTCATGGCATCACCTCCCTAATGTCATGGTCCCCTTAGAGAAAGAAGGACAAACAACAACCTTGGTGAATAGAAACAGGAGCTGCCCCATCGGGGACTCAATTGGAAATAGTTAATTGGACAATGTAATGCTTTTCTTTCTTTCTTTCTTTCTTTCTTTCTTTCTTTCTTTCTTTCTTTCTTTCTTCCTCTCTCTCTCTCTCTCTCTCTCTCTCTCTCTCTCTCTCTCTCTTTCTCTCTCTCCCTCTCCCTCCTTCCCTCTTTCTTTTCTTTTCTCCTTCTCTGTCTTGGTCTTTTATCTTTCCCTGTATCCACATGGGGTATCATATCCTTACCTGCAAGTACTCTGCCCAAAGAAATATAAATTCTGATCGCTGAAACAATTTTTTTTAAGGACCACACCTTAAATCCAAATCACTCGGTTCTCATTGATCTATAAGTGGTAGAGACGGGGCAACTAGGTGGCACTGCACATAAAGCTATGGGCTTGGAATTAAGACTCATCTTCCTGAGTTCAAATCTGGCCTCAGATACTCACTGGCTGTGTGACCCTGGGCAAATCACTTAACCCTGTTTACCTCAGTTTCCTCATTTGTAAAATGAGCTGGAGAAGGAAATGGCAAACCACTCTAGTATTTTTGCAAAGAGCACCCAAATAGGGATGTGACTGAAAATGACTGAACAACAAAAACATTTGAGGCCAGAGGACATGAATTCAAATCCTGACTCTGCTGCTTATGATGTGTGACCGTGGGTATCACTTAACCACTCTGACCGTCAAGCTCCTCATCTATAAAGTGAAGACCTGAATTAACAGACCACTGAAGTCCCTTCCAGTTCCAAGTCCTATGACTGCAAGTATTGACATGTTGGGAAAATGGTTAGGGGGGAAATAGTTTTGTGTAGTACAATTTGGAACTGTAGGTACTTTGGCATTTGTTTTGTCTTGGAGGGAGCAAAGTGAAGGAGAGGGAATGACTTTTGTTATTTCCTGCTGAAGTTACATTAATCTATATTTCTAAAGCTTATGTGACAAGTTTTGCCTTTGGAGGATAGATAGAGTGCCCCCTCAAGAAGAGACTGTGGCCCAGGTAAGCTCATCTGGCAACAGGCTTAGTCCCTACACATGAGAGCGTATGAATTTAGAAACTGTCAGCCAGTTAAAAACAGGGAGGATAACGTAATTGTAATGAAACCTAGGAGAGAGAATCAAAGGAGACACACCAAAGCAAACTTTCACCTTCCAAATGACTGTTTCTTCTTGGAAACAATAAATATAGCAGCACGTACACTTCAGAATGGACAATCCCTCACCACATCAGAAGTAGGGAAAGAAGTCATAAAACTGCAGGAAGGGTGGGAAAACCAGAGGAAAGAGCAATTCTTTCTTGCCTGTGGTGACCAAAGCACAGGAATCCAGTTAAGGGCAGGCCATAAGGAAAAAAGGAATAGACATGGGGCAGGACACACAGAGACAAGTAGGACTTTCTAGTATCTGAGGCCCACATCCCCAAGAACTGGAAGCAAGCAATAATGGCCATCCAGTCATCACAACTTTGTAAAGGAAAATCCTTTCCACCTCTCCTAGCTACCTCTGAGCTCTGGAAGGCTCAGGAGCCTGAAAGTATGAATACAACCGTGAAAGTCTGCCTTTAGTGGGGCTCTTAACTGGTGGAGGCTGGAAGAAGAGAAGGGATGGGAAGAAGAGAGGGAAATGGAGGGGGAGAATGGAAAAAGGCATCAGTCATATTAAAATTACTCTGGAGTTTTTACCCCCCAGAGAGGACTTGATAGCAAAAGATGAAACTCCCTTGCCATCCCAGAGAAACTATATGGTCTGGGAGATTAAGATATAGAAATGAGACACATGATCACAAGAACCACAAGACACTGGTGCCAGGGATATAAGGAACCTCACAGGGGTAAGCTGGTGCCAACTCATACCAGCCTGACCCAGAGATCTAATGTTAAATTTTTGGTGTGAGCATTTACATCTCGGAAATCAGCAAATGCTATAAATCAGGACTTCGTTTATTGTTTAGTTGTTTGTCTAGACTTAAGAAGGTGATGGAGAAAATGTTATCAATGCAGATTTAACTTAAAAGTGTGTTGTCAGCATTTTTTTTTCTCAGAGAGCTGATTGTTAAACATTTACCAACATGCTCCTGTACCTCAGTGGCCATCTAATCTAATTCCCACTTTTCACAGATGAGGAATCTGAGGCATAGGAATGTAATTGACTTTCCCAAGGTCACAAAGGAAATAAGTGTGAGAGGCAGGATTTTAACCCAAGTCCTCTATTGATAGGAAGATAGGATTACAGATTTTGAGCAAAAAAAAAGTTGACTTTAGACTTTTATTTAATCTAACTTCATTTTACAGCTGAAGAAACTGAGACTCAGAAAGGTCAAGTTACTTTTCCAAGGTGCTGGGTAGCAAATGGAAGAGCCAGCATTTAAATCAATTCCTTCAGCTCCAAATCTAGCTGCTTGGGGGAAAGCAGGAAGAATGCTAGGAATCTGGAGAGATTAAGAAAAAGGAGATGACCTCTCCTTCAACTGTAGCCCATGAAATAGGGCTAAAGATGGGGACGTGGAGGGGACCTTTGCCAGAAAAACTCTCATGTCTGTGGCTGTGACAATTAGGATTTAACTAGATCTTTGGAGCTAATGGTTACTCATTCAAGAGTTCCTGTTTTATTTTCCTCTCTTCGTTCTCCTGTAATTTTTTGTAAATCAGCTATGTGTTTTCAAGTTGATGTTATTGTATTGGGAATATATAGAAATTTATGTTTAATTGTTCCTGGATTTCTTTCCAAAGTGTACCCTGGCGCCTGGTGTCATGAGAGTCTCTGAAACTGCCTAATAGCCAGACAGCAGAATTTTCTGGGCTCCTCTATGGAGGTTGTCCAGAACCTCTGTGTTGTTGTTGTTGTTGTTGTGTTGTGTTTGTCCTTAATTCTCAAAGAGGACCATGATATCAGGGAAATGATGACATGACTTGCAGTTGACTTAGATTTGAAGGAGGGAGGGCTGTCCAAGGCCACCAGCCTTACTTTCTCCTCCAGAGTCACCTGGATCTACTGGCCAGATATTTATCAAGACAACTGGAAATGGCTCGGGATGCAATGGGAGACCCTGGTTCTTTTAAGCTAAGGTCTTTTCAGTTTCTCACTTCTGAGTGAGGCAACACCCATTCAGTGAATAGGTCTCTTTAAGTAGTTAATCAAGGGATGGCCCCTTTAATTAAAAAAATCAAGAAAGCATAAAATGTGTAAAATGTGGGTCACAAACCTTCAGAGGTGAGATTGGGGTTAAATTAAAAATTGTGACTCAGAGATAGTATTTAATAATTATAAAAAATAACGGACATGCATATAACATTTTAAAGTTTAAAAAGTATGTGATAGATTTGACTTTATTTGATCCTTATACCATCCATGAGGCTGGTATCACAATACTCCTATTACCTGTATTACAAAACACTGTGTATGTATCCTGTCTATGACTTATTTGTGGGCAGCTAGGTGGCATAGTGGATAGAGTGCCAGGCCAGGAGTCAGGAAGACTCATTTTCCTGAGTTCAAATCTGACTTCAAAGATTTAGAGTTCAGTAACCCTGGACAAGTCACCTAACCCTCTCTGCCTCAGTTTCCTCATCTGTAAAAATGAACTGGAGAAGAATAATGCAAACTCCTCCAGTATTTTTGCAAAGAAAACCTCAAATGAGGTCACAATGAGAAGTAACTGAAACAGCAGAACAACAACAAAATAGCTAGTTTGTACCTCGTTATTTGCAGGTCGTCTCCCTCATTAGTCTGTGAGCTGTTTCAGAACAAGGATTGTTTTTCCTCTTTCTTTGTTTCTCTAGCACTTATCACAGAGGAGGTTCTCAATTAATGCTCATTGGCTGAATAACAGAAGAAACAGATTCAGAGAATTTAGATGGCCATAATTACATAGTTAGCAAGTGGCCAATGTGGAAATCCATCCAGTTCTTCCATTACTCAAGATCCAACAAATTTCCCACTGCGCCACGCTTTTCCTGCAAAGGGAGCCCATGTTTAGCAAGCGTTTCATGTTTCAAGGCTTCTTTCTGGTTTTTTGGGTTTAGTTTTGTTGTTGTTGTTGCTTATGGCTGGGCTTGTGATTTTTATCAGCACAAGATACTCCCAAGTGAGGAAATGCCTCCCAAATACAGGTCAGCACCCACTTTGAAACTTATCAGAGGCTCTACCAAGAACATTCCTCCTTATTGGGGGAAGGAGCTTATAAAATAGTACTTGGGTCCCTAATCTCAGACTATGGATGCTCAGGGTGTCTCACTCCAAGTCTGGGTGTCAAAGGGTCAGAAACATTTTCTTGTTTCTCTGGCGACTACTGTTATCTTTCTCTTTTCTGTGTGTTTCACAAATTCCGGGGTTGTTTGGCTGACCTTCACAAGGAACACCTTATCAGTCTGGGTGAGTCCAGCCTGTGTGTAGCCCTTGTACATCAGCTTGCCAGACTTGAGGAGAAACACCAGGGAGCCTAGTGTTCAGCTTACTCTGACTGCCTCTCAATGTCCAATTCTGTTCACTATGGGCCAGGGCCTTGGAGATACAAAGACAGCAATCAAACAGTATTTACTCTCAAAGTTCCTCCTGGAGGAGGGTACATTATGCACACATTTACGTAAACACAGAGTCTATATAAAGTGTTGTATAAGATGAGTGCTTACAGAGATGCACATGGTTCATGAGATTAGTACTTGGTAGAGAACTGGCCCTTTGAGGAAGGGATGATCAGGACAAAGGGCAGAGATCCTCTAAAAAGAATGCAAGCTTCTCATCTGGAGTTTGGCATTCTGTTCTGGGTGCCACAGTTTAATTAGGACATTGATAAGCTAGAGAGGGTCAAAAGGAGGGCAGCCAGCATGGTGAAGGGCCTCCAGTCCACGTCATGTGAGCATCAGTTGAAGAAAATGGGCATGTCTTGTCTGGAGAAGATTCATGGAGAACATGGTAACTTTGTTCAAATATTTGAAGGGTTATGATGTGGAGAAGTGATTTTCCTTGTTTTCTTTGGCCCTAGAGAACAGAAGCAGGAGCACCAAGGTTTCTTCAAGTGCAGAAAAAGGCCAACTGAGGAAAACCTTTCTAATGAACTGTTCAAAAGGGGAATGGGGGCTGGGCATGGTTGTAAACACCTGGAAATCCTGCTATAGGAGAGGCTGAGGCATCATTTGAGCTTGGGAGTTCTCAACTACTGTAAGGCTAAACCAATATGGTATCTACACTAAGTCTGGTACCAATGTTGAGCCACCATGAGTGGGGGGTGAACAAGCGTAGATTGGAAATGGAGCAAATCAAAACTGCCATGCCTATAAGCAGTGGATGGCTGCTGTTATTCCAGTCCAAATAAGAAAAGAAGATCCGGTTTGTGGTTTTGGTTTTTTTTTGATTTGGGATTTTTTTTTTTTTTAGACAAACAGGCTAAAATGATTTTCCCAGGGTCACGCAACTACTAAATGTCTGAGACAAGGATAATACTGGCCCCCTCAAAATGGAGAAAGGCAAAAAGCTGGAGGTTGGGAGAAATGGGAAACGATTTGTTAGGAAAAGCATTTATTAAATGTTTGTAGCATTCAATCAATGTTCATTCAACAAATTTTTATTGCATTCTTAACCGGATCATTGAACGTACCATATGTGGTGCTATGGAGATGTAAAGATATATATGCCATGATGCCTGCCCTCCTGGAGCTTAAAGTATGATAGGGGATGGGGGAAGACCTGAGTTCAAAAATAGCTTTAGATACTTACTAGTTGTATGATCCTAGGCAAGTCACTTAACCTCCAACTGCCTCAGTTTCCTCATCTGTAAAATGAAGGTATTAATAGCACCTGCCTCTGAGGGCTGTTTTGAAGCTTAAATGAGACAATATTAATTAAACATTTTTTAAACCTTAAAGCCCTAAATAAGTGCTAGGTATTAATAGACATAGGACACCTAGCTGGTGCAATTGATAGAGTGCTGGACCTGGACTCAGGAAGACTCATCTTCCTGAGTTAAAATCCAGCTTCAGGCACTTAGTAGCTATGTGATGCCAGCCAAGTCATTTTACCCTGTTTGCCTCAGGTTCCCCATCTATAAAATGGGCTAGAAGAGGAAATGGCAAACCATTCCAGAATCTTTGTCATGAAAACCCCAAATGGGGTCATAAAGTATTAGACACACCTGAAAGGACTGAACAACAACATTTATAGATATATAAATAGATGTACAAATATAGATAGACAGACTGGGTACACATAGAGCTTTAAGGCAAGATAAAAAAGTGTAACTAGAGCTAGATCAGATATTTTGATGGGATGATTGCTTTTGCTGGAATGTTTTTCCCCCTTTCTTCATTTTTTGTTACGACAGATGGCTCTGTAGAAAGGGACACAGGGAAGGATAAACTGGATAATGTAGGTGATTAAAAACAAAAAAAGTCACAGTTATTTTTGAATTTTTGATTTTTAATCAGAGAGGTACAAGTAAAATTCTCTGGAAGTTAGGAGGAGGGAGAGATCATTTCTAGCTTGGTAGGAGGGCTATATGAACAAAGGGAAATTTAAACTGGGTTTTGAAAGTTGGAGAGGATGTCAAAAGGCAGAAATAGAGAGAGAGCTTTGGGGAAAACAGTCAGCATTTATGTAGCCCTTTAAGGTTTCAAAGCACTGTATATATGTTATCTCATTCAGTCCTCACAAGACTGCTAGGAGATAGGTGCTAGTATTGTCCTCATTTTACAGATGAGAAAACTGAAATTGACAGAGGTTAAATGACTTGCCCAGGGTCACTCAGCTAATAAATGTCCAAGACCAAATTGAAACTTGTCTTCCTGATTCCAGTTCCAATTCATCACCCCCATACCACCTCGCAGCCATGCAGGTGTAAGTAACACCAAGCACCCTGCTTCATAAGATACTGTACTATCTACTGTACAAAGCAAGTTAATCAGACATGATTCCTACCCTTTAAGAGCTTATCATCTAATATCAAATCATCATGCTTTAATAATTTAATGTATGGGCCTACTTAGTCTTGGAATATATTCATTTAATAATTCGTTAACATTTTATTACTTTCTTGTTCAGATGGAACACAACTGAAGAGAGATTTTTTCACCCCACTTCATCCCTGTAAGCAAACAACCACATTGATTAGGATAAAGAGCTAAGCTGTGGGTTAAACTTGGGGGAAGACTGTTTTTCCAGAACTGATGTTTAAAAGAAACAGAAAACCACCACCAGCACCACAATAAGTACTAGCTATTAGTATTAATAGATACTATTTAATAGTAGATATACAAATAGATGGATAGATAGACAGACAGACACAGATAGATAGATAGATAGATAGATAGATAGATAGATAGATAGATGATAGATATGGCAGGTAGATGTCCTTCCTCCTACTCCATATTCGGAATGGGAGAAAATATTAAGAAACAGAAAAGCAAAAGAAGAAGAAAGCCCTGAAACTTTCCCAGACAGGCTATGTTTCAGGACTGGGCTTGCTTGGCTTGGCTCGGCTTGGCTTGTTTCAGCAATGGGCAGAATGGGGAAGGGAATTTGAGCAATTAAATATTTATACGATGTAACAATCCTGAACCCTAGATTTTACTGGAGACAGGCAGTGTAGTGGGGAAGGGCAGGAAGCTATAGATCTGGAGTTAGGAGAACCCTGGGTTCAAATGTTACCTCTAATGCTTCATAGGATCATAAATATAGAGATGAGTGTCTAAAAATTGGAGTCAGGAAGACCTGAGTTAAAAATATGGTCTCAGACACTTACTAACTCTGTGAACTTAGGCAAGTCACTTAATCCCGTTTGGCTCAGTTTCCTTATCTATAAAATGAGCCAGAGAAGGAAATGGAAAACCACTACGGCATCTTTGCCAAGAAAATCCCAAATGGGGTTATGAAGAGTCAGAAGTGACTGGAAAACAACTAAACAGAAATAAGTCTAAAGCTTAGATGTTACCTGATTCATCTCCCTTCTTACGTACCATCTTTAATGAAATATGTGTGAGATACATTTCTGGGCAATCTAAATACAAAAATACATACCATAGGTGGAATGGGTAGTATGATACAGAATCTAGCCCACCTCTATGGAGAGTCGAAGGAGCAGCATCCTGACGCCCATAACTATCCTAGCTGGAGGGAGAAACAAAGAGGATCGAGGATCACTGAGGCGGAGTGATCTTTTCTATATCCAAGAGGAGTATAAGGATAGACATATTTATCTGGCATTCCCCACCCCAAAGATCTTTTTTCTTTCTTTCTTTTTTTGCTTTTTTTTTTGGAGGGGGGAGGACAGGGCAATTGGGGTTAAGTGACTTGCCCAAGGTCACACGGCTAGTAAGTGTTCATCCCAAAGATCTTTAAGATAGAGATACAATTCTGTGGGATTCAGAATGGAAGCTGATTACCTAATCACTCTCAAGGGGAAGGTTAAACCTTAGCTTATCACCACCTTAGTGCTTTTCCACCAATTTCTAGTGTCACACACACACACACACACACACCTTTATAAATAACTAGTAAACTTCTTTATCAAAGAAATCAGCAAATAGAAATCTGAGAAGTAATACAGACTAGAATATACAGAGAATACACAAGGGTAAATGACCTTGTCATCTGGGAGCAAGATAAAATCTCAGCTCAAACCAGGAGAGAGAATGATCTCACAAGGGGAGTCCCACTGTTAGTAGATGTGAAGGGGCTAGCTTCTCCTGTATGTCTACTGCTCCATGACTCTGGTCCATCATTCAAAAGTACAAGCATTACCTTTTTATTGAAAGTGCTCTCTCAAAATATGTTTAAGTAACTGAAGAAAGTCTCTTCAACTCACAGCTCAGCGTTCATTCTCTCAGCCAGTCAGGAGTCATCCCTTTACATGAACAGAGTGCAGTACCATTCAGACACCTGCTGGAGTTACATATGATTTCTTATTGTAACAGCACAGGCCAATTCTCTTAACTAGGGGGAAGAAGCAAAAGAGAGTGGACCCCAAAGTATAGGGATAGCTAGAAAATGAATCAGAGAGGGAAGGAGATCTCAGTGAGCCATGGTCATATAACTCACCTCTAAAATCTCATACAATTTTAGTTATTGAGTTTACTAAATTTCATGTTGTTCCACTAGTGTTTCTTTATACTAATACCATCTTCTAGTCCTTTTTGCCTTTTAATTACAAATAACTATCATAACAATAATCAGATATCGGTAAAGTGATTTGTAAACCTTAATGCCATGTGTTAATGCTACCTAGTACGATCAATGATAACTATGTAACATTTTAAAGTTTTCGAAAATTGTATCTATATCATCTTATTTGATCACTGTAATGCATTAACAGAGATTAATGTAGAAGGAACCCTAGAGTTTTTAAGAGTCCAATCTCCTATTTTCATACACAAGGAGACAGGAACAGAAAAGGTAAGTAATTTATCAAAGGTTACAAGGCAGCTGGGTGGCTCAGGGGATAGAGCACTGAGCTGAGAATCGGCAAGACTCATCTTCCTGAATTCAAATCCATTGTCAGACATTTAGTTGCTGTGTGACCCTGGGCAAGTCACTTAATCCTGTTTGCCTGAGTTTCTTCATCTGTCAAATGAGCTGGAGAAAGAAATAGCAAACCACTCCAGAATCTTTACCAAGAAAACCCCAAATGGGGTCATGAAGAGTCAGACACAACTGAAACAACTGAACAACAACAAGTTTACTCTGTTAATAAGTGTTTTAAGTAGGATTTGAACCAACTCTGCCATGCCGTATGGCTATAGGAAAATAACTAAATTTCTCTGAACCTCAGTTTGCTTATTTGTAAAATTGACATAAGGACATTTACTTTCCTGGGTTGTCTTGAGAACCAAATGAGGAAAAAAAAACATACATATATATATGTGTGTGTGTGTGTGTGTGTGTGTGTGTGTGTGTGTGTGTATGTATATAATCAATTGCTTTGTAAACCTTAAAGTACCACATAAATGTCTACTATTTTCTTCTTTGTATAGATGGAGAAACAGAGGTTTGTCAATTGCCAAGAATTACATTACTAGTAAGTTTCAGAGGCAGAATTCAAATCCAGGTTTTTCCTGAATTCTAATCTCAATGCTGTGACTCTTTCTTAAAAATCAGGGAAACTGTATTCTTAAAAGAGGCATGCATTTATTTAAAGCATCTTTTACAGTATTAGTGGGTTTGGTCTGTGTGGATAGATGCATTCACCATGGGCTAAAATATCCAGTGGTTTTCATAATCCTCTAAGTTCCATGATTTATTTATTTACTTGAGGTATGGCCATTTAATTTTTATTTCCTCAATTGCACTATTTATTTTTAGAAGAAGAAAATTTGTAACAAGAGTGGATCCTCCTTTTTTATATAGGTCAACAGTACTTCATTCAAATATGCCACAGATTGTATCATGCCCTTCAGTACATACAGAGTTCATCTTTAATGTGAGAATGAGACCTGTACCCCAAGCATTTTAGCAAGAGGCATACACATAGCACCTAGATAAGACTACCCAGTTCAAAGTCAAGAAGACTTGTCATCCTTAATTCAAAATCTGACTTCAGAGGCTTTCTAGCTGTGTGACCTTGGGCAAGTCACTTAACCCTGTTTACCTCAGTTTACTCATCTGTAAAATGAGTTGAAGAAGGGAATGGCAAACCACTCCAGTCTCTTTGCTAAGAAAACTCCAAGTGGGATCACAAAGGCAGACACAACTGAAAACAACTGAACAACAATACACATAGCTGTATAACTTATATCAAACTGCTTGCCTTCTCAATGAGGTAGGAGAGGAAAGATAGAGGGAGAGAATTTGTAACTCAAAATTTCAAAAAAGAGAGATAAATCTGGGAGTCAGGATAGACTGAGGTTCAAATACTGGACTGCTTATCTAAAGTAAGCCACTTGTCTTCTGAACCTCAGTAAATTCATCTGTAAAGAGTTGGGTAACACTGCTTGGGCTGCCTACCTTACAGAGTTGTTGTGAGGAAAACACAAGCACTTTGTAAACCTTTGAGGGTGAATTGATCCCTTTTACTTAGGAAATTCTGGACTTTCCAATTGACTTGGGAGAGAGGAAAGTGGTGCTTTGTCTCATTTTGTATATAGAGAGAAACTAGATCATAGAGATACACCAAAAGGAATAAAATGGGCATAGGATTGAATTTCTAATAATAGCAAGCCTTCATATAGATAGAGCTTTAGGTTTGTAAAGCGCTTCGCAAATATCTCATTTTATCCTCATAATAATCTTAGGGAGATAGGTACTATTATTATCTCCATTTTACAGATGAGAAACTGAGTCAGACACAGGTTGAGTGATTTGCCCAGGGTTACATTTGAAATCATGTCTTCTTGATTCCAGGTCCAGTACTCTATACACTGAGCCACCTAGGTTTAATCTAATGGATATTTTATTAGGTGTAAGGCACTACATTAGTAATAGCAAGACAAAACTTGAAACAGTCTCTACTCTCAAGCAGTTTAGGGAGATATAACATAAAACACATATACATATAAATAAATTACATATGTAATATGTATACATAATATACACATATGAATTATTTTAGGAGGGAGAGAGCAGTCATAAACAAAGTGGTCTAGAAAAGCTTTACATAGGAGGGGATGCTTGAACTGAGCTTTGAAGGAAGCTAGGAACTCTCAACACAACATAACCTTGTATTAAGCTTTTTTTTGTCTGCCATGCTCAGCTGTTGACTAATATTGACTTTGCAGGACACTAAGACACCCAGATCTTTTTCTGATGAACTAGGGATAAGCAAGGGGGAAGGGACAAGTATTTATCAAATACCTACTATGTGCCAAGTTCTACACTAAACAAACTCTTTACAAATATTATCCTCACAACACCCCTGAGAGGCAGGTACTATTTTCCCCATTTTGCAATTGAGAAAACCAAGGCAGCCAGAATTAAGTGTCTTGCTCAGGGTCACATAGCTAGTACGTATCTGATGTGGAATTTGAAGGCAGGTCTTCTTGACTCCAGGCCCAGCATTCTATCTACTGTGTTACCTAACTGCCTACTATCTAGTCACATCTTCCCCAGTTCTATGCTTGTGATGTTGATTTTTGAATCCAAGTCAGTCAACAAGCATTTTTAAAATGCCTACTATGTGCCAGCCACTACACTGAGTGCTGGGGATACAATGAAAAGCAAGACAGTCTCTGCCATTGAGGAGCTCCGTATTAAATTCCCCCTAAATAGATTCTAGAAGCATGACCTAGCAATCAGGAAAATCTGAGTTCAAATTCTGCCTCTGATACACAATTGGAATTGGGACACTGGGCAATTCATTTAACCTCTCAGTGCTCTAACAGATCTCAAAGACTCTAAGTTGCAAAGAAAATGCTAACTAGAAGTGATAAAAGAAGTGTTTCTACCTGGGAGATCCTATGCCAATGAAACCAGGTCCAGGCCCTATCCATCCCTAGATTCAATCCAATTCAGGCTTATTCATTTAAGCCTATTGCAATCTTTTGGAATCCTGACTCCACAGTATAATATATGTTACATAGCCCTCTCTGTTTAGGATCATTCACAAATTCCATAATCCCGGCATCTATGCCTTTGTACAAATTATCAATTAAAATGGTAATCAGCACGAAGCAAAGCTCAAATGTCCCTGGGCATGCCATCTAAGACATCCTTCTGAGGCCATCTCAGATTGTTCATTTCTACTCTTGGGTCCAGCCACTTACTGAGTTCCTAAATCCACTTGACTGTTCAATCTAATTCACATTTCTTAATCTTGTCCTCCAGAATAGCGTGGCTCAAGTTCTTTGCTAAAATATAGATAAATTATTGCAGCAATATTCTCCTGAGCTATCAGCATGGTATCTAGCTAGTTTTTTTTGATTAATAGTTCCTTTGAACAAATGGACGAAGTATTTATGTCCAAAGTGCTGTGCTAAATGCTGGGAATACACCTAGAAAAGTAAGAAAGTCCCTGCTATCAAAGGGCTGACGTTCTAACTGAGAACACAACATAGATGAAAGGTTTCAGTTGCAAGTCAGATGGAAAAGTTCCATAGTTCTTGGTGTATAGTAGCAAAATACATGTTATTACCTCTTATTTAATGACATTATTTAATGTCACTGCTCCCAGGCATCTTAGGTTCTGGGTCCTGGGCTGTCACCTTACCTAAATGTGTTCACCACCTAACCCCTCAATAACAGGTCCAGAATTTTATCAAGAATCAGTCAAGTTTACTGACCTATAGTTTATAGGATCAATATCTTCCTTTAACTTTTTTTTGACAACTGTTACAAAATTTTTCCATTCCCCATTCCTTGTCACCCATTGATAGTGGCTCAGTAATCATATCGGTCACCTCTTCAGGACCCTGAGAAGAAGTTCATCCTAACCTGGTGATTTCTGCTTATCAAGGAGAACTTGATGCTACCTTATTATATCCTTCCCTGTCTTGGGTCTTAACTCCCTACTAGTAATTTTTGCTCTTTTTCCAGTGTAAAAAAAAAAATTACTCTTTCTAGGAAAGAAAATAAAGTGATATGAGAACTGAGTAGTTCTGCCTTCTTTTATCATCATGCCATCTATCTTGAGCAACAGTAGTCCTATCCCTTCTTTTATTCTCCTCTTTTCCCCTGTGTTTAGCTTACTAATACATATTTGGTTTACTAGTTACTAGTTTTGGTGATAGTAGCTACAGGATCAAGCTGATTTTTTCTCTTATGTACGAAATACTTTGAGTACTGGATTTCTCCTAAGTGCATAATAGTATGTCTGAGACACTGCTAGGCACTGGGACCACAAAAACAAAAATGAACAGTATCTGCCCCTTGAGGAGCTTATATTCTGTTGGAAAATGTTTAAGGGGCAATTATTGATTAATATTAACATATTAAATAAAAACAAATCAATTAATATTTATTCAATTTTATTCTTCCCCTCCAATATAAAAGCCTCTGGAATACATTTTAAGCTCAATGCAAAGAGAAGTAGATACATATGTTTTTGACCCTTTCAGTTACCTCCTCAGAACAGATGAATATTGCAAAATTATACCCTTTGAAAAGTTTTTATCATTCCTAATTTTAAATCCTATCCTATGCAACGCAACATTTATTTACTAAGTGGATCCTGTGTGACTTTGCACTCTCCAAAAGCAAATACCCTTTTCTCAATAGTCTCTCCCTTATCATAGCTTATCAAAAATGTTTTTAAAAACCCTACTGTGGTGTGATTGTAATGGAATACTACTGGGCTTTAAGAAACGATGAGCTCAATAGACTTAGAAAAATATAAATAGACTTGCATGAAATAATAAAGAGCAAAATGAACAGAACCAAGAAAACATTGTATACAGTAATAGAAATATTGTTTTAAGAAGAACTTGGAGCAAATAAGTCATTTCAACTATTATACACGTCCAAATTAACTACAAAGGACATATGAATGAAGACGGTATCTCAATCCAGAGAAAGAACTGATAAATAGAAGTATGTATAGAATGATTTTACATATATATGTGTGTATATACAAATACATATATACATATACATACATATACATATTTGCATCTAGAGGTAGTCGTTTCTAGGGCAGGGGAGGGAGGAAGGATGAAAAAGAGGGAAAAAAAGAAAAAAAGAAATTTATATAGCACCTTTATTATACATTTAAAAGGCATAGTAAGTTGTATATGATAGATTTTCATTTTCATGTGAAATCATCTTTTTTTATTATACTGTATTATGGAAGTGCTTGTTTTATTCTATAAACTAAAAGTTAAATAATTTTTTAAAAAACCTACCGTGTACAAAGCAGTATGCTAGGTTCTAGGGATGCACAAAGTTTAGATAAGATACAGTCCCTTCCCTTAAGGAACTTATGGCTTATCAGGAGCGAAAGACAGTAATATATGTGACTAGGACCAATGTTTGGTGAGAGGCCATCCCCCTACATGTAGCATGGGGGTATCACTGTATGATTTGGAGAGAGGTAGAATAAACATCTCTAGCCTCTTCTCTCTCCCCCTACCCCACTCTTCTCTAAGAGAGACTTTAATTCCTGACAGGAGGAGAAGGAAGTTGGGGCCAACAGAAGCTTGGCTGCTCTGCCCTCCTGAGAGAGAGAGAGAGAGAGGGAGAGAGAGAGAGAGAGCGAGAGAGAGAGAGAGAGAGAGAGAGAGAGAGAGAGAGAGAGAGAGAGAATACTAGGCTAAAGTTCTATCTATTTCTTCCCTTAAATAATGCTAGTCTAGGGGGTGTGGTTTTTCTGGTTCAAGTTAACATCTGATTGCTGTTCATTTGGGAGAGAGGGGATACAGGACCCCAAGCTTTCTATCCAAGGCTAGACTCCCCTTCCCATCAATTATCTACAATGAACACACATAGCAATTAGCAGAGAAACTCATTTATCCAATTCAATAGCAAAACAGAAATCAGAAAATGCATATGAGGAGACTATATACCAGACAATACAGAATGAAGGAATTCTCCTTTTTAAGTGAGGTAACAGATCAATCAAGAAAAGTCCTGGTGTCACTCAGCTCTCTAATGTAACAAGATGATGACAGAGAAGTGATGGAGCTGGCCAGTGCCTCTCATATTGGCTTCTTCCCAGAGTCTTTTCCTTTAGTAATCTGAAGTGGGGTTGGAATCTTCCATTTTCTGTCTCAAAGCTAAAAACCAGACATGCTCAGAGTCTGAAAAAAAACTGATGAAGACCTGATCTCTGCTGCTCTCACCAATTCTGCCCTGGCCCTGACATGACTGTGCCATGAATTTCCACCAATAAGGAAAGAGTCCCATACTAGTGGACTTTGAGGCTGAAGTGACACATAGATGACACAATATAAGTGATATGTAATATTACATGATAAATACTTTAGAAGATTACAAATAAGGTATAATGTGAGATCTGAGGGAGATCAGGGGCTCAGGGAAGGTTTTTTGGAGAAGGCTGTACTTGAGTGGGGTTTTCAAGAATGGGAAGAATTTCAACAGGAGAAGATGGGAATGAAGACATTCCAAGCATGGGGAAGAATCTGAACAAAAAGGAGTTGTGAAACACAGTACATATGGAGAAGGGGGAGGGAGAAGTGCAGGGTGTTGTCAAGTTTGAGTATACAATATGGAAAGTAGTAATATGAGAAGTTAGCAGGCATTATAGAGTGGGTACCCAGATGTCGATATCCTTGAATGCTAGGCAAAAGTGGTTTTTAAAAAAAATTTATTTTAGGTTTTTTTAATCAATGGATATACTTTCTGTCTCTCCCACCTCACCCTCCACTGTGAAAAATTAAAAAAAAATAAACCACCTGCTATAAACATGTATAGTTAACCCAATAAATTCTCACATTACTCATGTCCAAAAAAACTATGCTTCAGTCTGTACTCTGAATCCATCATTTCTCTGTCAGGAGTTGGGTAGTATGTTTCATAATAAGTCCTCTGGAATTATGGTTGGTCATTGTAGTGATCAGTTTCTAAATCTTCCAAAGTTGCCTATGCAATAATATCATTATTGTATAATTTGCTTTCCTAATTCTGCTCACTTCACTCTGCATCAGTTCATACAAGTCTTCCCAGGTTTCTCTGAAACCATCCTTTTAATCATTTCTTACAACTCAATAGTATGCTATCACATTCATACACCATAATTGTTCATGCCATTCTCCAATTGGAGAGCACCCCCTTCAGATTCCAACTCTTCGCCACCACAAAAAAAGAGCTGCTATAAATATTTTTGTACACATGGATCCTTTTCTTCTTTCTCTGATTTCTTTTTGGGTAAAGCTCTAATGAGGTATCACAAGGTAAAAGCACACACAGTTTAATAGTTTAGGGGGCATGGTTCCAAATTGCTTTCCAGAATGGCTGGACCAGTTCACAGCTCCAGGAACAGTTAGGCAAAGGAGTCTGAATGTTATTAGGGAAGCAATAAGGAGCCCCTGAAGATTCTTAAGTAGAGGAGTAACAGCCAGATGCATGCAAAGGAAAATCATTCTGTTGGTGACTTGAAGATTAAAGTGTTGGGGTGAAAGATCAGTTTAGTGGCAGAGATCTTAAGTTCAGATTTGTATACACTGAGTTTCCAGGAAGATATCTAGGTAGAGATGTACTGTAGATCATTTCAGTTTCTGTGTTTCTCCAATGGGTTGATCATTAGCTCTTCATCCTTGCCTTCTCCAAATAAAGCACTACCAATTCTTTAAAGCCCACACAAATGCTATGCCCTCCAGAGATGAGTGTCTGGAGTTAAGATGACAAGTGATTCAACCCCCTTCCTATGGACTGCCTTCCTTAAGAAAATTTGGTTTCTTATTTTGAAGGTACCAGCTGGTGCTCTTCTGTGAAAGTTAGAAGCAAAGGAGGAAGGACCTCAGAGCACAAGCAGAGATGAAAAGGCATCTCAGAAAGTTACGGTCATATGAGTGGTGCGTGTCACACCTGTGGTTCCTTGCCCCATTTTAGTAACAAGAATTTCACTTCCCTTCATGTTGTTCCACTAGGGGTTCTTTACCCCTATCTCACCATGAAACCCTTTTTCCTTTTAGTAGAATAACTATCTTATTCTTTGTCCTTCATTCTCAAAGAGAACCTTGATGTTAGGGAGGTGATTCCATGACATACAAGTGAATTGGATTTAAGTGAGGGAGGGCTGTGCAAAGTCACTAGCCTCACTTTCTCCTCCAGAACCATCTGGGTGCAGTAGCCAGATAGAGATCAGGACAACTGGAGATGGCTTTGGATGCAGTGGGAGACCTTGGCCTTTTTAAGGTAAAATATTTCCCGGGTCTCAGTTTGACTGAGGTAATGCTCAATCAGTGATTAAGGCTACATAAGAAATGAGGCAGAGAATGGCCTCTTTTACCTACTTTAAAAAAATCAATCTGGGAGAGAGAGATCCTCAGGGTTTCTGGCCAAAACAGAAACAATTGCTATTTACTTTCACTTTGAGCCAATTAGGGCCCAAACAATGATGGGGGGGAGGGGAGCTTTCACCTGGGACCTATTGTTGGCCAATCAATGAGAGCCAGAGTGATTTCTGTTAAAGGTATGGTATTTTAGAAAGGAATCCAGCCCATAAACCCCAAGGTATCTTGTGATGTTTTAGTGATCAAAATTTACATTTTTTGGACAGAGTAGCTGAAGGTAAGGGTGTGAAGAAGGGAAAGAAGAAAGAGAGAGAGAGAATAAGGAAGGGAAGGGAAGGAAGGAACGAACGAACGAACAAGCAAACAAACGAACGAACTGTGTTGTTCAACTGACCAGTTCCAGTTGTATCCCCAGTGGAGAAGCTCCTGCTCCTACTCACATAAGTTGTTGTTTGTCCTTCATTCTCAAAGAGGACCATGACATTAGGGAGGTGTATAACCAAGCACAAGCAGCTCTCCAGAGGACTGCTGCTGTGAATAGCTTTAAGGTTCTGATCACATAGTATAGTGAGCTCTCTATTTATTCAGCAGTAAACTAAAGTAAAACATTATTATCCCCATGTATAGATAAAGAAAACTGAGACTCAGAGAGGTTAAGCTACTTGCCACTAGGAAGCATCAGAAGCAAGCCTGTGCTCTTTCCACTGTGTGTATTCCACAATGCTTCCTTTCTTCTCTGAGTAAGGTGCATAAATTTGAGGAGCTACTCAGAGAAGCAACATACATAGAAAAACCAGGAAGACTTGAGTTTGCATCTTGCCTGACACACAAGTCACTTAACCTCTCAGTGCTCTAGGAAACTCTTACTTTAAACTAGAGACAAGGTACCAATTTGAATTGGTAGTTGGAGTTTTCTCATCTTTATACCAACAAAATCACAAGTCTAGTCCATATCCCTACCATATATTGTCCTCTGTCTGGGGAAACATTGAGAGATCAAAAAATCCAAGAGGAAGAATCTTAAGACTTGGTGGGCATGGAGGAATTCATCTTGCTCTCAGTCAAGGGAGATTGAGTGTTGCTTTCTCAGACACCTTATCCAAGAAAGAGCTTTACTCCACCCTGGCTGTGGTGGTAGACCTTTTGGCAAGTTATATACTAGATTCTACATTACTATTTGAGTTGGTATCCCAGAGATCTTTGCAATTGGCTGATACTCTGTGATGATAATGGTGGTTTCAATTCCTTGAGACAAATAGGGAGCACATTGTCAGGTCTTAGTGTTCACATTTTGTTCCTGTTGTCACTTCCCTAGAAAGACTTTAATTTTCTCCCAGTCATTCTTAGCAGAATAGGCAAGGCAGAAATAGACCCTGAAATATGACCCATAAACTTTTAAGAGATCGAAGCAGACTATGAATGCCAGCATTTCTTCAGCACATATTTTAACATTGCTTCATCAAGGATCGTTTTATCCAAAGTGCAGCCTGTTAGACTTTCTGCTTGACAAACACCAGAAAGGAGCAATATCTGGTAGGAAAGGGCATGAGAAGGGTGAGAGACAAAGCCACTCTCTTTATAAGCAGAAGGCTTTTCCAGCTCAGTCCTTGAATGAAAGGGGTAAAACCATCCACTTTCATGAAAAGGACAAAAATAAGTGGCCCACTGTGAATATCAACAGAATGTTCCCTTCAGAGAGGGCATGACTTTGGGGAACAGACCCTGGATCTCATTCAAAGCAAATATGCCTATGGTGTTGAAAAGTAATTCCTAGGGTCTAACAGTTTTGACGGTTCCACAATTTGAAGGAAAGCTCGTTACGTCATGATGATCACGAACTGATCCTGTAACATTTTCAAAGCACTTTACATATATCAACTAATTTTAGGCTTAAAACAACCTTGTAAGGTAGATACTACAGCTGTTCATATCACCCTTTCATAGAAAACTGAGGTTCCAAGGGTTTAAGCACCCAAGGTGAGACTCACACAGTTTTTAAGCACTGGATTTGACTATAGGTCCAATACAACTAGACCAGGTTGTCTCTGATACTGGGAGAGAAAGGAGTGGAGAACTCTACAATCCAAGTCTATTATAACTGTGTGTTGTGAAAGTGATTAGCATTTGTATAGCATTTTAAGGTTTGAAAAGCACTTTATACATATTTTCTCCTTGTTTCTCACAACAACCCTGTGAGGTAGATGCCATTATCATTCCCATTATATAGATGAGGAAAGTGAGGCTGAGAGGTTGGGTGATTTACCCAGGGTCATGCAACTTTTAAGTCTCAAGAGGTAGCATTTGAGCCTAGGCTTTTCCTAGCTCCAAGTTCAACATATACCACACAGTCTTTGATAGTAGGGGAATAGGGATGGGTTAAATCCATAGTCCAAATCAACTGTGTATTTTGCAGATAGGGCCCTTTCATTGATGATCAAGGATATGAAGCTGGACAATTTATTGTTTGCTTGAAGAAGAACACTGGGGACCAAGGAGTGTGTTTAATTTCATTTATTCAACCAGAGGAGAGAAAACATGTTCTTGGCCAGGAAAAACGTTTTTTTCCAAAGGAAAGAAGGGCGAGACTGAGTTGTTTCTCTCTGCTTAGTTTATTATTTCAGCTCTCAGCACGGTGCCTGGCATAGAGCAGGTATTTAATAAATGTTAATTGTTTGACTGCTACAGTTTGAAGGCTTTTCTATCTCCTGGCTGTGCAAACTGATAGGTCTGTAGATGTTCAAATGGACCAACTAACTCAGAGGATGATAATGGTGGTAGTGGTGGAGGTGAGGAGAAAGGTCAGTACAGTAGAATAAACACTCACTTTACAACATGTCTCATATACTCCCTGTTCTCTTCTCTGGCACTATGGTATGATGTGATCTATAATTAGAATGTAATAATCAAAATATTGTACTTTATTCAAATGAAACAATTAGATACAAGTCAGGTTTGAGAAATGGAGTATCATTATATATCAGGAACATATGCTCAAGTAAGGGAATCCATGAAAAGGGGGAAGTATGATGAAGACCATTCTGGTGAGGGTAAATTAAGAATGAAATAGAAGCAACATGTGTTGGCATGAGTGGCAGAATTAGAACCCCATGTCTCCTGATCCTTACTCCAGTGATTTTTCCACTATACTATACTGGTCTAGATTGGTCTTTAAATGTCCTACTGCATTAATCATTCACACATTTTCATAAACAGATGCTTTAAATACTGTGCTCTATCCATATCATTAGCTGAATAGCAATCCCAGAATTCTTTGCCAACAGACACACATGACACAGAGAATGGGTCAAGAAGGGAATGAAGGGAGGAAAATGGTTGGATGTTTCATCTTTCTTCATAGAGCACTGGCTCTGAAGGCAGATGAGCTGGGTTTACAACCCACCTCTTATGTTTAGTACCCATGTGACTTTGAGAAAATCACTTGCCTTTGTTTTCTTATCTGTAAAATGGGAGGGTTGGATTAGATAACTTCTAGGGTCCTTTTGAGCACTAAAGGTATAATCTTCACTCACCTATCCATCAAGGTCATCATTTATCTATCCACAATCATAGGTATGTATGGACTTATCAGTGCCCCAATCATGTTACTTCATCTCTCTACCATGGCCAACATCTTTTCTACTTCTCAGGTCAAAAATTGATAAAGGGGGGCAGCTAGGTGGTACAGTGAATGGAGCACCAGCCCTGGAGTCAGGAGGACCTGAGTTCAAATTTGACCTCAGACACTTAACACTTACTAGCTGTGTGACCTCGGGCAAGTCACTTAACCCCGATTGCCTGCCTTCCCCCCTCCAATAAAAAGCAAAAAAAAATTTGATAAAGGGTTATAAGGAAATTGTGGACAGCACAACACACCCAGCATACCTTTGAAAAACACCAAATTACAACACATTGTCTAAGAAACCACATTTTTGCCTGGACTGTCTTCCATGGGAATCTTGTATCAATGACTATTTCCCAGAGCAAAATTTTGAGAGGCACATTTAGATTGGTGCCTAGTCAGCAACTGCACATGTAAGTGTATTATGAATAAGGCTCAGTATACGGAGGTTACACATTAAAAAGAATAAAGTACAAATGACAATGATCCCAATTTTTCTATTGAATAACTAAATATATTAACTTGACCCACAAAGCTATCTAACTTGAAAGTAGTTGGCAAAGGAGAATTCTTCTGTTTCTCTTCCTGGCATCAGCTCAAAGGACTCCCAAGAACTGGTTGGTGACCATGTCTTCTGATTGAGATTTTTGGAGAGTTTCTTTTCATATGCATTTTAGCCAGTCTATTTACATTTTAATCAGAGCAGATTACTTTTAACAAGATTATAGTTCTAGACCTGTTCTAAACTCTATGACCTCTTTCAGTTATAATGAGAGATCATTCCTTCCACCTGTTTTGTATTTATGAAAAGTTAATGGTTTTATGCTGATTATATGAATGTGGTTTATTATTTCAGGCAGCCTCTATTAAAAGAGCTCCAGAGAAGGCAGGGAGACAATTTTAATAGTAATAATAAATGGGGCAGTCAAGTAATTAATAATATAATGAAATTCCCTTCACAGGCATTAAAAAAACATGTAGGTTCCATGTAAGGAGCCTGGGGATCTGTATTATGATACTGGCATTCATCACTCTCCCAGATAGATTATTTTAGTCCAATAGATGGCAAGTGGTTTTCCAGGGTCAGTAGCAACAAAAGAGAATGTGGGTGCACCCCCAAAGCAACAAGTAGTATGAGCCCTTTTACTAGGAACTAGTAGGAAGAGGTAAACCCCATGTCCCCTGCTTCCTTTCCTATTTCAATTTTCCTTCCCTGGGTTTAGAGGCATGGGTGTCCTATCTACTCCCAGGCTGCTAAAACCTGATTCAAGCTTGTTCCAAGCCCCCATTTTCCTGCTAAATACCCCTCTCCCCAAAAACCATGCTAGTTTAAGATTACATGGCCTTGTTTTCAAATGATAAAAGAGGCAATATACTTAAAATAGAAATTTAAGATCCCTAACAAGGAATTGGAATGAATAGCAAACACTCTCATATTCATTCCCAGTCTCCAGGTTGCGAGTTCAATTGCTCTCCATTCAAGTAAGCAAGCAATTATCAAGTGCCTGCTATATAACAGGCACTCTGCTAGATGCTGTTATATGAATTGCACCCATTGAGAGGATCAAGGCAGATTTCCTGTAGAGAACAGTGGTTCTTAAATAGTGATTCTTATTCAGTGCAGAATATTATTCTTTGTGTTGAGGGGTTTAGGACACAGTTAGTGAGAGCTGGAGGCCTTGCACATACGTGTGTGATGGCAAGTGTAAGTTCCATACAATTTTGCAACACATCTAACTGAAACCCATGGCACTAGTCTGCTATAGTCCCACTCCCTGAGAATCACTGATGTAGGAGGTAGTGCCCGAGATGAGCCTTTTGTCCTTCAAAAGATTCTGAGAAGACAGAATGAAGAGGGAAAATACTGTAGGCATGGAGACCAGCCCAGAGATAGTGTTGTATGTGAAGAACAAGAAGGCCAATTTGACTGGACTGTAGGAAAGGTACTAATGAAGCTAGAAAGGTAGGTTGAGGACAGGTTATTGTTGTTTGTCCTTTGTTTTTGAAGAGGACCAATGACATCGTGGGTGATGTCTTGACTTGTGCATGAATTGGATTTAAGTGAGGCAAAGTTGCTCAAAGTCATCAGCCTCACTCTCTCGCTTCCTGAGTCATCAGAGTCCAGTGGCAAGACAAAAGTCAGGACAACTGGTGATGGCCTGGGGTGGAGTGGATGATCTTGGTGTCTTTGATGTCTGACCAAGCTCTAAGCACTCCACAGCACCTGCTTCTGCTGCCTTCCTGGCTATTGAAACAAATTGTTCTTATCTGCCCATTCTTTGGGGGAAGTCTTCACATGCTTGGGATGGATGCATCCCTAACTCACCAATGGGTCTGAGATACCTCGCTTACCCTCAGCCTGGTTTATGGTTTACTGAGGTGTGGCTGCTGCACATGCTACAGCTTTTTGGATCCTTTTTGGAGGTGAGAGTTGGGTGAATTAGGTGGACACCAAAGGTGGATGAGCAGTCCTGAAAAGGGCTCAGCAAGCCCATACCAGAGGTGCTAATCCTCCTCGATACCTTACACACCCCAGGCAGGTTGTAAAGGGCTTCTTGTGAACATATGTTCAATTGTTTTTCAGTTGTGTCCAACTCCCTGTAACTCTACTTGGGGTTTTCTTGGCAAAGATACTGGAGTGGTTTGCCATTTCCCTCTCCAGCTTATTTTACAGATGGGGAAACTGAGGCAAACAGGGTTATATGACTTGCCCAGAGTCATACAGCTAGTAGGTGTCTGAAGTCAGAATTGAACTCAGGTCCTCCTGACTCCAGGGACAGCATTCTACCTACGGTTCCACCTTTTTGCTCCCTTGTGAATATATAGACAATCATACATTTTCCACATCCATCTTCTTCAAGGGCTCTATCTTGTCCTTGATTTCCTTACTTCTCAACTCTCTGTACTAAAGTTTTTGATTGATGTTAAATTGTTTATTTTGTCCTTGGTGTTACTTTGACTCCTGAAATCACTTAATCTTTTAACCTTGGCTTTCAGTGGCTGATTATGGGAATCTAAAATTTCTGACATGCTTTTGTTTTCTGTATTCTTTGCTGAAAATTTTTTCTGCCTTTAATTGGGCAAGATGATTTTAAAATTTTCTACTATGTATAATAACTAGATATAATCTTTGTTATAATAATGGTTATAATCAGATTTTCGATAGCTTTCTCAAGTCCCTTCTGCCAGGTTGGTTTTTAACACTGATAATGGATTGGTCTTTGAGGGAGTTGTTATTATCATCGTCTTAGGTGGTGGCAGACTGCTTGTCTGGATCCCTCCTGCCCTTTTATTACCTAGATTGCTCATCTAGGTTCATAACCATCTGCCTTGCAATTCAGTTTCTGTGGACTAAATTTTCCAATATTTCTTACTTACCCAACATTTCACCTATTTCCTGGACCTGACCTGTAATTGGGAATTTTTTCATCTGAGGCAAAGGTAAGAAGGATCCATGAGGTAGGTCTAGGGCAGCGGTTCTCAACCTGTGGGTTATGTTCAATTTGTAACAGTGAAAATACATCCTACATATCAGATATTTACATTAAGATTCGTAACAGTAGCAAAATTACAGTTATGAAGTAGCAATGAAAATAATTTTATGGTTGGGGGTTACCACAACATGAGGAACTGTATTAAAGGGTGGAGGCATTAGGAAGGTTGAGAACCACTGGGGAAGAAAAGATCCTTTTAACAGTACTGTTAGTGCCACCTAAATTTCAGCATATCTTAGTTCTAGCCCTGGCCTGACCTTTGTTTGCTCTGACCTATGGGACCTGCCTGATACCTCCTGGGAACTGTTCATTGGTCTCCAGGTAACCAACTCTATCTTAACCAATAGCTCCAGGCAATTCCTAGGCCCAACCTTTGCTTCTACCTCACCTTACCTAATATGTGTTGCAACTTTGTCTTTTTGTTCTTGGCCCCAACTTCCCAACATCATCTCCTGGATCTATTTCCACCTTGACATAGACACACATAAATTGTGCACCAACAAAAGGGCGACCACCGCAAACAACCCTCTGTGTGTTCCAACCTTCTGTACTCTAGAAAAGATCCCAGGGCTAAAGTGATATGGATAACATGCCTCTCTACCTGAGATGGAAAACTGTTCAAAAGGATATTGTGGAGAACAGTAAGAAGCTATTTTCTATTTCTACTGACAGCTCAATAAAAGAAGAAGGGTTTCAATTGCAGCGAAGGTGATTGAGACAAGATATAAGGAAGAAGATCCTACAATGAAAGTTAGCTTCACCCATTATCAACAGAGACTGTGGAATCTTAGGGATTTTTCAAAGTGGAATAGAATACAGTCTGCCTGGAATGAAGTTGAGATGAAGCCCTGCCTGGAGACGGTGGAATGGAAAGTCTAAGAAACTACCTTCGGTTTTCCTCCTATCTCCTTTTTTCATTTAATTTGCCAATTCGTGCAATTTACTTTTTCTTTTTCCCACTCCTTCCCAACTTAAAAGAAAAATAAAAACAAAATATGAAACTTTTATGACTTATAAGAAGAGTCAAGCAAAATAAATTCTTTCATCAGCTGTGTCTAAAAATATCTCTCTCATTCTCATTATCCTGTCTTCTTTACTAGGCTGTGTTTCGTAAGCTGGAAAAGGGAAAAGGATGAAGGAATATACCCAAGGGTCCTTTATCAGGGTCAGTGTACCTTCACAAAGGAACCTGAGCAAATAAGCAAGGGGTCATGCTGTTCCTCTCTCCTTCCTCATTCTGATCCTTCAGAGGAATGTAGTAAAGTTCAGGTGTCCTCACTGGCCATTAGTTGAACACCTAAATATACTCTGAGGTTAGCTAACCCTGGTACAAGCTGCAAATACGGAACTGAAATTTTTAAACTAAAAGATGGATTGAAGATGAGACGAAGCTAACTGTCCCATGAGTTATACCTCCTTCCCCAAATCACATCTCATTTTCTCAGCTTCTATCATACCAACTCTTTATGGAACCCATGTTAGTCTGAGAAATATGAAGAAAGAGTGAAAAACAGTTTTTGATCTAAAATGGAGTCTAAACTGTGCAAGTCACTGGCAGGCCACATGTTGTACAGGCCTCTTTTATATCCTCTGCATTTTTCATGGGCCATCTGAAATCCTTTGGCAGACTATATGTTGTGAAGGCCTGGTCTAGAACTTCAGGGGACCCCAAGGTCAAGACCAGTATTTTGGCTGAGCTACATAATAGTAATTTGAGACTAGTTTCCTGAGAATTTGGGATATATCCCTTTGATACTAGGTATTGGGTGAAGGCCATAGAAATGGAAAGCTATTGCTAGATTCCTTTTACTTTGTAAACAATACATTGTAGAATTCTGGTACCTAATTCCCTCTGTTACCAGCTTGTGTTTTATGGTGTTACACCTCCCATTCACATTCTTAGTTATGATTACTAATTGTATTTCACTATATCCTATTTCCCCCTGCTTCTCTCTCTCTCTCTTTCCTCTCTCTCTCTCTCTCTCTTTCCTCTCTCTCTTCTCTCTCTCTCTCTCTCTCTCTCTCTCTCTCTCTCTCTCTCTCTCTTTCTCTCCTTTCACCCTGTCCTTCCTCAAAAGTATTTTGCTTCTGACCACCACCTCCTCCAATCTGCCCTCCCTTCTATCAGCTCCCCCTTCTCCTATCCACCTCCTCTCCTACTTCCTGTAAGGTAAGATAGATTTCTATACCCAACTGAGTATGTGTGTTATTCCCTTTTTCAGCCAATTCTGATGAGAATAAGGTTCAAGCTTTGCCCACTATCCCCTGTCTTCTCCTACACTATAAAAGCTCTTCCATACCTCTTTTTTTTAATATTTTCAATGTCTCTGCAGTAATCATGATTTTATTTTATTTTATTTTATTTTCAGAGTTCATTTCTTTATTTAAGGTAGATGTTCTGTAACCTGAGCTAGTTTCTGAGTACCTAGGTAGGGCACCACTTTTCTAGCTGCCCTTACAATCTTTTTTTTTTTTTTGCTTTTTGGAGGGAGGAAGCAGGACAATTAGGGTTAAGTGACTTGCCCAAGGTCATAAGGCTAGTAAGTGTTAAGTGTCTGAGGTCATATTTGAACTCAGGTCCTCCTGACTCCAGGCATACCTGTTTTATATGAGATAATTTACTTATTCTACCTCTCCCTTCTACCTTCTCCCAGTGCACCCCTCTTTCTCACCCCTTAGTTTTATTTTAGTTTTGGTTTTTTGGATATCATCCCATCATAGTTAACTCATACCCATGCCCTCTCTCTATGCATATTTCATCTAACTTTCCCAATAATTATAAAATTCTTATTAGTTACAAATATCACCTTCCCATGTATGAATGTAAACAGTTTAACCTTATTAAGTTCCTTATTATTTCTCTTTCCTGTTTACCTTTTTATGCTTTTCTTGAGTCTTGTATTTGAAAATCAAATTTTCTGTTCAGCTCTGGTCTTTTCATCAGGAATGCTTGAAAACACTCTATCTCATTAAATTTCCCAAAAGTGGTAAGCAGGTAGGAGGTGACTCCAGAGAGAGTAGTATCACAAAAACACAGAGGAGATAAGTTATCCAAGGAGAGACAATGATCAAAGGCTAAGGAAGGGTCAAAAAGACTTGGGGTAACTCATGGGTTGCAAACTCTCTAGAGGATCACAATGGTTCCCTTGTGATCTAAGCCCCCTATGAATGTCAGAGTACTCCCTGTCTTAGTCACCCTACTGTGAAGGATCTCTAGTCAAGCTTCCCTTCACACATGGTATCCAAGTGGGCAATAAGGTCCAAGATGTGGTCTAACCTGTTAAGAGACCAGTGAGACTCTTATTCTCCTTGATCTGGACATTGTCCTTCTATTAATTCAGCACAAGGTCACAGATCTAAAGCTGAAAGGGGCCTCAGAGGTTATTTAGTCCAGCTCCCAACTTTACACATGAGGGAACCGAGGCCCAGGGAGATTAAGTGACTTGCCCAAGGTCATATTGGTAGTCAAAAAATTCCATTGCAAATGGACGCCAGGACTATTTTTCATGACTTCTCTTTAGTGAATCCATACTGTCTTAGTAATCTCTTTCTTTTCTAAGTGCTCACAAAACACCTATGTCTGTGCTAGAATTTTGCAGGAGGATGTATGACAACTTACTCCTCTATAGCTAGTAACTAACTCCTTCTCCCCTTTTTTTTCATATTTTTTACATCATCATAGTTTACCCCAGTAGCCTTCTCCTTCCCCATCCCAGAGATCCATCCCATATAACAAATAGTGCTTTTAAAGACAAAAGAAAAAGAGGAAAAAATCAGCACCAAAATAAATATGTTGGGAAAACTCTGAAAACATGTACAGTATACAATACCTATGGATCTCTCACCTCCACAGAGGGATGGATTGAGAGGGTCTTGCCATATCTTTTCATCCGCATCATACTTGATTTCTATAATATTCACATTTGTGTGGTTGTGTGTGTGATTGTTCTTTGGATTTATATTGCTGTACTTATTGTGTATAGTGCTGGCCCTGGAGTCAAGAAGACTTGAGTTCAAATCTGACCTCAGATTTAGCTGTGTGACTTTGGGCAAGTCATTTACCTCTTGCCTTAATCCACTAGAGAAGGAAATGACAACTCCAGAATTATTTCCAAGAAAACCACCTGGACATCATTGGCATGCTAGGATCCACAGGGTCACAGGGAGTTAGACATGACTGAATGACTGAACAACAACAATTTGTTGTGTATATTGTTTTCGCAGCTCTGCTTACTTCACTTTGCATCTGTTCATGTAGATATTTCTTCATATTCATCATATTTATCATTTCTTACATCATGGAAACAACCCCAACTTGTTTAGATGTTCCCCAGCTGATGATGGTTCTTACATTCTCTAATTGCAAAGTGGCAAAGATATGATACATTGCAGAATATTTCTTGAGAAATGCTGCCTGTTCCCTATTAATACTTTCATCTAGGGTGCCCTTGATTCACAAGTGATGAATGATGAGTGATGAATGACACAAAGATTTTGTGTGAATGGAAAAGTAGCCATATAGATCAATAGTTGTTGATATCCTCCTAATCACTATTATAAAATGTAAATCAAGTAAAATTTTTCCCATGCCTTTGTTGTCTTTCCAGTCTCCAAATACCACATAAATCAATTCCTCACAATTATGTCACTTTCCGACATGTATCCCCTCAATATACTCTTGGTTCATCCCAATGGAATTCCCCTCTTTGTTCTCTTTACTGTTATTTTACATCCCACAGGTCCCTCTGGGGCTGTGATGTGAGAATTCAAATATGGTGGCTCTACTGACCGTGATGGTGAAAGATATTTGTTATAAAAACCATTGCAATTTTTTTTCATTTTTCATTTTCAAATTGTCCTTTCAGTTTCATTCTTAAATGCCTTTGAGATGATTTTATTCAGTTAGTTCTCTTGTCAAATTTTTTTTTGTTTGTTTTGTTTTAGTTCAGCTCTATGATTTCAGTGGTATGGGGAATGTCCAATTGGAAAATTTTCTACTAATGCAGATTACTAATGTCTCTTCAATTTACAGTCTTAAAGAGTTATCTAGGAAACTGATAGATTAAGGGACTTGCCCCAGTTCACACAACCAGTTTGTTTCAGGGGCAGAACTTGAAGCGAACTATTCCTGACCCTGTGATTTCTCTTTCTGGCACATGGCCTCGCACTTTCTGTAAACTGATTTTACCTTCTACTATTCTCTGAGGCAACATTGCTCATAATTATCCATTACCCTTTTGGGGAAGACTTTACAAATAAGTTTATATTCTAAAGTGGTCTTGTCTTTAGTCATCATCTCTCTCTGCTTGGCAAATAAGTCAAGTGTTTGATGGCTAAGGCACTTAATTTTAGGTTTTCTTGGTCTCTTTGTTATGGCATTTGGTTTACATCAACTAAACTCTTGTGTACAATAATTACAACCGGTTTTATTTCTGCTATTACCCACTTATAATTTATAATTACTCATTCAATTAGCTCAAGATTAGTCATTTTGATTGTTTAGGCCATAGCTTTTTCTCATTATTATTCTACCTTCTTAGCTTTTAGCCAGGTCTCCTCTGTGCTCTGATAAGTCAGTGGGTTGAATACATGCAGATAATTGATTTAGGAATGCCTCCTACATCAATAATGAATCTTTTCCTGACCATTAAGATATAATCAATTTTATCTTTTGTGATATCATTTGGTATTTGCCATATCCACAGCCTGCCAATTCTTTTCTCAAAGTATTCATGATGTGAAATCATAAGACTTCTGTGCAGTCTATGAATCTTTGCCCTTTCCTTCCTCCTGACCCATGCTTTCCAAAATACCTCTCATAATTCTCATTCATTCCCTCCTTTCTATTGAGTTATAGCTCAAGAAACTGTTTTTAAAGGGATGGCTATGTGGTGCAGTGAATAGAGCACAGGCCCTGGAGTCAGGAGGACCTGAGTTCAAATTTGACCTCAGACATTTAACATTTTGCTAGCCATATGACCTTGGGCAAGTCACTTAACCCCAATTGTCCTGTCTTCTCCACTCCAAAAAGCAAACAAAAAAAACCTATTTTTGAAGTGGCTGAAGTAGTCATTAAAATTAGGAAAACAAAGAACAAAGTTTAGAGTGTATTATCTGTAACATTTTTAATCAGGCTACTTAATGTGGTTCAGCAGAAGGAAGATGGATCTGGGTTCAAATTCCAGCTCTGCCTCTTACTCTCTGCGTGACCTCAGGCAAGTCATTTCATTTCTTTGGGACTCAGTGTTCACATCTGTAAGATCAGAGGATTCAGTTAGTTGACCTTGAAGGTCCCTTCTTCTTCTAAACCTATGACTTTGTGATCTTATTAAATTCCCTTCTTATAACAGACAATTAATTTCTCAGAATCTAAGTTTCAGACTACAGATACGCTTTGTTTTTTAAACAGATGCACATGTATCTTTGTAAAAGTATAAATAGAATCTCTGTAAATTGAATCTCCTTGATTTAAAATTAATGTCAGAGACATTTTGATTGATTTTCAGTTGGAATTGGCTCTTGACTCTTTAGCTTGTAGCTTCTCAGTTTCTCCTCCATCTCCTCTCCCATTCCCATCAATGATTTAGAAAGGGATCTTAAATAAGAGAGGAGTTCCCTGTCTAAGGGCATTTTGCAGGTGAATCTTTTTCTAAGTTGGATATCTCTGCCTTCCCTGAGTTCCCAGCCACCAGCTCCCAAGAGCCCTGAATTTATCTGGTTTGGTCCTTTCTGATTTTGTATATCTGGTGTTCAAGTTTGCAACCACCTTAAGAACTTTGAATATTTTTCCTCTTTTTTTATGAATCATTCTTCCCCAGGATAGGTTTGTAGGTTAGGGGTTGGACTGTTCTAGGGGAAGCAACTTATTTAAAACAAAATGCAACATACTGTATATCTGCTGCATAAAAGGAACTCTGATCTAAGGGGAAGCTGCATACTCAGCTCCCTCCACCATCATTAGATGAATAGCCATCATTAGGGAGAAGGACAGCCTGGAGTAATGGGACAACTAACTAATGCATCTGAAATGAGAAACCAGAAGTTGGAATCCTGATTGTGTGAGCTTGGGTAAGCTAATTAGCCTTTCTGGGCCTCAAATTGAGCTTCTATAAATTGATCACATTAGCTTTAGAGTCTCTTCTATCTTGCAATCCTATAATTACTGGATTGGAAATCAGAATTCCTGAATTCTAGATTTAGTTCTACAACATTGACCTTCAATAGGTCACTTCACTGGTGTGGACCAGTTTACTAAGAAATAGATAAAGAAGCTTGAATAGTTCATCTCTAATGTCCCTTCCAGACGTGTTCCTTCTTTCCTAACTTTAAAAATATTTCTACATTGATTTTTTTTAAGAGGAAGAAGGGATAAACAGCATTTCAACTTGGTAAGGTTCTTTCTCTTATGTAACCTGGAAACAGAAAATATTTCAGGACCCTCCTGAAGGCTGGCAGACACAGTTCCTGAGAGTATTCTTCAGATAAACAGATCCTTCCTTGATAGCCTGACCTGCAAGTGGAGCAAAGCAAAGTAGCAAGACTATAGAGACCAATGAATTGGGGGTATAGATCTCACACTGAAGCTGGGCTTGCTAATTTTAGAATTTTCAGCTCTGACTGTCCACACCTCCCCACAAAGAAATCATTTAAAAGATCTGTCCAGTAGCTCAAGGCACCCATGGGGAGAGGTACAGTGGGGGAAGAGACATTTTACTTTATATTTTTACAAAGCTCAATCCCTGCAATATCACTGTAAGGTTGACAGATTACAGATGAAGACACTGTGGCAGACAGGTTAAGTGACGTGTTTACAATCTATCTACAAACATCTCTTAAACAGCTGTTGTGTGCCAAGCACAGGGCTAGACATTTGAGATAGAAAGATGCTTTGGCTCTTTCTCAAAGAGCTAGAAAGGCTACATCTGGGATCTCAACTACTCCAAGGAGTTTGGGGGATGTTTTTCTTTCCTATTGCCATTGACTCAAGCTCCAACTGACTGTGTTCTCCCAGTGGTAGGGTCTATATGTAGTGTAATAGGTCCATTTAACCATTTAATATGGATTGTTTTGGTTTTTGTTTTTTATAAAGGGACATTTACTTCAAGTATTTAACAACAGCAAACATAAAAACATCCTCCCTTGGGGTGGCTAGGTGGCTTAGTGAATAAAGTACCAGCCCTGGAGTCAGGAGGACCTGAATTCAAATCCGATCTTAGACACCTGACACTCTTGCTAGCCCTGTGACTTTGGACAAGTCACTTAACCCCAATTGCCCTGCCCTCCCCCCTCCAAAAAAACCCATCCTCCCTTCACCCCAAACTGGAAGGTACACTCTCCTCTATACCACTTTGCTCTCTGGGGAAGAGCATTTCCTACATAGCAGTGGTCTCACCAAGCTGTGACATGACTGCCAGATGAGTTGGAGTCTCAGGTTTCTCCTTGCTCCTTGGAGCATTAATACTGTGATGACTGAGAAACCCAGCCTGTACTCTGACTCCTAGACTCCTCTGGCTTGTTCTTCTGACTTGGCATGGTCCCTCACAAGACTCCTTAATTTAAGGAGTCACCAATTAAAGCCAAAAGAGTATGCAGCAAGAGGAGTTTCCTGAGGCTGACAGCTTTTGGAATGCCTCCATACCAATCAAAGAGCTTCTTCTTCAACACATGGTTAGCTGATGGGAACTCACAACAGAATGCCTATGAATGCTCCACAGTCTCTTTAAGAGTTTAACATAATTAATGATTCTCTTGATAGCAGGCGTCCCAGATTCTCTATGTGGAGAGATACTGACCAGGGAGTTCCATCACACCAAATGTCCATTACAAAGACAAAAATGAAATAGTTCTGTCCTCAATGAGCTTACGTTCTATAGGGAGAGACAACAGCTAATAAGGACAATTAGTACATCCCAAAAATGACATTGGAATTCAGGCATCCTAAATCTATCCACAAAGCCACACTAAAGCTAGTCTGGATGATTCAGGTAAAAATTTCATCTCTGGCTGATGAATACTCATAGCCTACTAAATACCAAATACAAAAATTAATTATGTTCTCTTTTGCTTTAGTTTTTTCATCACAGGCAGTTGGATTTTTCACTTGAAGAAAACTCTTTCATGTCTCCTCTCTATTTCTAATTTGTCAACACTAATCTAGAACCAGAAACCCAACTATATTCATAGGATGGTATGAAAATTATAGTATGGTATAAAATCACTATGGCTCGGGTAGGGGAAAGATGGGGAGAAAATTTGTAACTCAAAATCTCGTGGAAATGAATGATGTAAACTAAAAATAAATAAAAGCTAATTAATAATAAAAATACTATTACCTAAAAAAAAATCACCGTGGCTCACAGGACAATCATTAACACATCTGGTTTATTTTCTCCACTGTGACCAAATGACATCTAACCAGGGGTCCCACTTAACTCCAGGATTTTAGGATTGTAAGGTATGGAGGATAATCTTACTTGTACAAAAGTAATTTAAGCACCTATTCCAATGCATACTTTGTATTCATAGACCATCTGGGAGTTACAAATCAAATATCCAAGTATTTAATTATAACAGAAGAGGAAGATAATTCTTAGGAAAATGAATTATCAATATAATCATTCGAAACAAAGCCACCCTAGTCACAAAATAGATGTGGCCTCCAAGAAGATCACAAGTTGGGGGGAAGTTGTGAATTCTAAGGGAAATGGGGAAACTCACACAATACAACTTGGGTTCCTACATCAGAATCAAGATTTACCATTGCTTTTTAGATTCAGGTATTCACCTTGGCTCCAATATAAGCATGCTTCCTCTGCATAAAGTTATTCTCATGGCTTTTTCTCCTCCACAGTCTCTGTAGCCTGAACTCATTATCAAGCATATGTTGCAACCCCAGCATCTCCTTCCATAAATTGCATCCCACAGCATTAGGCTATTCCATTCCTCCACAAACTTCAGCTAACTCTCTATAGCCATGTAATTCTATGTTAGCAACAGTGTGTTGTTGGTAAATGTTTAACCACTGGCTTTCTGGAGGAAAAAAAAATGTGTAACCACTTTTAAGTATAATCTTTATTAACATTTTTTCCATCATGTTCTTTCTTTTAATAGTTTTATTTTTTCCAAATTATATGTCAAAACAATTTTTAGCATATATCTTAACTTGATTTTGAGTTCCAAATTTTTCTCCCTCCCTCCCCTTACCTCTCTCCCCTCCACTTTTCCTAAAATGGTAGGCAATTTGATATAGGTTATATGTGTGTAATTATGTAAAACATATTTCCATATTAGTCACCGTTGTAAAAGAAGAAAAATAGATCAAAAGGGAAAAAAACCCACTAAAAAAGTAAGTGAAAAAAGTATGCTTCAATCTGCATTCCGAGTCCATCAGTTCTTTATGTGGATATGGATAACATTTTCTATCACAAGCCCCTTGTACTTGTCTTAGATCATTGGGTTACTGAGAAGAGTGAAATCATTCATAGTTGGTTGTCACGGAATGTTGCTGATACTGTGTACAATGTTTTTCTGGTTCTGCTCATTTGACTTTGCATCAGTTTGTACAAGTTTTTCCAGGTTTTTCTGAAATCAGCCTGGTCATCATTTTTCATGGCACAATAGTATTCCATTACATTCATATACCACAGCTTATTCAGCCATTTTTCAATTAATGGCCATCCCCTCAGTTTCCAATATTTTGTCACCGTGAAAAGGGCTGCTATAAATATTTTTGCATATGTTGGTCCTTTTCCCTTTTTTATGATCTCTTTCAGATACAATCCTAGTAATGGTATTGCTGGATCAAAGAGTATGCATAGTTTAGTTGCCCTTTGGGCATCTCCATCATGTTCTTAAGGCTAGACAATCAATAATAATAAATCAGTCCTTGATTTATTGCATTTGCCAATTTCTGAGCTACAAATGTTCATACTGAAAATTTAATGATCCCCTCAAATTGCCTCCAGAACACCCCTATGTGTTACCACCATTATACCTCCTTTCCTTTCTCAACCAAGTCACATCTCCTGATATATCCCTGCATCTAGGTAAAAGTATAAGAGTATTCAGGTGTTATGAGGCTTCCTCATTAAATGGTAGGTCACTGGCCTCAGCCATTATGAGCAAGAAGGCCCACATGACCAACAAAGGTCAGCTATTATGGGTAATGATTAATGTGTCCTTGTGACAAAGAACCAAAAAAAAATCCCTCATTTACAGGAGCTTAGTTAAGAGTAAAGCCTCTCTAGGAGCAGATAGGTGGTACAGTGGGTAGAGCACTAGGTGTTCAGCAAAGACCGCTATATGGATTTGAAAAAGAAGGGACCTAGTTTCTTCTCTGATCTTATTGACTCCTTCCTCACCCCATACCCTCCATAATCAGTCTTAGCTGATAATTTAGAAAGTCGAGAAAATAATGCAACAATTCTGACTGTGTCCACTACAAATGTATATTACATAACCTTAACTGAGCTCTCACTGGAGCAAGGCAATCCTTCTATATCTCTCCAATTAACTCACTCTCCCACTTCTCACAGTGGTTCTCCAGATCTCTTCCTCCCTCCTCAAATTTCCCATGGCTTCCCTTCTCCCTCATCTCTCTGCTGAGTACTGCCTACTCTTCTCCTTGATATTGTGTTTTCCCTAGATTTGGGGGGCACTGCTCTTTCCCAGTTCTCTTTCTATCTGACCACTCCAGTGCCCTTTACCAGATCTTCATCCAGGTCATGTCTACTAACTGACTGTCCCATGAAGTTCTCTCCTAATCCTCCACATTATTTCATTTGTTTATCTCCTCAGCTCCCATGGATTCAAATAGCATCTCTATGCTGATGAACCTCAAATCACCTTATCTAGTACTGATCTCCTGCTTTGCATCTCCGGCTACCTATTTGATATCTCAGACTGGATGGCCTGTAGATATCTTAAACTCAACACGTCAAACAATGAACTCATTATTTTTTCCAAACCCTCCCAACTTTCCAAACTTCCTTATTACTATTGAAGCCACCAACATCTTTTCAGTCCCTCAGGCTTACAATAGATGCCATCCTTGACATGTCACTAGCTCTCATCCTCCATATCCAGTCTGTTGCCAAGCCCTGTCAACTTCATCATTGTAATATCTTATAATCATGCCCCCTTCTGTCCTCTGACACTGCTGCTGATTTAGTACATGTCCTTATCATCACATGCCTGGAGTGTACCTGTCCCAGGTCTCTCTCCATTCCAGTTCATTCAATCAGCTGCCAATGTGACTTTCCTAAAGCACAGTTCCCAATATAACACACACACACACTGAACTCCAGTGGTTCTACCACCTAAGCGATCAAATAGAAAGTATTTAAAGCCACCTCCACCCCTATCTTTCCAATCTTATCTCTCTCTCTCTCTCTTTCCCCCCCCCCCCCACATTCTCTTCAATCCAAAGACATCGGCCTCCTTGCTATTCTTCTATCTCTTGGCTCCAGGCATTTTTACTGATTGTTCCTCATTCCTGAAATATTCTCCCTCCTCATCTCTACCTCCTGACTTCCCTGGCTTTTCCCAATCCCTCTTAAGTCTAATACCTTGCCCATGTTTATTACCCCCTATTCATCCTGCATCTAGTTTGTTTGTACATAGCAGTCATCTCTCCTCTTAGATTGTAGGTTGCTCTAGGACAGGGACTGTCTTTTGCCTTTCTTTGTATCCCTGGCACAGTGCCTGATGCATATTAGCTATTTAATAAATGCTTATTAAATAACTGCCTTAGAGACTGAAAAAGAAAATATCTACTATCTGCCCATATCTTGTTGCCTCCTACTCCACCCCATTCTACTACCTCCTCACCCTCCATAATCAATCATCCTAAAAGAAATACCAGAGAAGGGAGGCTGGGTAAGAGGCAGAGATAGCATCATATCAAACAAGGGAAACAGAGATGAATTAGAAGATGAAAACACAGTGAACGCCCTTACAGTGACTGAAAGGTTCCTTGTCTTGTGTGCCACAGAGATAATTTTTTTCAGGTATGGGTTGACCCTCCTTCAGGGTTGACTTTCCCTCCAACCCATGTAGTAGGAGGATTTTTATTATTCAGTTGTCTCCTTTGCTCAGTGACCAGGTTTAGGGTATTTTACAGATGAGAAACTGAGGCAAACAGGGCTAAGTGACTTGCCTAGGGTCACACAGCTAGTGTCTGAGGCTGGATTTGAATTCAAGAAGATGAATCTTCCCAATGCCAAGCCATCTGTGCCATCTAGCTGCCCAACAGAGGCAGTGAAGGCCAGATTTTCTACCTGATTAGCTGTCTCTTCCCCCAGAGTGGCCATCTGGGGCTAGACTGTTCTTTACACTTTACCATTGCCAAGCTGCTCCCACTCCCCAACTGTTTTTGCCCCAGCTGAAAGAATTTCTGTTTAGGATTCTGATACTCTCTCCCAATGGCTGGCCAAGGCTGGGAATATGATCTATAGCCTCTAAATGTAACTAAGATGACTGGCCCGTATGGAGTTGGAATCTACAACCTGGTCCTCATTAGTACTATCTTTTAACCCCTTGCTAAATAAATAAGGAAAACATAATGATAGAAAGTGGTCCCCAGTGACCTGTTGGACATATTCTTCAATTTGTTGGGTTTTACTTATTAGACCAAACTGGATTATTGGTTGGTTTAAGCAGGAAATTTGATATCATAGCAGCGGCCTGAACTTGGACTGAGTGGAATTAGGCTCTCTGCCACTTACTAGCTATATGATCTTGGGAAGGTCACTTAACTCATGGTATCCGTATCTATAAAATGAGCACACCTGCTCTACCAACCACACAGGGCAGATCAAGTGACAAGTATTTTGGTGGTTGTTGTTTGTTTGTTTTTCAAATGAACTTAATCAACAAACAGGAACATTTCAATGAACAGAACAAGAAAAGAAAGAAAGGACTGACAAGAGTGAGAAGTTCCATCAGGAACTTGTGTGTTTTCTAAAAAATTGTCTTATCAACTTTAACACAATAGTAACAAGACAGCCCACTTGTCTGTGTTCTGACCTTCTCTCTGCTCAATTTTCTGTATTTTTTACATGTTTTCTCACTTCTAAATGTGATCTTGTTTTTCTTAATCACTATCTCTACCCGTTAACACAGAACTCCCTCCAACACACACACACACACACCCACACGCACACGCACACGCACACCCACACGCACACACACACACACACACACACACACACCCCAAATACTTTGTAACCATAAACACCACACCAATATCATTTACTGTTTTCCCAGTCAGTGTAGTTTTAACATCTAGTCTCTCCTGCGCAAAAGTGCTTTCCTATAGTAAGTACATTATTCTGTTTTATCTGTCCACTGAATTCAGACGGTGGGCACAGGTAACTCCCCTCCCCTCCCCCTCACCACATCCCCATGGTAAGTAATATTAACAGCGCTCGTTCAGATGAATGTGAGAACAGTTTGGCAATGAGGCTCACGTACACAGTAGATCTCAGCTGATACACTGCTGGAAGGCAGTCAGCATCCCCAATGTCCTCTGCTAAACTGTAAATTCATTGTCTCCTTGGTTTTACTATCAGTGGAAAAGCAATTGAAAAGGTCTTTTGCTTTTCAAAGTAACTCAGCTTTCTCTAATACCATTTCAGTCATGGGTTTATGGCTCTGCCTCTGCTTTGGCTATTATTTCCACCCTGATGGAATCTGCTCCTTCTGGTCATGTCTCTGCATTTCTGTTAGACAAATGAAGACTTGTGTCCATTCTCTCTCTCTCTCTCTCTCTCTCTCTCTCTCTCTCTCTCTCTCTCTCTCTCTCTCTCTCTCTCTCTCTCTCTCTCTCTCTCTCTCTGTCTCTCTCTCTCTCTCTCTCTCTCTCTCTCTCTCTCTTCTCTCTGTCTCTCTCCTCTGTCTCTCTCCTCTGTCTCTCTCTCTCTCTCTCTCTCTCTCTCTCTCTCCCATTTGTGTCTGTCTGTTCCCATTTTCATTCTCCCCTCTACTTCTGTCTCTTTTTGTTTCTGTGTATGTCTTTGCCTTTCTCTCTCTCTCTGTTTCTCTCTGTCTCCACCTCACTTTGTTTCATCTGTCTTCACCTCCCTGCCTCCTCTCTCTTCCCCCCTCACCTCTATCTCTTTCTTTCTGTTTCTGTCGCTCTGCTCTCTCTCTCTCTCTCTCTCTCTCTGTGTCTGTCTGTCTCTCCTTTCTCTTCCTCTCTGTCTTTGTCTCTCTCTCTTTCTCTGTGTATCTGTGTCTCTATTTCTCTTTCTGTCTCTCTGTCTGTCTTTGTCTCTCCTTTCTCTATGTCTGTCTTTCTGTGTGTGTCTCTCTCTGTCTCTCTCTCTGTCTGTCTTTCTGTCTGTCTCTCTGTCTGTCTTTCTGTCTCTGTGTATCTGTGTCTCTATTTCTCTTTCTGTCTCTCCGTCTGTCTTTGTCTCTCCTTTCTCTATGGCTGTCTTTCTGTGTGTGTGTGTCTCTCTCTGTCTGTCTTTCTGTCTCTGTCTCTCTGTCTGTCTTTCTGTCTCTGTTTCTCTATCTATTTTTCTCTGTCTCTCTGTCTCTGTCTCTGTCTCTCTCTGTCTCTATCTCTCCATCTCTGTCTCTGTCTCTCTTTCTCTCTGTCTGTCTCTCTCTCTGTCTGTCTGTCTCTCTCTCTCTTTCTTTCTCTCTCCTGCAGCTGAAATGAGCCATGTGGAAATGCAGGAGGCTGGATGAATGGACAGCTAAGAAAAAGCCCTTCACCTGTACTGCTGGCCACTGGTGCATGTAACAAGGGGCTAATGTAGTTATCATCTATCAACAGCAAAAACAAATAACAGCAATTATATCATTCTGGGTAACTTAGAAAGGACTGGCTTGCAGCAAAATTGTTAAATAAATGAAGTTTCATTTCAATGGTAACACAGTGCAGAATCACTGTAGACTGCAGAGGAAAGGAAAGATGGATTTGGAAGAGTGAATTCTGAATGTGTTGCTTCTTCCCTGTATCCCTTTGGATAAGTCAGCCAAACTATTTGGGTCTCAGTTTCCAGATCTGTAAAATGAGGCGTAAAGAAACTAGGCTTCTAGTCTTGGCTTTGCCACCCCCCCTTACTTCATGCCTAGACTATTGTAGTAACCTCCTGGTTGGTCTTCCTGACTTTGGACACGTCACTTCCCTTCTCTGCCAGTCACATAGGCAGGCATTCAATAAACACACCGAGGCATCCAGGTAGCACAGTGAATAGAGTGTTGAGCACAGAATCAGGAAGTCCCGTGCTGAAAGCTGGCCTTAGAACATGTACAAGCTGTGTGACCCTGGGCAAGTCACTTAACCTCTGTCTGTCTCAGTTTCCTCAATTATAAAATGGGATTATAATAGCACCTATGTCTCAGGATCGTTGTGACAATCAAATGAGATCAGAGTTGTAAAGGCGCTGAGCGAAATCCCAGTATATATATATAGTAGGTGCTTATTCCTTTCCCCATTAAGCGCCTACTGTGTGCCAGGCATTGTACTAAGCACTGGTAATACAAAGAAAGGCAAAAAATAGTCCTTGCCCTCACAGAGTATATCTTCTAGTGAAGAAAAGAACACACAAACATTTGTGCATACACGATTATATAGAGAGCAAACGGGAGATAAAATTATTATATATTTATATATCATGTAATACATATGTGACATGTTACATATAATATATATGATAGATAATATGTTATGTACATAACATATTACACTTGTTACATAGAGGTAAGGGTAGGTAATCTCATAGAAAACGGCCCAGAAAAGAGCTCTGGCAGAAAGCAGTATTCGAGCTGAGTCTTAAGGGGAAAGATAGGAGCGGAGGTGAGAAGGGAAAGTACTTCAGGTATGAAGGCTATGAAGCCTGTGAAGATGTGCAAAGTTGGGAGATGGAGTTTCTTGTTCAAGAAACAGCAAGGAAGCCAATGTCATTGGATTGCAGAGCACATGTTGGGGGGTAAAGTGTGAGAAACTAGAAAGGTAGAAAGGAACCAGTGTGTGAACAGCTTTGAAAGCCCAGCAAAGGATTTTATATTTCATCTTAGTGGTGATCAGTGGAGTTTATTGAATTGGATAGTGATGTAATCAGAACTGCATTATGGGAAAATCATTTTGGTTCCTGAGTGGAGGATGGATGAGAGTGGGGAGAGACTTATGGCAGGAAGACCAACCAGGAGGCTGTTACAATAGTCTAGATATCAAGTAAGGGGGGTTCGCACCAGGGTGACAACTGTGCTCTTGGCTTCAGTTTTCCCATCACAACCTAGATGATATCTAAGTACCCTCCCAACTCTACATTTATAATCTTAAATGACCTTATCCTGACTCTTCAGTAACACAATATGATTTGTCACCCTCACCTTACCTCCCCCCCCCCCAAAAAAAGCCTACATCTCCTCTTCTTTGGTAGACGATAAAATTTGTGCTGGTCTTACCAGGAGTCCTACCAGATAACACACCCTATTACTACAGCATGTTCTTGTCTCCCTCACAACATTTATGCCTTGCATAGTGCATTTTATTGGGAACTTCTAGAGCAGTGGTTCTCAACCTGTGGGTCGTGACCCCTTTGGGAGTTGAATGACCTTTTCACAGGAGTCACCTAAGACCATGGGAAAACGCATATTTCCAATGGTCTTAGGAACTGAGACACCGTTCCTCTATCCGTCTCCAGGCAGGTCTGCCCACATGCAGATACGCCCACATACAAGTAGTAAAGGGTCATGGCATTAGGAAGGTTGAGAACCACTGTTCTAGAGATATTGATATGTGAGATTGCTACCAATAAGTGCTGATGCTTTTATTGTTATTTATTTTTTATGTATTATTATTATGTATTTTTGTATATTATAATAATATGTATATTATTATGTATTTTTGAACACCTGAGTGTTCTTTCTTTCTTTCTTCTTTCCTTCCTTCCTATCTTCCTTCTTTCTTTCCTTTTCCTTCCTTCCTTCCTTTCTCTCTCTCTCTCTCTCCCTTTCCCCCCTTCCTTCCTCCCTCCATCCCTCCCATCCTTCCTTCCTTCCCTCCTTCCTTCCTTCCTTCCTTCCTTCCTTCCTTCCTTCCTTCCTTCCTACCATGATCCTATGAAGGCCACCCTGTTTTTATTGACACCCAAACAAGGGAGCCTTAAATGATCTCCTACCAAAATGGTGTGAGGTGCTTATATCTTTGAGCCCTTTGTCCCTGTGGTGAACTGGACAGAGTACCAGGCCTGGAGTCAGGAAGACCTGATTTCAAATCCAGCCTCAAACACTTTCTAGCTGTGTGACCCCGGGCAAGTCACTCAACCTTGTTTGCCTCAGTTCTTCATTTGTAAAATGAGCTGGAGAAGGCAATGGCAAACCATTCCAGTATCTTTGCCAAGAAAACCCCAAATGGGGTCATGAAGTGTCAGACACAATTGACAGAACTGAACAACAACATCTTGTGAGGCATATTCATACGTAAATACTTCTACGGGTGATTTTTACTGACCTATTTATTAGATGCTGTTTTCTGTTCATGAAGTCAGAGAGTGGGAAGGGGAAATCAAACATCTATTAGCCCCTGGATAGTCTTCCCACGTGAGAGCCCTGAGATGAGAAGAGAATTAGGACTGGGTTTTCTAATTTCTGCAAAATTCATGGCTCTTGGCCATGTCATTTGAGCTGCTTTAGTGGAAAGAATCTAGGACTCAGATGTCCTACCCAAAGACAAGAACTGAAGAGAGTTTGGTGAAACCTCTGTCCAATGGCCTCTCTAAAGACCATCACTAAATCATCTTCCCCCTCCTCCTCCTTCTCCTGAGGTCTTTAGAATGGTAGCATCTGGTCCCTTTCTGATTCTTTTAGGTTCAGTAAAGCTTCATGCTGCTTTCTAACCACTTATAGTCCAGAAGTATGCAGGGTACATTTCTCATTAAGTCTTGAGTCCATCCTGAGACCTACCTGTGAGATCAGGTGCTATATTTTGCCCTGAATACCCCCTTTCCTTGGCCTCTCACCCCATTCCTTACATTCAGGGTGATGCATGTTAGGCCCAATGTCTTTGCTTGTGTGAGTTAAACACACTTGTAATAAAAGACCTAAACACACCTATAATAAAAACCCTTCCTGAGGTCCAAGGCTACTTACTAGATCAGGCTGGGGCACCAGGACAATAGATATAGTGTTTTATCCCAAATGTGGCTGTCTCATGGGGACTCGGGCACAGGCTGAGTCCTTGGGCACCAATCGAATAATACAACCTTGCAGCAACCTGGTCAGCCTTCCAGGAGTCTTGGGATCTTAGATTTTGAGATACAAGCGACCTCAGAGGCTGTCTAGTTCAAGTCTCAGAGAGGCTAATAGACTTGCCTGAGGTCACACAGGTATTAATTCTCAGTCCTCAATTAATTCTCAATTCTCTTTGAAACAAGCATCTCAAAGCTCGGATTCCAAAGCCAGTGCTTTACCCATTGTACTGACCCTCAAGATGTGTGACTGAGGGGGTGGCTAGGTGGTACAGTGAATAGAGCACCAGCCCTGGAGTCAGGAGGATCTGAGTTCAAATTTGGCCTCAGACACTTAACACTTACTAGCTGTGTCACCTTGGGCAAGTCACTTAACCCCAATTGCCCTGCCTTCCCCCCTGCAAAAAACAAAAAATAGAATATTAAAATTTTTTAAAAAGATGTGTGACTGAGAGTGTCATCAAGGAAAGAGGTGAATGATTAGACCAAAGATCACCACACACAGTAGCTTCCGAACATCTATTTGAAACTCTCATCCCACCTGCCATCTTCTCTAACATAATTACTCAAAGAGAAAAAAACAGTCTATGGGAAGACAGAAAAGGTTAATGAAAGCAGGCCTACAACAATTGGGCTCTTGAGGACAATTAGAGTTGAGTAAAAAGGAGCTTTGGCAATATTTCAAATCCATTCAAACTCAATTGGTTCTGCATTTTTTCTTATTCTTGGGGAAATGTGACTTCTGGGTTCAAAGAAAAACATACTTTCAATAACCTTTCATGGAAGTTCTGAAGGCTTCTTGGATATCAGATAGCACTTTGATGAGTTAAGTGTGAATGAATCAGAAACACATGCATTTAATTTCTTTTGGAATCTGCATGGGTTTAGAACTTAATGAGAAAATGTGTTTTGTATCCTTCTGAACTGTAAATGGTTGGAAAGCAGTGTGATCTTTTTCTGAACCTAGAATGCCCTTGACTTCATTCAAGCAAATGTGCTGAATCAATTGAAAACCATTGGTCAGTGGATTCTTTCAGGCCTCAGATGCATAAGGGACACATAATCCACGGAGAATCTGGGTCTTCTCTTTGTTTTGGGGATTTGGGGTGGGGTGGAGAATAATGCTAAGAAGTCTAAAGGAGATTCCAGGGAAAGAAATTTTCTTTCCTATCCCCATCCAGGTCTGACATAAAAAATGGAGACTACATGGAGAAAAGGTCTACTCTGAAGATGCCCTCTGAGAGAAAAGTGGCATCACAAGTCATAGATTTCAGAATTATCTTTTTTCCTTCATCTCTTCTCCTTCTTCTCTTACTTGTCTTCCTCCTCCTCCTCCTCTTTCTCCTCCTCTTCCTCCTCCTCCTCCTTCTCTTCCTCCTCCTTCTCCTCCTTCTCCTCCTCCTCCTTCTCCTCCTTCTCCTCCTCCTCCTCCTTGTCCTTCTCCTCCTTCTCCT
>CM053584.1:59981722-59998491 GCA_028627135.1 Pseudochirops cupreus | reverse complement strand
CTGAATGTAGATATCTTCTTCCATCCTGAGACTTGTAGAGTTGTCTTATAACTGTGCATTGCTGAGAAGAGTCCAGTTTATCAAAGTTGGTCATCACACATACGATGTGTCTGTGATTGTGTACAAATTTTTCCTGGTTCTGCTCTTCTCATTTAGCATCAGTTTGTATAAGGCTCTCCAGGTGAATATGAAGACTGTCTCCTCCCCATTTCTTATAGCACAATAGTATTCCATTACATTCATATACCACAACTTGTTTAGCCATTCTCCAATTGATGGGCATCCCTTTAATTTCCAGTTTTTTGCCACCACAAGGAGAGCTACAATAAATATTTTTGTATATATGGGTCTTCCTCCCAAGAAATGACTTCTAACCATAGTATTTTAAACTTACGCTTGTTTGTGGACATTTCTTATCTCCTTAAAGGTGGGGGCCAGTCACATTCATAGGCCTCATACACCTCCTGCATAGTAGGCACTCAGGAAACAGTGGCCAAGTTAAATGGAATGGAGTTGGTACCCTGGGAACCATGCACTAAACTTTCACTGTCTATAAAACAGGGATAAAGTTCCCTGCTCCACCCTGCTTCCTAGAGACAGAGGGAAAGGAGAAATAACTGCTTTATCATTTGAATGATGCAATACCATATAAACAATAAAACTTTTTTTTTAAAGGCTTGTGAGCAGAATGCCAACACACAGGTAAACTGTTTCTGGTTCCTGAGAAATAGAGGGCTTGAGAAATCTAAGGTGTACATGAATTAATTATATGATTATCACCGCCAAGAACAGGTACATCGAAAATGGCATTCACTGTTTTGGCTTCGTCACCTTTTCCATTCTCTTTGTACTCCCCCAGGTCCGCTTACATTGGGTAATTTTAACTGGTGGCTTGGATGGTGCCAAAATCTTTGCTTGAGCCTGGGGCCCAGCTGTAATCTCAGAGTGCCAGGGAAGCAGTTTGGAGAACGTTGGCAGCATTGGAACTATTTACTGCAGGGGGTGAATGGGAATAAGGGAGGCAGCTAGAATAAGGGCGACACCGCCTGGGACTCTCTTCCTGATGTGTATGGAAGGAAGCATTGGGGGGAGGAGCCAGGATACAGTTTCTTGGAAAAGAAGGTACGAGATAGTTTGATGGAATAATGCTGCTGCCTCCTGTCATATACCCTTTGTCTAACAGGGGGATGAGGCTAAGTCTTGGAACAGAAGTGAGTCTTGAAGGAGTTGAGGGGCACAAAAATGGCTTCTTCTATGCTTGGTCATTTACGTGTATGAAATGAATGGGTGCTCTAAAGCTCCAAACAGGACGAGGGAGGTGGTATCTCTCTGTTAATTTTTTCCTATTCATCCCGTATACTTTGCCTTGTATACATTTATTTGCATGTTGCCTTCCCCGTTAGATTGTAAGCTCCTTGAGAGCAGGGACTATCTTTTGCCTCTTTTTGTATCCCCGAAGCTTAGTACAGCGCCTGTCACCTAGTAGGTATTTAGTAAATGTTTATTTATTGATTCTTGGATTGTCAGGCCTCATTTGGGGTATTAGGTTCAGTTCTTGGCATCACATTTTAAGAAAAAGCTATTGATAAACTGGAGAACATTTAGAAGAGGGTGAACAGAATGGTGAAGGACCTTGAGGATCAATGGAAAGAATTAGGCCTGCTTACTCTAGAGCTTCATTCTCAAAGTGTGGTCTGGAGTACACTAGGGATCCCTGAGACCCTTTCCGAAGTTCCACTAGGTCAAAACTATTTTTTATAATAACACTAAGATGTTTTAATTTCTAATAGAGTGAATACCAATAGATATAAATCACATAGGCAAGAGCTCTTTGGGGTCCTCAATACTTTTTAAGAGTGTAAAGGAATCCTAAGACCAGAAAGTTTGAGAAACACTGCTCAACCCTAGAGAAGAGATGATTTTGGAAGACATGATGCCTTGATTTTGGTTGTGTGGACAGGACAGTTAACTGTCTTCCAGTACCTCGAGGGCTTTCAGTTAGAAAAGGGGTCAGACTTTTTCTGCTTGGTCCCAGAGTCAGAAGTGAGAACAATGGGTGGAAAGTGGTGAAAAGGCAGATAGAGATTGGGTGTCAAGATAACTTTCTATTAGAACTATCACAAGTAGAACTGACGGCCTGGGTTGATAGGGGAGGAAGGGAGAAAAGGAGCAGGTTTTCTGTCAATAAAATTCTTCAAGCACAGGCATGATAATCATATATCAGGTAAATTGGGGGAAGAGATTTTTGTTCAGCTGTGGGTTGGACTTAGGTGACCTCTGAGGCCCCTTCCAACTCTGAAATTCTGAGATTCTGTGAAGGTTTCCGGGAAGAAGGACAGCTGCGGGTTTGGGAAGCCAATGTTCCTTCCTTCTTCAACCAGGGGGTTATTATTCTTCTAAAATTTGTTTTGGCCACTTTCTGGGTACTCAGGCTTCTTCTCTACTGAAATTCCCTAGATTTCCTACCCTGGTTTCTTTCCATCACAACTGATAATATGCCAATTTGAATGTATTAACATTTGAAACGGTTTTAAATATCAGAACATCTTCCACTGCCCAACTCAAGAGGATAATTCCTTCGTTCATTGTTAAAAATTAATGTACTTTTCCTTTAAGCTCGCACAATTCCTAGCTACTGGAAGTTTGTTGTAACCAGGGCTGTATTCAGTGATTCTGCATTAAGAGAGACTCGGATACAGCCATTGTTACTGACTGGCTGAGTCAGTTCCAACCAAGTCTTCCAGTGTTTCATCCTAAAGCCCTATTTCTCAAAGATCAGGATGAAGTGGCATTCCTGAAGGCTATATCAATGAGGCACAAGCTTCGGTGAATCCTAGCCAGCTGCAAAGGCTTTAAGAATAAGCCCTGTGATGGGCTGCAAGTATATTCTGTCTGTCCTAGGAGCAGCCTGGCTAATTCTAGAGCAGCTCATCATCCTTGGGTTGGTCAACAAATGAATTTTTTTCACTCAATTAAACTCAAGGTAACCATCTGCTAAGTCATGGAGGGGCTATAATCTGACTCAGTGGAGGTGGTACCCACCCTGATGGGAAATCTGATTCCTATAGAATTGAAGTAAGTGACCAGCTGACATGACATTGACGCTCTGGCATCTTGGCTCTGGGCATTTTCTCTGGCTGTCCCCCATGCCTGAAATACTCTCCCTCCTCCATCTCTGCCTACTGCCTTTTCTGGATTCCTTTAAGTCTCAACTAAAATCCCACCTTCTACAGGAAGCCTTTCCCTCCCTGTCTTAATTCTAATGCCTTCCCTCTGTTGATTGTTTTCTATTTTTCCTGTATATAATGTGTTTGTACATATTTATTTACTTACTGTTTTCCTCATTAAATTGTAAGCTCTTTAAGGGTAGGGACTGTCTTTTGCCTCTTTTGTATTCCCAGAACCACGTAGTGGGTTCTTAATAAATGTTTATTGGCTCACTGACTGATCATGAAAAGGAGACAACACTGTTAGATGATAACTCTTGTTTCTATCCTCTGCTGGCTCAATACACTGACAAAAGTCAGTGCAGTTTCAGGTTTTAATAGCTTAAAATCACACTAAGGGTTTTTGAGATACTCTTTACAAGAAGGTCCCAGGTGGGAACCTGAGCTTCCACTTCAATGGAATTGGCCAAGGCTGAGTGGCATAATGGATAGAGTTCTAGAATTGGACTCAGGAAGACTTGGGTTCAAATACAGCCTCTGACAATAGCTTTGTGACTCGCTTAAGCTTCTGTTTCCCCATATGTAAAATGGGGATAATAATGCTTGTAGTTGGCAGCTAGCTGTCATAGCAGATAAAGTACTGGGACTGGAGTCAGGAAGATTCCTCTTCCCCAGTTCAAATCTGTTCTCAAACACTTACTAGCTGTGTGACCCTGGGCAAGTCACTTAACCCCATTTGCCTTAGTTTCCTCATCTGCAAAATGAACTGGAGAAGGAAATGGTAGACCACTTTAGCTTCTTTGTCAAGAAAATCCCAAATGATGTCATGAAGAGTCAGACACTACTGAAACCAAGGAACAAAACCCAACAAATGCCTGTAACATCCACCTGGGGTTGAGGTGGGGGCATCCCAAAAGATTTACTGCAGTTTTAAGCTAAAAACAGCACAAAGGCTTTAGAAACACTTCTATAAATGACAACCATTGTTCTTAAGAATGTGCAAACACACCCTAAATCCTTAGACCATTGTACTACTGTTTAATATTTCTCTCCTCATCTTTTAACTGAGAGAACTTGGGGAGGGGGCTTCCAGCTGGTGCCTAAGGGCCCACAGATGGAGAACAATGCCTCCAAAATCCCTAATGGGATTGCCACTCTACTCACGTCCCTAGTAAAGTAGCCTAAAATGCTTCATTAGAATACTATGCTTACATAATACAGATGCACTTTTCACACATTTCTCCTTTTTCTTTTCTTCTACACGGATGGCAGCTAGGTGGTACTGGGCCTGGAGTCAGCACGACCTGAGTTCAAATGCAACTTCAGACACTCATAACTGTGTGACTCTGGAAAAGTTTGCTTTACTTCTGTCTGCCTCAGTTTCCCTAAATGGAGATAATAATATCCCAAGCTTGTTGTGAGGTGCTTATAAATGCTTATTTCTTTCCTATGTAGAAATATTAGTTTTATTTGATGTTTAAGTTCAGAATAAAAGGAAAAGAAAATACATTTGTAAAAAAATAATAATATGCCACTTTCACTTGATAGATCTATTTAATTATGTAAATTCATTGGCTCCAGGGAAACTGAGCTGAGTTTTAGATATCCTACCCAGGCTGATCTATTCAGTTGCATTTTATATTCATCTAGAATATTACCAGCTTCCCACTAGTACATTTCTGAAATTTCATGGTCTAAATTATAATGAATAATATCTTAATGTTTCTCTTTGATAAATAGGAGGAACATTCCCATATGAATTAGAGATGCTAATTTGTTAACTGCCTTCCTGGGGTTTGACTGTGACATCATCAAAGCATTCGTCATTGTTATAGAGTAGTAAGAAACAATGCATGATGATTTCTGGAAATGAGCATTCTTTTTTAGCCCCGTCCAATTCCCCATATTGCTGCTGTCATTTGTTGGGTCAAAAGAACACTGTTCCTGTACAGTCTGGTTACAAGACACAATCTCCAGAATGAGTTTTAAGCACAACAAACACTGTTGTTCTAATTGTATTCAAGCAATAGTGGGAGGAGGAAATGAATCTGAATTGCTCCCAAGTCTAAAATACAGAGTATTTTAAAAATATGTGCTTAATATTTTATTTTTCTCCCAATTTCATGTAAGGACAAATTTTAACATCCATTAAAAAAAAATGAGTTCTAACATTTCTCCCTCACTCCTTTTCCTCCCCTTCATTGAGAAGGCAAACAATTTGATATAGATTATACATGTGCAGCCATGTAAAGCATATTTCCAAATTAGTAATGTGGGGAAAAAAAACCAAGAAAAATAGAGTTTTAAAAAGTATGCTTTGATCTGCGTTCAGATCTCATCCGTTCTTTCTCTGGAGATGGATAGCAGTTTTCATCATAATAAAATACAGAATATTTTAAAAGAAATGCTAAGATGGTAAAATAGATGAAGTTTGTCTCTGATACCTTCTGATAGCCTTTCATTCACACTGAACTGGACTTCTCACTCGATCCTCATCCCTTTCATTCTTTCTGTGTGATAAATTTTCTTCCTTCAACTTATTCTAGGCTCTTTGAAATTCCACCTGGTCCTCAAGGCCCAAGGAACTAGGGGGCACAGTAGATGGAGTACTAGGCCTGAAATTGTGAAGGCTCAAGTTAAAAGTTGACCTTAGATAGCTGTGTGCTTGCCTCAGTTTCCTCAACTGTAAAACCGGGCTGATAATATCACAAATGAAGTAATATTTGTGAAGTGCTTGACATAGTGCCTAGCACAAGGTACATGTTACATAAATGCTAGCCATTGTTATTAGATAAAAGACTACCTATTTCACGATGTCATTACCAACTCTCCCAACCCAACATCCTGTCTCTTTTGCATCCTTACTGGGGAAAAAGGATTGCTAGGTGGTGAGTTCCTTGAAGGCCTTACGCTTTTTTGCATAATGCTTTCATGTAAGAGGCACTCAGTAAACACCTGTTGATGTTGGAGATGAGCTATCTAGTATTATGGTTTTATTGGACAGGTATACCCACCATACTTTCTCCCTAATTGTGGCATTTATCAAACTGATGCATGACCTATAAAGGATATGATTTTTTAGCACATAACTTTTTTTTTTTTGCCTTTTTAGAGATTTCATTTTAGGACTGTACCTTTTATTTGTGGCTACGTTTGGAATGATAATAGAAAAACATTTATATTATGAACTGGATAGAATTATTGTGAGAAATTAAATGAAATAATGTATAGAAAGTAATCTTTACCTGAGAGGAGAGCAGGCCTGTGATTTCAGGACAAAGGGGACTCCCAATGAAGAAACCATCAGCTCTCACAGATCAGCACTTAAACTTAGTAACCCTCTATGATAGTCATTCAGTTTCTCAGACATTGCGTATCTGATGCCAATTTGAAATAACTGCTCATCAGTCCTACAAAGAGATTTTTTTTTTAATCTTTGAGGGGGAGTATAATTGGCTGCTTGACTTAAATCTTTGAAATGCTGCCTGGTTTGAGTCACTTGCTGAAGGACACAGCCAATGGGCATCAGAGAAGCGACTTGAAATCATTTGACTCTGAGGTTGGCTTGCTAACCACTATGCCATGTTGCTTATTAGATCTAGTAGAAATATCTAGAAATATATACAGCCTAAACTTTCAGAACAAACAAGGATATCTAGAGAAGGAGTAGAAGCAGAGGCAGAAGGTGCTACCCAGTTTTGAAATCCCATGGGTGGAGGGAGCACAGCTATGATTCCAGCTTCCTAGTACATACTGACAGTGAGAGAGAAAAGCAAGAACTCAAGCTTCCTTCTAGGCTGGCTGGCCGGTTTGCTCAGAGAAGTCGCTGGATGGCTGAAGTATAAGACATGCAAGTGAGAAATCCTTAGCCCGTCTTTACTCCTCATTTCATCTCACTGAGTAATGAGCCTTTTTCACTGATGTGTCTTTGGGCTAATGGACTGTTTCTTTTAGCAATCCATGACTTGTGTATTGAGCCAAGGCTACGCTAGGATAACTGGGATTTAGTTTGAGGGCAAGAAAATTTAGAGGGTGTGTAAATATCTACCAGGGGAGCCTTCCCATTTCCCAGGAGATGGTCTTCTAAGCAGACACATCATAATATCCTAAGATTTCTACCTTGAGGCTAGCATTGGGATCCTCCCCACCTCCCCCACAACCATCACATACACTGTTAATTTAGGGATATGTTTAGTGTTGCTTTCTTTGAATGTTATTTCTTACTCTTTGCGCCACGTGCTAAAATTGCTAATTATGGCTGAGTTGCCTGGGAGAACAGACTTTCTTTAAGGGGACCTGATGAAGTCTTTGCATTTGATGCTGGGTGATCTAGAAGTACCACCAAGGTCAGAGACATTCTGAAAGGAGGAGCCTGTCACATAACATGATGCTTGGTAGGTGCTGCCTCTGCTCCTACATGACCTGTACAGGTCTGGAGTCCCTTCTGTGTCTTCCATTAGGGGGTATGAATCAAAGAAGATGATGCATACACATTGGCCACAAACCCAATCTTTCCAAAAATAAGCACTGCATAGCACAGTGGAAAGAGCATTGTATGTGTGTGTATGTGTGTGTGTGCATGTGCGTGTGCGTGTGCGTGTGCATGTGTGCGTGTGTGTGTGTGTGTGTGTGTGTCTGTGTGTGTGTGTAGCAGGGGCAATCAGGAGAACCCCTGCTCAATTTTGTTCCCCCAGTTTACTGGATGAGACTATAGAATATATAATGCTATCCACACAGACACACACACACACATACATGTGTACGTGTGTATATGTATGTATATGTGTATGTGTATATGTATATAATGACTTTTATCAGAAGGGAAGATCTCCCATGGAGCTAGAATGCGCCTTGTTAGTAGGACACAGGAAACTTCTGATTGGATCCTAATAACTGGGACCATCTTAAAGATTAGTTGTAACTGAGATTTGATAGGGAGGGGAGGATGAGAAGAATCTCTAATCTTGGTTCTCTTTGCCCCCACTTTCTGTTCCTTAAACTTCTAGACCAGAAGGCAGAAGGCTAGGGGGTCTCTTCCCTTATTTTCAGCATTCTTCCCTCCCAGCAGTACCTCACCACTACCACTACCACCACCATCCCCTCTTCTCCAACAGCATTAGTAACTTAGAGCAGAAGCACATGAGTATAAGAGACATGTTCTTGCTTAGGTGATCGACTGGAGGTCCTAGATCCACTTTGTTTCCCCTTCCCTGTCAATTCCTCCTGAGTCTTTCTACCTGTTTCTTTCTTCTCTTCACTAGTCCAATGATTAATGATCCTGATAAATGGACTTTTCTTCTCTGGTGTTGTCTCATGACTAAACCTGAGTTCTAGAGCTTCTGAGTTCAGGAGTCATGTATTAGCTACCCAGAGGGAGAAGACTTCTGTAGCAGCATAACTCTGAGGAGAAAAGAGCCCCCAGAAAGAGCACTCTGTAACTGGAGGACTAAAGCCCTGTCATGGCTGGATGAGAGGTTTAGACCTTAGTAACTCTTGACGATAATTACTCAGTTTCTCAGACATTGCATCTGATGCCAATTTGAAATAACTGCTCACCAGTCCTACAAAGAGGTGTGGTGTTTTTTTTTAATCTTTGAGGGGGAGTATAATTGGCTGCTTGAGTATTTTGTATTTACTGAATTAATTCACATATGACTATGAGTCCTCTGCATCTTATCCACTATTCGTAGTGGAGAAAATGAAAAGCTATGCCATGCCTGGCATACATATTGTATACTAAGTGACTGGAGAAAAACACATTTAATGGGAAAACCCTAGACATATGCCACACAGAAACTTTGTTTTAGAGGTTTTTCCTGCAGGAATACAGGTAGACGCAGTAACAAACATGAGACAAACTAACCTCCCTCAAGTTAGGTCTCCAGAATTGAACCTGGTCAGTGTAAACCCAAAGTCTCTTATAAGGGGACTGTGGAAACAGGCTGGTACATCCAAACAATTAATGTGCCTCAGTCTAAAAAAAGCACCGGTGATCTGAAGTGGGTTCAGCATGCCCCTTGTAATCTTGTTTACAGTCTGAAATTGCTTAACAAACCCTTTCTTTATAAATAGTGCAGAGGTCACATTTAATCTAGGTTCATGGAGGCGGTACCATACAAAGTCCATGTTGGCAGGGATGGAACGAATAATGTACATACAGCTAGACTGTATGAGAATGCCCTACGGACACCGCTCATTATGCTAGTTTTGTGTGTCTGTTTTATAGGCTGTAGCCTTCGTAACTTTTCATTGTAAAATATCTTTTTTATTATCCATCTTTTTTCTTCTCTTGATTCCTTTTTCAGTCAATCTTTTGGTAGAGAATATTTCCTGCACCCTTTCTGAGTCTTGGAGACTTCAGAGACCTTGAACTTCTACATTTTCCCCAATTTGTTTGTTTTTCAAGTCGCAGAGGTGTTTGTTTTGTTCTTAAAGCTAAACCAGGCCCTTCAGAATTTATTTCCTTAAAATGTCATTAAAGTAGTTCAAAGAGTTCAAATTTGGCCTTAGACACCAGTTGTAGCAGCATCCTCACTGGCATACTCAGGATGGCTGCTAGCACAGGTTCTTAGATCTGTTATACTAAGCAAGATAGCTGTTTAAAGAGTTTACAATCTGTATGTGTGTGTGTGTGTGTGTGTGTGTGTGTGTGTGTGTGTGTACACGTATCTATCTATCTATCTATCTATCTATCTATCTATCTATCTATCTATCTATCTATCTACTCTTTAGAGCCAGAGGGCATCAGAGCCCTTGTGACTCAGTGCCCAATTAGAAATTAACAAAAGGTGTGAAAGCCTTCCTAGAAGCAAGCCTCCCCTAAGCAACTTTCCTTTAATGGGCTCTACTTGAGGCCTATTAATGATCAGAGCAGATCTTAAATCCATTTAACATTATAGTTGTGTGACTGGGGGAGTCACTTAACCATGTTTGCCTCAGTTTCCTCATCTGTAAAATGAGCTGGAAGAAGGAATGGCAAACACTCCAATGTCTTTGCCAAGAAAACCCCAAATGGGGCGCAAAGAGTTAGACATGACTGAAAACAAAACAAAACAAACAAAAAAACCAAATGAAGTCGAGAAGATAGAATTCCAAAGTCATTTCCTATCTCATTAGACTCTCTCAATAGCCTGTGATTTCACTAGGGCAGTCATTATTATCCCCTTTTCCAGGTGAGTAAGCTAAGCTAAGGGAAGTTAAGTTACTTGTTGAACATGGCCACTTGTTTCAGACACTGTCATTGGGATTCTTGTTCAGACATAGTTTGTGGGACCAGGTGACCTCTCAGGTCACCTGGGAAACCTAGCAGACAGCAGAACTAGGATTGGAGGCCAGGCTTCTTGACAGTAGGCCTAAGGTTTTCCCACCATTCCCTAATGCCTACTAAGGTAAGACATTCACATAGCACTTTAAGCTTGACAAAAGCTTGGCCTACATTATCACAGTTGATCCTTAGGACAATCCTGTGAGCTAGATCTGCTTTTTTGGTCCTGACCTGAGATTTAGTTAGTGTAGACAGCTCTGAGTGAGGATAATCCACCAATGTAAAAGGGCAGCTGGTATCTATGACTTGCCTGGGGGTAGCATAGCAGCCAGGATCCCTCAGAGGCAAGGCCTGAACCCAAGTGTTCCTGACAGAGGCAAGTTCTTCTGTCTCTATCCTACTGCCTCTGCCAGGAGATACTAATAAATTATTATTGTTCCCATTTTACAGATGAGGAAATGAGCTCAGAAAGGTTTAGTGACTTATTTATGGTCACTGGGCAAGTAAGTGCCAGAGCTGAGATTTGGACCAAGTTCTCTGCCATTGTACCACTTTTTAAGAGATTGAACAAATCAAGCTTTTGTTGTTGTTCAATCATTTTTTTCAGTAATTTCTGACTCTTCATGACCCCATTTGGGGTTTTCTTAGTAAAGATACTGAGGAAGTTTGCCATTTCCTTTTCCAGCTCATTTTACAAATGATGAAACTGATGTAAACAGGGTCACACAGCTAGGAAGTATCTGAGGCTAGAGTTGAACTCAGGAAGAAGAGTCTTCCTGATTCCAGGCCCAACCACTCTATCCAATGTGCCACTTAGCTGCCCCCAAGTCAAGTGAACAAGCATTAAATAGTATGTGAAGAATACTATGTCAGGAGTTGCCAGAGGAGTAGACAACAGTTGATGTCTTCAAAGAGCTTACCTCTGTTTCTGAAAGTGAAAATTTACAAATTCTTAACCTGTGGCTTCATCCATGTGGAGACCTCCAGGTATGAAAACTCCCTTCACCAATGAAGATTGACCACTCATCTGTAACTTTTATTAGAGAGCACTGAGAAGTTACATGACTTATCCTGGTCATATCAGTTCATGTCAAAACCAGGAGTGGAACCTAGGTCCCCTTGACTCCAAAGCCGGCAGAGTCAAAACCAGGTTGAAGTGGGGGTGGGGTACACAACTCATCTGAGATACAGCTACTGGAAGAAGGAAGTACCTTATTCCCAGAGAGTGCATTGATGTCCTTTAAATTTTAGCACAGTGGAGCAAAGCCCCAGTCACCCTGCCCTAGTTATGGCATTGAAGTCTAGTCCTCTGTGTACTGTCTAGAGGATAATCTAAGAAGAATATTTTCAGATATTGGATTGCATGAGACAGGCTGTGTGTGCTACAGGGAACAAAAAAGGGAAAAGACGATTGCAAAGAAAAATGTAAACAACTAAAGTAGCAGCTGGGTGGTTCAGTGGATAGAGCACTGGGCTTGGAATCAGGAAGACTCATCTTCATGAGTTCAGATCCAGCCTCAGAGACTTATGAGTTGTGTAACCCTAGGCAAGTCACTTAACCCTGTTTGCCTCAGTTGCCTAATCTGTAAAATAAGCTGGACAAGGAAATGGGAAACCACTTAAGTATCTTTGCCAAGAAAACCCCAAATTGGGTCATGAAGAGTCATGACAATCCAGTGAGGTAGATCTGCTTTTTTGGTCCTGACTGAGAAAAACAACAATATTTATGCTTAAAAAAAATGTGTATATATGCTTAAATGTATGTAAATGAATTCATTTGATATTATAGCATATAGTTTGTCCATCCAATTTTCCTTTATAGATTAGTAAGAACACTGTGATATAGTTGTTAGACATGTAGCCTTGAAGTTAGGAAAATCTGGGTTTGGGTCCTTTTTCTGAGATACTGACTATGTGAACAAGCTTCTTAACCTCTTATTATCCAGGCAGCTTTCCTATGAGTTACAGAGTAGATTTAAAAAAAAAATAGTCTTATAGGTTTACCAGGGAGGAACCTTTCCCTCATAAGAAACTTTCTTTGTTTGAGCTCTGTTAAGAACTCCGATAAAGTTTCTTGACCCTGTCTGGTGTCCTGAACTTTTTTCCCCCCCAACCTGTGGTCTCATGTATGCAGGTCCAATGTTTTGAGAGTAGAGTTGAGATGAAAAAATTCTGAAGCAGGAAACTTAAGTTTCATTCTTGAAAAGGCTTTAACCATGGGGGTTGGGGATTGTCAGACTGTATCAGCTTCTTGGAACATCGGCCCCTTCTCAGAAATGACTCCAGTGACTTTGCATTTGGTCTCAGGACTTTCACCTTTCTACTGATTGCTAAACTTCCAGGATGATTGACCTGAAGGCACTCTTCCTCTCATAAACTGCCTGTCTCCCTAAATTCAGAGTTCTATCGGTTTTAGTCCTCAGTCCTCAGTCTCTCAGACCCCTCCTTGCTCTTAAAAGTAACTGGATACTCTAAACTGGGCATCTACTCCCTAATTTTCTTCTGCCCTCAGCCAGACCATAAGAATGGGGTTCTAGAGTTTCTTTACGAGGAAGAAGAAAATAAACTTGTTTAGAAAATTTTCTACCTAAATATGGTTCTGGGCAGCCAAGTGGCTCAGTGGATAGAGTGCCTGCTCTAGAGTCAAGAAGACTCATTTTTCTGAGTTTATATCTGGCTTCAGGCACTTGCTGTCTGTGTAACCTTACGAAAGTCATTTAATCCTGTTTGCCTCAGTTTCCTCATGTGTAAAATAAGCTGGACAAGGAAATGGCAAACCACTCCAGTATCTTTGCCAAGAAAACCTCAAATAGAGTCACTGACTGAACAACAACAAAACATGGTTCTCCAGACCTAGTCTGGCCTCTCATCATTCACTCTTGGTCTGGCTCCCTCGTGGCCCCAAAGAGAATGATGTCTGGCACCAGAGAATATGGCTGTCCCTCACGCTTGGAATGTACTCCCTCTACCTCTTGGAATTCCTGGCTTCCTTCAAGACTCAGTAAACATTACTTTCCAAATGAGACCTTTCCTGCTCCTCCCGCAACTGCTAGAATTTCTGTAGCTCTCCTGGTTTGCTTTATACAACTCATTCTCAGGTGTCAAAACCCAGGCTCCTGTTCAGCTAATCAAGAAGGAGAATTCTTCTGCCTTCTTCTAATGGAGAGAGGAAATGAAATGCAAGTGGTAAATGTTTCTACCCCTTCAAGGCTTAGAATAATTCTATATGATGCTCAGGTCTCCCTCCAAAGTTCACAGAAGATAATCCTCTTTTTCTTTTGGTTCAGGTGATTGCTTTAGCTATGACAACACAGCCCAGATGTTTTCCTACCATACTTCAGTTTATAGCTTGGAATCAACCAAGAAGTATTGATTAAGCGCCTATTTTATGTTGGCAGGATCCTTGCTGATCAACCAACAAGAACTGTTTAAACACCCATTCTATACTGGCAGGCTCCTTGCTAAACAGTAATAGTAGCTAGCTAGATTTATATTGAGTGTGTTAAACATTAACACACTTAGTCTTCATAACAACCCAGGAAGGAGAGTGTTATTATTATACTCATTGTATAGTTGAGGAAACTGAGGCCAACAGCAGCTAAGTGACTTGTCCAAGGACACACAGCTAATAAGTATCTGAGGCAAATTTGAACTCAGGTCAACCTGACTCTAAGGTCAGGACTCTATTTAGTCCAATACCTAGTTGCCTTGAGGTAAGAGATAGAAAGACAAAATAAATATTCTACCCACCTTCTTGCTTATTTCATAGCAACAAAGTAGAGAGGGGACATTTCTGATTAAAACAAAATGAAAATAAAAGCCTTCCCCTTGGGTTTCCCAGAACAAATCTGTAGGTATCTTGTGCGTGCGCACCCAACCTTGGGGCTGGAAACTGGTCTCTTGTAATACTTACATTTATAATGTGATTTGAAGAGTCAGCAGATCATTTACTTTCTCCTTGAAGTGTTGTCAGTCTTTCTATAAATTCTGGTGGATTAGAGTGAACCCTGTAAGCCGGGCGAATTGTGTAGTAACTGGATCCAGGAATAGTTAAGAGCAGACCCATTTTCTTCTGCTTCCAAGTGCCACGATGCACATGGGAAAACTTGCCAAGGCAAACATTTGCTGATCTATCAGTCAATAACATCAATCAAGTGCTTAATTCTCCTATGTTCTAAGGTCCAGGGACACAAAAGCAAAACAGTTCCTGCCCTCAAGGAGTTTATAGTCTTGGGGAACTAAAAGGGACCTCAGGGGCGATTTCTCATTTTCCAAAAGAAGGTTACATGACTTGGACAAAGTCACATGGGTAACGTCCTGGAGGCAAGATTTGAAACAAGGTCCCCCTGCTCCAATGCCAGTTTTTCCAGGGTGCTACTCAGTCTATGAGGAAAACAACATATATATGTGTGTATACATATATATATATATATATATATATATATATATATATATATACATACATACATACACACACACACACACATATACACACACATACACAAAACTTAGGCAAGGGAATTTTTGGAAGGGAGCAGGAAAGGTCTCAAGTAGAAAACGGTTCTTTCTGAGTCCTGAAAGAAGCTAGAGATTCCAAGACAAGGGGGTAGAGAGGAATTTCATGCCTGAAATGGAGTCAGTCTGTCAGTATACATTTATTAAGCACCTACTGTATGCCTCACACTGTGCTAAGCACTGGAGATACAAAAAAGAGGCAGAAGACAGTCCCTGCCCTCTAGGTGTTCACAAATCAACAGCGGGGACAACAAGAAGTAGATATGTACAAACTATACACAAGATAATCTGGAAATAATTTAGAGAGGAAAGGCACTAGAATTAAGAGAGACTGGGAATTTTGTGGTGGCTGTTTGTCCTTGGTTTTTTAAGTTAGAACTTAATGGAAGATTGGGAAGGCAGGAGGTGGAGTTGAGGAGGGAAAGCATTCCTACCAAAGTGCCAGGAGCTCAGAGACAGAATGTCCTTTTCATGGAACAGCCAGGAGGCCAGTGTCATGTATCAAAGAATCTATGAAGGGGAAAGTAAGGTATTTGATCCTGGAGGCAACAGGGAACCATTGGAATTTATTGAGTAAAGAGGTGTGTGTGTGTGTGTGTGTGTGTGTGTGTGACATGGAGAACAGACAAGACAAAGGCAAAGAGACAAGAGATGGAGCCTCATGTGTGAGGACCAGCAGGAAGGTCAATATGTCTGGACACTATAGAACAGCAGTTCTCAACCTGTGGGTCGCCACCCCTTTAGGGTCGAACAACCCTTTCATAAGGGTCACAGGGATCACCTAATACCATCAGAAAACACATATTTCCCATGGTCTTAGGAACCTCTTCTATCCATCTCCAGGCGAGTCTGCTCACATGCAGGCTCGCCCACATACGAGTATTAAAGGATCAGGGCATTAGGAAGGTTGAGAACCACTGGTATAGAATATGAAGGGGGGATAATGGGTAATAAAGCTGGAAAGGAAGGTTAGGGTTGGGGTCTTTTTGTGAAGAGCTTTAAATGCCAAACAAAGGAGTATGTATTTGACACTAGCAGAAATGGCGGCTGTGTAAGTGGATAGGAAGGGGTGGATGTGAGAGAAATTGGGTGAGGAAGACGGAAGAGTTGAAGACAATACCAAGGTTAAGGGCTGGGTAACTGGAAGGATTGAGTGGGAAAGCAGAAGAGGACTGGGTTTGGGGAAAGAGATCATAAACTTTCTCTTGGATATGTGGAACTTGATAGGGACATCCAGCTAGAAATGTTTGAGAGGTAGTTGGTGATGCAGGACTGAGCCTAAATTCTGAGAATAAAACCAACCAAGAAGGATGATCTGGTTTAAGAAGTTCAAACACATTTGTCTCCTTCCCTTCACTTGTTGTTGACCTTAATGCAGAATGTTGCCCTTGTCCTGAATCCTATTACCATTTCTTTTAGTCAACTTAGCATTTTTCAATCACCTACTAAATAGCCAGGCATCTATATCACTTCAGTTCAGTGACAAGTTGCATCATTAACAAGGATAATTAAGTACTTTAACAGTACTTCAAGAATCTGTGAATTCATCAGCATTGGTCCTTCTCACACTCATACAGACCAGTCACCCCTTTAACTTCCTGTATGATCTCTGAGTTGCTGTGGCCAAAACAGTTCGTGGCCTTGTAGCTACCCTTATGTTGCTAATGTCCTTCTCAATTTAGCCAGGCTGGTCCTCAGTCTCTGGCTAGGCTCATACTAAAAGCCCCGCTGGATCTGCTGAAGCTTACACTACCTGGAATAGCTTTTGAGAACCCAGGGTGACCTCCATGCCTCAATGGACCACTGGAATAAGATTTTTTTTT
>CM053584.1:59949944-59981222 GCA_028627135.1 Pseudochirops cupreus | reverse complement strand
CCCCCCAAACATACATACACATATACACACTTGGATTTCACCTATCTAGGACAAACAGCTTCCTTTTTTAAGGACAAAGTAGGGAACTATGGGCCTTCATTTCAGGACAAAGATGTTTAGATGTTGAGAATGAAGTCTTTTTTTTTTCCTTTTTAAAGAAGTAACTATAAATAATAGTAACAACATCAGTAATGCCTGCCATCTGTTAAGTGCTTTTTATTTCCCAGATACTTTCTGTCTTTTGGGCCGGTTAACTGCATCTTGTACATCGTTATTCAGGCACCAGAGAAGTGATTGACTGTCATGGGGAGAGGCTAACCCAGAAGTCAGGAAGACTGGATTTGGTCTCTGATGCACTCTGGCTGTGTGACCTTGGACACCTCAGGGAGTTCACTCTCTAGGATGAAGTTACAGAGAAAGTAGGATGTGCTAGGGGGAGTTTGCCCTCCGGGAGTTCCCAATACCAGTGAAATAAGTCCGGTGCCCCACCCCCAGCATAATTTTTCCTGTCCCAGAGTCGTGTTATTCACAGACATTTATTCCTCTTATCCAATTTATTACTGCCTCCATCTTTGTGGTTCCCTTCATATTTCATTCACTTGAACCATCTTCATCTAAAGGACAGATACTCTCCATGCATAGTGATATGCTGGTAAACATTCAACACCTAGCTTTCCAGAATATCTATCTATCTGTAAAAATATAATATAGGTAGATACACACACATACATATACATATATACACACATACATACACATATATATCTCACATTTTTAAAGTTTAATTGACATCAGTATCACTTAAGTCTAGGTAACTAACAAAACAATCTATCAAGCTCTGATCTGTAACTTTGCCAACTTCTGAGGTCTAAATGCTCCCACTGAAAGTTTAATTCAAGCTGGCTCCGTCATGCTTCTTACATACTCCCTGCCAGGTCAACTCTCTTCTTGGTCTGGTAGCCTTCTTCCTAGTCATAGGAGCAAAGATTTGGAGCTAGAAGGCCTCATAGATCACCTACCAGCCCTCCAATTGTTACAAATGAGGAAGCTTAGGGTCAAAGGGGTTAAATGATTTGCTCACCATCCCACTGAGACTAAATTGCAGAGCTATGATTCAAACTCAGGTCTTCTTATTCCAAGTCTAATACCCTTTCCAATGCATTATACCTGATAATTTCCTGACAGTAGCGTAGTGAGATTTTGGACTTAATCTCCCAACTCAAACATGAAGCAGGTCAGGTCCCCAGAGGCTGAGAGGTTACATCTCTGTCTCAGGCTTCAAGGAGTACCTCTGAGACACAGTGGGCTTCTTAGAGGGTAGTTAGCTTGAGTCTCATTTGGCATGTTCCTCCCAATATCATTGCCAGTGATTAGAACCCAAATATCATTTAACTCTTAATATCTTCCCAATATCATTGATGGCCAATTAACATCAATTAGTTTTTACAAGAGGATATTTACTGAGAAGTTATAGCAAGAAGCAAATACATATCCTCTCCCTCAACTGTGGGCACATTCTCCTCTCTACTACCTCAGACCGTGGGGACATTGGGCTCAAACCTGGACACCCATTGACCAATCCCTTCATTCTATTAGCATTGGACTTGTAGTCATGAGAGTTGGTTTTTCATTCTTGTTCTGACAGAAATAACTATATAAGCAAAATTGGAAAAGTCAGTTTGGCTCCCTGAACCTCAGTTTCCTTCTATGTAAAATGAGCTTAACACCTGTATTACTCACCTCAGATTATTATGAGGAGAAAACTTTATAAGCTTAAAGTGCTAAATAAGTTTGAGGCATTATGATATTTTTGTTGTATGTAGAGGGAAGGGCAGAGAGCTTGCTGCTGCTGCTTGTCCTTTGTTCTAGAAAAGGACCATGACATTAGGAAGGTGATGCCATGACATGCAAGTGAATGGGATTTAAGTGAGGGAGGGCTGTGCAGAGTCACCAGCCTCATTTTTACCTCTGGAGCCATCTGGTTCTAGTAGCCAGATCTAGATCTGGACAACTGGAAATAGCCCAGGACGCATTGGGAGACCTTGGCCTTTTCAAGGTAAGATTGACTCAGTTTGACTGAGTCTCAGTTTGACTGAGGCAAAGCCTATTCAGTGATTAAGGCTTAATAAGAAATTAAATCTTATTTATTAAATTAAATAAAGAAAATAGATCTGGGAGGGGAAGACCAGGAGAAGGAAAAGAAAAACAGAGGTGAATGTGTAAAGACAAGGGATCAGAATAAAGGGAGTATTGGCTGTACGTATAATTTTTGTTTAACATAAGTGGACTATTCTGCAGACCTTCCCATCCCTTGGAGGGGCTCTGAGCGGCCTCATCCCCTCCATGGCTCTATGGCCCTCCAGGAGTCACTTGGGTTCCTGCTATTGGTCCTACTTGGAGTTGAATTTTCATAATTTATATAAAAGAAGAACTGTCTGGACTCTGTTGGGGTCTTTTTTAAGTTGAGGATGTACATTCATTTGGTAGAAGTAATGCAATGGAAATTCTTTTTTGAATATGGTTTGAACTAGACAGGTATTGAGGTCTAAATGATCATAGGATCATAGATTTAGAACTGGAAGGAACCTTAGAGGCTATGTAATCTAATACCGTAGAATTTTGGTCCAGAGCATTGTTTCTCAGTCTATACAATGATGTCTTTTGAATATAAAAATTCCTTGCTAGTTTTTGTCCAGGGTGCTGAATATGTTAAAAAAAAAAGCTGGTGGGGAAAACAGGAAGACAATGGAGCAGCTAGGTGGTGCAACAGATAAAGTGTCAAGCCTGGGTCAGGAAGACTCATCTTCCTGAGTTCAAAATGGCCCCAGACACTTACTAGCTATGTGGTCCTGGGTAAGTCACTTGACTCTGTTTACCTCAGTTTCTTCATCTGTAAAATGATCTGGAGAAGGAAATGACAAACCACTCTAGTATTTTTGCTAAGAAAACCCCAAATGGGGTCATGAAGAATCTCAGACACAACTGAACAATGACTGAACAACAACTCATTTTGCTAGTAAAGAAGCCCAGGAGAAGTTAAGTGTCTTGTCCAAGGTCACATGTCTAAGTGATAGAGCTGGGATTTGAACTCAGGTATTATAATGCCAAATTTAGTGTTCTTTTCATTATACCATGCTATGATTCTTTGAGAAAGGAGCATGGTGGTTGCTCATAGGGGCAGGAGAATGGAAAAGAAGATTTAGAGGCTGGTGATAAGTCTGTGTACAGAACCAACAAAACTGATATTTCAACTTCGGTTGTCATACTCATGTTCTCTCTTCAGCTGTTGACTATCCACTTGCAAAGCAGGGATCGGGCAGGGGAGATGCTGTCTAGAGTAATTATTGGAATGTCAGATTGCATCGCAATTTTTAGAATTCTCGTGGGATGTTGGGAAAGCACTGTTCAACCTTTAGAGGTTGGAATGTTTCTAGAACTTCCTTGGGTATCCAAAACTGATGCAATATGTAAAAGTATCTCTCATTCAGGCCCAGGTAATGGCCTGTGGCTTCTCTGAACCAGGGAAATCCTTTCTAGACCACTCATATCTGAACTTCTACCCCAGTGGTATGTTGGATTTGAAATGACCTCCCTCCAGGGAAAGCAGAATGCCAATTTACAAAAGGTCAGACAATCTTGGAGGACATGAATTTGATCCTGATTTCCTCAATCCTGCAGAATTTTGATCTAGAGCATTGTTTCTCAGTCTATACACTACATCAATGCCTTTTGAATATTAAAATTTCCTGCTAGTTTTTGTCCAGGGTGCTGAATGTGTTAGAAAAGGGTGGAGAGATGTTGCTGTTTGTCCTTCATTGTCCAAGAGGACCATGGGGAGAATTGGAAGAGAATGAAGGTGTGACTTAGGGAAGAAAAATAGGAATGAACAAAGGGTTGGACTTTTCTGTGCCCTACAGCTGAATCTTATGTATGTTATCTCCCCTAATCAGAAAGGGAACTCTTTGAGAGCAGGTACCATTGTGCTTTTGTTTGTATTTTCAAGGCTCAGAATGTTGCTTGACACATAGCAAGAGCTTAAATGTTTTTCCAGTGGAGAAGCAAGAGGAGCAAGAAAAACAGTGGAGCAAGAGGCAAGAAAAGGCCTCTCTGGTACATTCTAGTGTGTTTATAGTTGTATTGTCAAATGAAAAAGGAAACGTGACATCTCCCTATTCCTGAACTCTCATCGCCTACCAGATACCTAATGGTAATAGCTAGCATTTATATATTGCTTTACATTTTGCAAAAGCTTTTAGTTATATTACCTCATCAAATCCTTGCACAACCTTATGAGGTAGGTGCTATTATTATCCTCATTTGGCAGATGAGGAAACAGATGTTAAGTGAATTGTCCAAGGTTACACAGTGTCTTAGGTACGTTGTTAACTCAAGTCTTCCTCACCAGCTATCAACACCAAGCCCCTCTAAGAGACTACTCTGAGGCAAATTTGTCCCATAAATTTCTAGAAAATGTGCTTCCATCTAATTGTGGCTTACACCTACAAAAGCGGGAGTGTATGGAGGAAAGAACACCAGGTCTGGAGATCCAGAGTCACAGAATCTCAGAGTTAGAAGGTCTCAGGGGTCATTTAGCCCAACCAGTGCTTGACTGAGAACCCCAGCATGATATCCTCAACACATTGTCATAGAGCTGGCACATGGAGACCATGAGTGAGGGGGAATCCCCTGAAGGTCTTTCCATACAGTGAACTGAAAGCTCCTAGTTTTGTCTTCAACTCCTTTTTTCAAAGCTTAAGCAATTCCAGTCCCTTCAGCCCATCCTAATACAGTTTAGTTTCTGGTCCCCTCACCCTCTTGGCATGTTCAGTTTTTTCAGTCATTCTGACTTTTTGTGACCACATTTGGAGTTTTCTTGGTAAAGATATTAGAGAGTTTGTAATTTCCTTCTCCAATCATCCTGGATACTCTACTCTGAAGACACCCAAGTTTGTTCATACCCTTCCTAAAGTGTAGTGTCAAGGACACTGAACTCCAAATGTGGTCCTGAGACATGCAGCAGAGATAGTCTAACAGTGCCGGGCACATTATAAATAAGGGCTTGTTGACGGGGTGATCAACAGGGCAGCTAGATAGCACTATATCAGTGGACAGAATGTGGGGCCTTAGAGTCAGGAAGACTCATCTTCTGGAGTTCAAATCTGGCCCCAGACACTTAGTAGCTGTGTGACCCTGGCTGGCCAAGTCACTTAACCCTGTTTGCCTCAGCTTCTTCCCATGTAAAATGAGCTGTAGAAGGAAATGACAAACCACTCCAGTATCTTTACCAAGAAAACACCAAATGGGGTCACAAAGAGTCAGACACAACTGAACAACAAGGCACTGGGACAGTGAGTGACCTCCTTTGTTCCAGACACTGTACCTCTCTAAATGAATCACAAAATTCAAGAGACTTGGGTTAGAGTCTCGGCTCTGCTGCTCTGACACACACTGGCTTCTAGAACATCTCAGCTGATGTCAGAGGTCAGCTAGGCCAACTTATATTTGTACAGTTCTGCCCCTAGAACTAGAATTCTGCCTTCCACTATGTTCAAGGCAAGACTGTAACTGCTTCCAAATGCCTGTCTTTGTATGGAGAGGAATAACATCAGTATCAAAGCTAGCAGGTTGTTGGGAGAATGAGGGGAGTTAGTGTGTGCCCCCTGGAAGTCAGGGATTGAATCCTCCTTAAATATCCCTGCATCAGAATTTAGCCTGGCACTATCCTGAGGATGATCTAGGGTTTAATTAGATATAGGACTGAGAGGCGGCTAGCTGGCACAGTGAATAGAGCACTGGCCCTGGAGTCAGGAGGACCTGAGTTCAAATCTGGCCTCAGACACTTAATACTTACTAGCTGTGGGACCTTGGCCAAGTCACTTAACCCCAATTGCCCTGAATTTCCCCCTCCAAAAAGAAAAAAAAATAGATATGGGACTTCCAGAGACAGGGAGGTGAATATATGAATTTCTGTGGTCTCTTCCAATCTCATTTTTGTATGTGTATTTCCAGGTGCATAAAGGTTCCTGGCACATAGGAGGAGAGGGACCCAGCAAGGAAGGATCTATTGGCACCTTCTCTGCAAGGCATAGATAGGCTTAGAGAGCTGTCTGAGAAGTGAAATGCCTTGCTGGGCATCACACAGCCAACAGTGAGACCTGAACCCATATTTTCTTGGCTATAAATCTGGCTTTCTATCCATTACACTGCACTGTCTTTCAGAAACGTGGGTGCTTAATAAATATTTGCTTCTTGGTTAGTTGATGATGATAATTGTGAATGCAGGAGGTAGTTATGGATGGAATTGAAACTTCTCACCCCAGCATTTTAGGATAAGAGGCTATGTTATATAGCCCAAACATTCACTTTGGAGTCGAGGAAATTGAGGTCCAGAAAGGTTAAGTTATTGCCCAAGGTTGTACAGGTGGTAGGGCCAGAGCCTTCAACTCTACTGCTCCTTCTACTGCACCACACTGCTTCCCTTCTCTGTCAACAAGGGGGTTGTGCCTATTTATAAAAACATATTTATAGCAGCTCTTTTGTGGCAGTTAAAAACTGGAAATTGAGGGGATGCCCATCAATTGGGGAATGACTGAACAAGTTGCGCTAAGTGATGATGATGGAAGATTATTGTGCTATTAGAAATGACAAGCAGGATGATTCCGGAAAAAACTGGACTTACGTGAACTGATTCAAAGTGAAGTGACAGAACCAGAACATTGCACAAAAACAGCAATAATGTATGATGAAGAATTGTAAAGATTTAGCTGTTCTCAGCAATACAATAATCCAAGTCCATCCCAAAGGACTCATAACGAAACATGCTGTCTGCCTCCAAAGAAAGAACTGAAGTCACTGAAAACAGAGTAAAGTATACTGTTTTCCCCTCCCTCCCTTCTTCCCTAATTCCTTCCTTCCTTCCTTCCTTCCAGTTTTCTTGTACAAAATGACTAATATGGAAACGTTTTACATGATTGTACATGTATAACCTATATCAGAGTAGTTACCAGCTCAGGGAGCGAACGGGGGGAAAGGGAGGGATAGAATTTGGAACTCAAAAGTTTAAAAAAACAACAAACGTTAAAAATTGTTTTTACATGTGATTGGGGAAAAATAAAATATTTGAAACTAAAAGAAAAAAAAGGACCCAAGGGGGTTGTGTGTTATTCCTTCCCTTTGGTCTTTTAAGAAACAGAAAAATGCTTATATCTAGCCCAAATACATGTGCATGTAAAAGAACTTACTCCCAGAGAGCAAGCTAAGTGTGGCGATCTCTATTCAGTTAAACCTCTGCTTCTAAAATGATCGTGGTTTACCTGGCTCCTGCCCTTTCAACTCTTTGAACGTCTCCAATCTTGTCCTTGCAATTCTACTGGTATGTTTGTGATGACCTGGCCTGTACCCTGTCTCCCTCTGGTGGTTATCTCCCATACTATAATTTTAAAGTGATTATCGTTATTAATATCTTAGTAAGAGAACTTAGACTCAGGGATGCCAGGGACTACTGACCACATCCTGGTCTTTTCAGCAAGTGCTTGCACCATACTCTCAGTGGTATCGTTGGACACAAGTCCATTCAATTCATCTATGGAGGGACAGTTTGAAATAGTAGGAATAACTCTAGATATGAAGTCAGAGGCCCTGGATTTGAATTGCTACTCAGGCTCTATGTGACTTTAGGTATCACTTTACTGCACTGGGGTTTACTCATCTTTATAAATGAAAGGGTTGAATTAGGGAGTCTCAAAGGCATCTTCCAGCTCTTAACCCCATGGTCCTATGCCTTGCTGCCTCCATATAAATCCAGCTGGCAAACTCTGGAGGTGCTGTGAAATCCAGGCAAAGGAGACTGGATTTGATATGGGAGGCAACAGGAAGCTAAGGAAGACTTTTTAGCAGGGGAATGACACGATGAAAACAGTATTGTAAGAAGATGAGTCTTGTGGGAGAGCAGAGTTAAAGGTCAGAGAATTCCAGTGGGGACTTCTAACCCGTACATAAGGATCCTTGTGGGTTGCATATTGGCTTAGAAAACCACATATCAACATTATCTATGTTCTATTGTATTTATATTTATTTGGTTAAATATTTCTCAATTATGTTTTGGTCTGGTTTGGGGGCCCTTGGGAGTGTGAAGGCCCACTGGCCATGTGATTGTTACCTCTGCAATCCACTGAATCTGTAATGTCATTGTACACTATATAGGGGCAGCTATGTGGTGCTGTGGATAGAGTGATGGGCCTGGAAAGACCCAGATTCAAATCTGGCCACAGACAGAACTAGAATGGACTTTGGAGACCACCCAATTCAACCTATAAATCATATAAAGATGAGTAAACCCCAATGGAGTTAAGTGATGCCTAAACTCACTATTTCCAATGTGTTATTTTGGGGAAGTCACTTAACCTCTGTCTGCCTCAGTTTCCTCAACTGTACAATGGGGATAATCCTAGCATCTACCTCTCAGGGTTGTTGTGAGAATAAAAAGAGAGATGAGTAAAGTGCTCAGGACAGTGCCTGGCATGTGGTAGGAGCTGTGTAAATGTTAGCTATTATAATTAGGCTGCCGCAGCATCTGTCATGGGCACATTCAAAAGAACAGAGAAGGGTCTGGAAAGCGTTGTTGAGATGAGAGTCGTTACTGACTTTGTGGCACAGTGTTGTCCTAGGTCTATCCCATCGTTGAGCAGTTGATGGCATAGTCCATTAAGGAAGAATCTCCTTAGGGATTGCACCCAATACAAAGGAACAAAAATACAGACACACAGAGTGTCACCCCCGTAGCCAAACTCTCCCAAGCTCCACTGCAATTCTACGGTCAACTCTATTGTGTAAGGTCAAGTGGAGGAAACAGTGGCCCCGAAGCCAGCTCTTAAGTCAGTCATTAAACATTTCTTAAGCACCTACTATGTGTCAGCCATTGTGTTGATCCCTGAGGATACAAAAAAAAAGGCAAAAGACAGTCCCTGTTCTCAAGGAGCTGACAGTGTAATCAGGGAAATGACACAGAAACAAATATGTTCTTTTTGTCCTTTATACTCAAAGAAGACCAAAATGACACCACAACATCACCGTTAAGGTACACTGTGTTGGACTGTGGCTGATCAGCTCACCGTGAGTTTGGAAGGCTCTACCACAGGTCAGGAGCACATGGTCCTTATGAATGTTTGGGATGGAAATTGGTGAGACAGCTTGCAAACAGCTAAGTACAAGCAAGCTATCGACAGGATAACATGAAGGCAATTAATAGAGAGAAGGCACCAGAATTGAGGGGGAATGGGAAAGGATTTTTGTAGAAGGGGAGAATCTAACTGGGTCTTGAAGGAAGGTGGAGATGGGAGGAGAATTTCAGACAGGAAGGGCAATCAGTGAAAATGTCTGGAGCTAGGAGATGGAGCATCTTTTTTGAAGAACAGAAAGGTGACTTGTGACCAGATCGAATGGCTGTGCCATTGTAATGCTGGCTACAGGTAGCTTCAGAAGAAGAGAAAGGTTGGTGCCCTCATTAGGATTGTTGGCATCAACTGCCTACCTCCTGTCCCACAAATTGGCCCTCTCTTTGATTGGGGTACCACAAATACAGCATTCACTGGTTTCCCATCCTGGTGTGCTCTGGCTCCCATCATTTATATGGAACTTATTGTTTCCAGTGCAGTAAAAGCCATCCTTTCCCAGCCCAATCTTCAATCTGCCCAGACCCACCCACCGGCATATTCCTCTTGGGAAATAACCTCAGCCAAATGAAATTAGAGACTCTGAGAAAGAGCTGCTGGCTCCAGTGTTCAAAGCCTGGCAGCATCAGGATTTCTGGTGACAGCCCTTTCCATGAGCCCATAAACTAAACCAATGCAATACCTAGTCTCATTCTTTAAGGCTTTCTCCATATCAGCACCCATATCCATAAGACATAGCATTATCCTCCAGGCATCAAAACCAAGAGCTAATCTCTGCAAGCCTTCCTATGGGTAGAAAACTTTCTCATTACCAAGTTCCACCTGAACACTATGAACTTCATCTACTCAGCAGCACCAGGGAGACACTTAGGCCCAAGTATAGCTCACTACTCTATGTGAAAACTTGGTCCTTATTATGTGAATGGGGCTTTATCTTTGATGGATGTCTCTGTTCACTGCTGTCCTAGGGATGCTGGACCAACGGACTATACCTTGTGCCATAATGGCCAGCTTCAGCCTATGTGAAATTGTTTAAAATACGGCATGTGGTGGCAGCTAGGTGGCACAGTGAATAGAGCACCGACCCTGGAGTCAGGAGGACCTAAAGTTCAAATCCGGCCTCAGACACTCAACACTTACTAGCCGTGTGACCTGGGACAAGTCACTTAACACCAATTGCCTTGCCTTCCCCCCTCCAAAAAAAATTCTGCATGTATCTACCTGCCATTTTTATGGGCATTTATACAGTCCAGTGTGGACCACTACACCTGGACATCTGAGGTTTATGCCTGGGCTCTGTTGGAAATGCTGCAGGGACATTGCAGTCCTTAGCAATTCTTTGACATTCCTGCTTCTTGGTGTCCTGGACATATCCTATGGGTTGTCAACAGAAATGATTTCCTGCCTCATTAGATACTCACCTTGTATTTCATGGGTTCTAGGTGTTAAGTATACCCAGCTCATTAGTAATAGCTAATGATAACAGCTAGTGTTTATATAGACCTTTAAGGTTTGAAAATCACTTTACAAATATTTTCTCATTTGATTCTCAAAACAACCCTGGAAGATGGGTGCTATTATCTCAATTTTATAGATGGGGAAACTGAGACAGACACATTGCCTCAGGGTCACAAAGGATGTGAGGGTTGCTCAGGAAACAAGTGTCTGTTAAGTGCCTACTGTGTTCCAGGTGCTGTGCCTCGTGATTTATGTACTTTGCTTCATTTGATTCTCAGAACAACCTTAGGAGGCAGGTCCTATTATTATTATCCCCATTTTATGGTTGAAGACACTGAGGCAAGCAGAGGCTAAGTGACATGCCCAGGGTCAAGCAGTTAGTAAGTGTCTGAGGAGGGAGCTGAGCTTGGGTCTTCCTGACTCCAGATCCAGCCTTCTTTCTACTGCACCATCTAGCTGCCCTGTGTCATTATTTTTACCTGCACAAATCTGTCAGCCCATCTGTTCAGTTAATGCCAGTCGCTCCTTATTTTCTCTGGGATAAAATATAAAACTCTCTATTTGGATTTTCCCTACCTTTCCAGTCTTCTTACAACTAACTCTTCACCACATACTCTGATTCAGTGACATTAGTCACCTTGTTTTTCCTTACACAAGACACTGCACCTCCCAGTTGTGCATTTTCACTGACTGTCCCCCAAGCCTAGAATTCCCTCCTTCCTCATTTCCTCCTCCTGGCTTCCCTCAAATTTCAGTTAAAATTCCATGTTCTAGAAGAAGCTTTTCCCAGTCCTCCTTAAACTTACTGCCTTCCCTCTGAGATCATCTTCAATTTTACACACACACACACACACACACACACACACACACACACACTTTACATAGTTTGCATGTTGTCTTCCCCATTAGAATGTGAGCTCCTTGAGAGCAGGAACTGTTTTTTGTCTTTCTTTGTACCCCAAAATTTAGCACTGTTCCCAGCACACAGTAGGCAAATAATAAATTCTTATTGACTTGATTGCCAAATATGTGACTGTCTGTAGTCCTGGGAAGTTGACCGAAATTCATGGTAAAGGAAATCCTGAACTCTCCATTTTGAAGGAAGCTCTCTCTAGTATCTCATTGACTGAAAGGACCAAGGGTCTAATAGATGCTCTTGGCAACCTGTCAGAAACCTCCATGCACTAAGACCAGTATAGACTTTCCACTAGCAATACTCCAGCAAACCCTAGCCCTGTGACCAAGAGAGGTTGTCCATGTGGAGGGAAGCTGTACAAGCTCTTTCACCTGACAGGAAAAAGGAGGTATGGCTGGAATATACAGATCAGTTCTAGAAGTTCACTCCTGTGGAGCGGTGGTTTTCACAGCATAGTTCAAGGACTGCTATGGGAGTGTGAAGAAGGGGCCCATGGGATCAAAACTATTTTTCTAAAGTATTAAGATGTTTTCATTTCTAACAGCATAAACAGCAATAGATGTAGCCCAGATAAATAAAAGATCTTGTTGGGGGGGTCCTCAATAATTTTTAAGTGTCTAAAGGAGTTCTGGGTCCAATAAGTTTGAGAACCACCACCACTCTAGAGAGAATACTGAGTATGGCAGGTGGGACCCTCAGTGAAATCCTTGATCCTGGATTCATCACAGTTTGCCTGGCTTCTGACTTCTCGGCTCATTAAATTTTTTTCCCTGTCATCCTGCCTCTTCTAGTTGTATCAATTCCCATGAGATTACAACCTATACTCTAGTTTCCTCTGGTTGCTGTCTTCCCTAGTGTGATGTTCAACTTGATGACCTTCTGAATTGTCCTCTATCTATAGTTTCCCTTCATTCCATTGGCATTTGACATCTCTTACACAAATAGCCCTCATTGCCCCCACCCTCCTACCATGCCTGCACAGCTGTTCTTGTCTGCCAGCATCACAGCTGATGATTTTTTCCCTGACAGTGTCACCTGACCAATCAGCCCACGAAGACATTTCCCTGCTGTGTGATCTAGGGTGAGTTTCTGTGTGCTGCCTCAGTCCATCATTAATCCAAAGAGCAGGCCCTTTCTACCCAGCCCTCTCCTGAGGGGAAGTACAAGTAAGCAAAGCAATTTTAGCATCCAGCATGAAAGGCAGAGTTGAGTTATAAGGAATAATAATAATGACACTCCCGTTGCAGTTATAATCAGCCCTTGTGATTGCTCTGACTCTAAACTAGGTCAAAAAAGTCTCACTGCACACAGTAAGCATTATGAGAATTCCTTCTCACTTCACAAGAATAAAAGTTAAAAGTCCTAGAGGGATCCCAAGCCAGAGAACTGAAATTAATCTGGGACATCAGAATGGAAGCATCCCAAAGCCGCAATGTTGCCTCACAGGTTACTTGGGAAAAAACACTCCCCTGCAGTAAAACACACAGTCCTAAGAAGGACAACCACCACCTCTTGATTTCTTATTTTACCCTCCTGTTGCTGAGCAGATTTTCCTTTCCTTAGCCTTTCTAGCATTTTAGGAAAGGACTCTATCACTGTCCAAGGTACCGCAAACTCATAACTGCCACTATCTCTCTGAGTTTGCTTCCCTGAACTCTAAAAGGAGTCTAGTCTTCTTTTCTACTGCTGGTTTCTTTCTATGCTTTTTCTTTTTTAAAATAAAGTTTTTATTGATATCTACTGTTGTTATATCATGGTAATTTTCAAATATAATCACCCTTTCCCTAACAAGCTCTTTGCGACAAAGAAAAATAGTCAAGCAAAACTACTCAACATGGTGACTTCCTTTGACATGCAACATTCTGTATCTGTAGTTTCCCACCTTTCTCCTGAAAGGAGGGAGGTGCTTTCTTATATTTGCTCAAGGGCCAAGACTGGTAATGGCCATTGCTTGTTGTTAAACTTTATTTTATTGTTCTTTTCATTTACTTTACTGTATTCGTTGTGTACGCTGTTCTTTTGGTTTTGTTTATTTTACTCCATGTCAGTTCATAAAGGTTCTGTCCTAGACCCCTTTCTCTTCTCCCTCCCTACTCTCTCGGCAACCTCGTCAGCTCTTATAGGTTTAACTATCAGCTCTGTGCAGATGACTCCCAGATCTATATATCCAGCCCCAGGATCTCTCCTGAGCTTTCGTTCTGCATCATGAATTGCTGATTGGACAGTTCAAACTAGACATTCTGGAAACACGTTAGTCTTAACATGTCCAAAACTGAACTTATTATCTTTCTCCCCCTTCGAAATTTCCTTATTTTTTTAGAAGGTGACACAATCCTTCCAATCTTTCAGGTTCGTGACCTCAGCATCATTCCTGACTCCTCACTTTCCCTCATCTCAATATCCAATCAGTGGATGAATCTTGCCATTACCATTTCCACAATGGTTCTTGTATCCTATCCTTCATGCAACTACTACTTTAGCTCTGCCCCTCATCGTCTCATCTAGATGACTGCAGTTGTTGCTCAGTCATTTTTCAGTCATGTTCAATTCTTCATGACTCCATTGTTATTTTCTTGGTGAAGATACTGGAGTGGTTTGCCATTTCCTTTTCCAGCTCATTTTATGCATGAGAAAACTGAGGCAAATGGAATTAAGTGACTTGTCCAGGATCACACAGCTAGGAAATGTCTGATTTGAACTCAGAAAGATGAGTCTTTCTGACTCCAGACCTGGCACTCTATCCACTGTACCACATGGTTGTCCTTATTGCAATGACCTCCTAATTGGTCTTCATGTCTCAAGTCTCTCACCATTCCAATTTATCCTACACAGTGCTGTCAAAGTAAGTTTTCCTAAACAGAGAACTGATCATGTCTCTCTCCAATCAATAAACTCCAGTGGTTCCCTATTGCCTCTTCAAATATGAACACCTCCATTTAGATTTGAAGGCTCTACACAACCTGACCTCAACCTATCTTTCTAATCTCATTGATTATACTCTTCCCTTTCCTTTTTTCAGTCTGTGATCCAGCCTAACTGGCCTTCTCTCTATTCTTGACATATAATACTACATCTCCTCTCTCACATGGCTTTACATTGGCCACTCCACGTAACTGGAATGTAGTTCCTCCTTACTTCTGCCTCAAAGATGCAGTTCAAGCACTATCTTATTTATGAACTCCCTCTCTTGATTCTCCTATTAGATTGTAAGCTCCTTGAGGGGAGAGACTGTCTTTCTTTTTTTTGTTTGTTTGTATCTCCAGCACTCAGAAAAGTGCCTGACACATAGGTGCTTAATAAATATTTATTGTACTGTATTTATTATATTGTACTTCCCCAACAGGGTAGCTAGGTAGTGCAGTAAATAAAGTGCTTGGCCAGTAGTCAGAAAGGTTCCTCTTCTGGAGTTCAAATCCAGCCTCAGACACTTCCTAGCTGTGTGATCCAAGTCACTAACCCCACTTGCCTTAGTTTTCTCATGTGTAAAATGAGCTGAAGAAGGAAATGGCAAACCACTCCAGTATCTTTGCCCAGAAAACCCCAAATGGGAACACAAAGAGTAGGACATATCTGAAAATCGATTGGACAATTTCTCCCAACTTCTAGTGCCTTCCCTCCTCAAATATATTGTATTTATTAACTTTATATTTATGCTGTTTATATATACACTTGTCTCCCTATTAGGGGTAGAGATTGTTAAATTCTTTGCATTAGTATCCTCAGCCATAGCACAGTGCCTAGCAAATTGTTACTCGGTTATTTTCATTGTGTTCTACTCTTCGTGACCCTATGTGGGGTTTTCTTGGTGAAGATACTGGAGTGGTTTGCCTTACCTTCTCCAGTTCATATTACAGGTGAAGAAATTGAGGTAAATGGGGTTAGATTGCCCAGGTTGATCAGTAGTGCTAATAACAAAGGCTGATGATAAAATAAACATCCATGAAGCTGGTTTAAGCACCACATTCCACAAAGAGTTAACATTCAAATAGGACATCTATCTGCAATATGAATTGACTTCTGCATGAGCCAATATGGCACAATGTATGTTACTAGCCAGCAAGGTCTTTGAAGGCAGAGACCAAATCTTATCTAAATTTTGTGTTGCACTCCCCAACCCACCTCCTGAGCACAGAGTTCTATACGTAGTGCTTAAGAAATATCGTATTGTTCTGATATCATATTTCACGTTGCTACCCAAAAGTGCAGTTGATTCCCTTAGAAGCTAGTGGCTTCCTCCTCTTTGGAGGTCTTCGAGCAAAAACCGAACCACCATTTGTTGAGTATGTTGTAGAAGGCATTGTTGCTCAGTTAAGGGTTAGTTGGATTAGGTTCCTTTCAATAATGAGATTCTGCTATTCGGTTATCTTATCTATTTTATGCTTTCTTTGAGATTTAGCACTCCTTGAGATCCAGGACTATTTTCTATTTGTTTTTTTTTTTTTAATTTCTAGTACCTAGGACAGTATTCTGGATATAATAGGTACTTAGTGTTTGTTGAATTGAATTCCTTTTTTTCTTTCTTTGTCCTTTTACCTTTCTTTCTCCTTTTCCTTATTCACTCTCTGTCCTCTTACCTGTTCTCTCTCTTTCACCTTCCCCTGCCTATGTTCTGCGAGGAGGATCCAGGGACATTACTCAGTCCCAATAAGGGTACTTAGCATTAATCCTTTCTTTCCTTTCTGTGTGCTGCCTCATTCAGATCAGTTTCCTTTCTTTCCTCCATTTAATATTAATAACGACTCACACTGTTAGCAAAAAACTGGAGACAAAGTAACTCCCCTTTGATTGGGGAATAGGATAGCTAAACAAATTGTGCCAAATGAATGTGATGGAATATTGTTGGGTTCTAAGACAGTGATGCTAATGCCTAATATTTATGTGGCATTTTGAGACTGCAAAGGTCTTTACATATATAATCTCATTTCATCTTCACAACAAACCTGGGAGATAGATATTATTATTATGCTCATTTTACAGAGGGGGAGGAATAGGGATATGGGAGAAATCTAGGCAATGGGAAAACAAAAGATATCAATTAAAATCTGTTTTTTAAAAATGTTGTTGTTGTTTGGTTGTTTCATGTCTGACTCTTCTTCATGACCCCTTTAGGGTTTTCTTGGCAAAGATACTGGAGTAGTTCACCATTTCCCTCTCTTGCTCATTTTTTAAGGATGAGAAAACTGAGGCAAACAGGGAAATGACTTGCCCAGGGTCACACAACTAGGAAGCATCTGAAGCCTAATTTGGACTCATGAAGAGAAATCTTCCCAATTCCAGGAATTGCACTGTAACCACTGCACCTCAGAGTCTTACTAGCTTTTTGACTACGAGTAAGTCACTTAACGTCTGAGATTCGATTTCCTTATCTATAAAATTGTAGTACTTACCTCTTAAAGGTATTGTGAGTATCAAATGTCATCATGTATGTAAAGTGTTTTGCAAACCTTAAGGTGACATATAAATGTAAGCTATTTGCATGATTGTGATTATTGTAGAGGCAACCTGGTACCAAGGTTAGAGATCTGGCCTTGGAGCTAAGGAGGTCTGGGTCAAGTTCTGACTGACACTTGGTGACTTTGGCCAAGTCACTTGAGATCATAGTGCTCTTGAACAGTGTCATCAAACTCAACTAGAATGGGAGGCACAAAACAACACAGAAGGATCCTGATAGGCTGCATAGGGACTCAGAAAACCACATATTAACATTATTTACATGCTGTTATATTTTTATTTATTTTGTTAAATATTTCTCAATTATATTTTAATCTGGTTCAGGTCTCTGTCTAGAGTGTGACAGGCCATCAGGAAGACTATGTGTTTCACACTTTTACTCTAGGCAATTTTCTAAGATTATAAATTGCAGAAAAAGTGGTGACCTACATTGATAGAGGGAATTTTCTCATCAGGGAGTTTTTTATACCAGTAAAATAATACATGATTATTTTGTTCTTTAGAGTTTACGAAATGTATCTCTCACAACAATCTTGGGAGGTCAATAAACAAAATTCCTGTCTCTTCAGCTTAAATATTATATTAATATCACAATTATTTGCCACTGATTCCCCACTCCTCTGATTATAGCCCTTGCATCAACCAATCCACCAATTAATTAATCAGTGATCATTTATTAAGCTCCTACTAGATGCCAAGCACTAGGGATACAAGTAAACAGTGAAATAATCTTTACTCAAAAAGAGCTTACCTTTTTTTAATTTAATTTTTTCAATTAACAAGCATTCTTTTGTCTTCTTCCTCCTTTCCATTAACTCTATTATTAACTCTATTAACTAATCACAGAGAAAGCTAAGTTTTCCTTTGACTCATTAGACAAAGAGGTAGTGACTCCACCTACACTTTTCATTTGCTTGGGCTCTGCCCCCTATCAGATGGTTAATCAAATTCCTCAGGGACACAGGCCTCTTCAACAATTAAAGTAGATCCTGGGATGTTTTTTCTCATTTCAGTTTTCACAAGAGTTATGTGTTGTGGGTATACAGGAATGATGGACAGCCTAGAGCCCAGTGGCATATTGCTGTATAAAAGAAGTTAGATTCTGTGTTCCTAGATGGTCATCCCTTGGTACTGGTGGTGACCTTCTCCTGCTTTTCTCCTGTTTTCTTTTTTTAAAAAAATTATTTATTTACTTTTACTTTACAACATTCAGTTCCACAATCCCTCGAGTTTAAAATTTTCTCCCCCTCCCTTTCCTTCTCCCTCCCCACCATGACGATGTGCAATCAAATACAGGATCTACAAATACCTTCACATTAAACATTGGTCAGGTTGTAAAGAGGTATTATAACCAATGGAGTGTTTTCTCCTGTTTTCTACAGTTGTCAGCGCCTTTCATTTTAACATTTTAACATTTTTTTTAACATTCTCTGATAGAATAGTCCTTTCCTTTTACATTTGAGGAAACTGAGGCACAGAAATGTGACAGACCTTGCATAGCTCAAGATCATTAAGTGGTAGAAAAAGAATTTGAACCTGGGTCCTCACTCTGTGAGGTAGACAAGGCAAGCATAACTCTCATTATATAACTCATTTATAACTTTTTTTTTTAATAACTGAGGATCAAAGAGGTTAAGGATTTTCCCAGGATCACACAACGAGTAAGAGCCTTAGGCAAGATTCTTTCTGACTCCAAATCCAGCCCTCTTGATGTAAAAGCCAAGGATTTTTTACATTGTAAGCTGGGCTGCATAACAGGAGCAGTGGCAAATGACTTATTATGTGGGAGTATGGAAGAATGTACATGGATGTGAAATACTGTGTGTGTGTGTGTGTGTGTGTGTGTGTGTGTGGACAGAAGGGAAAGGTCAGTGTGGGTACGAGATCTGACCACATGTCCCCTCAAACTGCAGTGCTAAACAACAGAGAATTGCAGAGGAGGAGAAGATTAAGAGCAGCTGCAGCCCTGGTCCTTGGGGGTGACCACCTGGGAAGCGCTCTTCAGGATACAATATTTCCCTGAGCTGGTAACAGATGGCCGGGCAGGAGCAATCACCCAAGATGCAGTTAATTGACAGGGTAGCAGACGGGACCCAGGCTTGGAAAGCTTTGCCTCAGCTGCCTGGATAGCAAACCCTAGCCATAGGGAGTCCCAAGAATGGCCCAAGATAGGCTAGATCTCCCACAGCATGTGGATGGGGACTTCTCAGCACATACGCAGTCTCCTTTATCAGCAAGCCCCAGCACTGCTTAGGTCTCATCCAGGCCCCATACTTTATCTATCTATCTATCTATCTATCTATCTATCTATCTATCTATCTATATTTATTTATTTTTTAGATAGAGACAGTGAGTGCATTGTTGATAAAAGAATGCTGGGCTAGGAATCAAAGGAGCTGGTCCTCAATCTCAGCTTTCTTTGACTTACTGACTCTATGTGACCTTGGGCAAAGTCCTATCACCTGTCCTGGTAATGGGACATGGTGGAGGGAGTGCTGGATTGGAAGGATTCCTGCTTCAGACTTTTTCTAGCTGTGTGGCCCTGAGCAGGTTAATTAACATCCTCTCTGATCTTCAGCTTTTTTATCCATAAAATGGCGGTCATCCCTGCAGTGCCTACCCCACAGACTTGTTATGGGACTTGAACGAGACAGAATACCTTTTAAACCAGGGGAAAGAGTTGAGGAAAGGACTAGGTGTGAACACACAACTCAGGAGGAATTTTGCCTTCCTAGGTGTAGGTTCAGGTGCCTACATCACAGTTAAGTGACCTGCCTGAAAGGCCAATGCCTGAACCAGAAAGGAAAGGTTGGGTGCTTGCACAGCTATGAGAGGCTAGCAGTAGCAAGTAGGGGAATGTTGGGTGATAATTGTTTGGGGGGTGGGGAGAGAGTATTGGAGATAAGCCCTGAAGCTGGATATGCAAAGGAAGTGGGATACCTCCAAATTCTACTCCTCTGATTGGGATCACTTGGGATCATGCCATGGCTTAATGGGAATGCAAGGACCTCTGAGGATGACTGTTCTAGCATACTGGGCAAGAACAAAGAAGTAATTAATATTTAAGATATAGGAATCTGGAATCCAAGCAGAGATTCCCCAAATGAAGGTAGGTTTTCTTTTTTTAAAAAATATTTTTTCCACTTATATGTAAAATTTTAATATTCCTTAAAAAAAATTTAGCTCTAAATTCTCTCCCTTCCTCCTTTGCCCCCCTCATTAAGAAGGCAAGTGATTTGATATAGGTTATCCATGTGTAGTCATCCAAAGCATATTTCCATATTAGTAATGTGAAAGAAAGCACAGACCAAAACAACAACAAACAAGAAAAATAAAAAAAGTTTTAAAAAAGTACGCTTTGATCTGCATTTAGATTCCATCAGTTCTTTTTCAGGAGGTGGATAGGATTTTTTATCATGAGTCCTTTGGGATTGTCTAATATCATTGTACTGCCAAGAATAGCAAAGTCATTCACAGTTCTTCATTATACAATGCTGCTGTTGCTGTGTACGGGGTTCTCCTGGTTCTGCTCACTTTGCTTTGCATCAGTTATGTAACTTTCCAGATTTTTCTGAAGTCTGTCTGTTCATCATTTCTATAGCACACTAGTATGCCACCATAATCATATACCACAATTTGTTCATCCATTCCCCAGGTCATGGGCATCCCCTAAGTTTCTAATTCTTTGCCACCGCAAAAAGAGATGCTATAAATATTTTTGTGCAAATAGGTCCTTTTCCTTTTCCTTTTTTTAAAATCTCTTTGGGATACAGACCTAGTGATCTATTTTTTAAAAAACTTTTTGGAGGGGGGAAGGTAGGGCAATTGGGGTTAGGTGACTTGCCCAAGGTCACATGGCTAGTATTAAGTGTCTGAGTTTGGATTTGAACTCAGGTCCTCCTGACTCCAGGGCCAGTGCTCTATTCACTCTGCCACCTAGCTGCCCCTCTCGTGGTCTATTGATGGGCCAAATGTTTTATAGCCCTTTGGACATAGTTCCAAATTGCTCTTCAGAATGGCTGGATCAGTTCTCAACTCCACCAAAGATGCATTAATGTCAGAATTTTCCCATATCCTCTCCAACATTTGTCATTTTCCTTTCCTGTCATATTAACCAATCTGACAGGCATTTAATTTGCATTTCTCTAATCAATAGTGATTTAGAGCATTTTTTCATATGACTATAGATAGTTTTGATATCTTTATCTGAAAACTGCCTGTTCATATGATTTGACCATTTATCAATTGGGAAAAATGAAGGAACAATTTCAAGAGTTCTTTAGGTTGAAAATAAACACAGTTGGAGCAGCTAGGTGGGGCAGTAGAAAGAGCACTGGCCCTGGAGTCAGGGAGACCTGAGTTCAAATCTGGCTTCAGATACTTGATACTTACTAGCTGTGTGACCCTGGGCAAGTCACCAACCTTACTTGCCTTGCAACTAAATAAATACATACATACATAAAAGCATAGTTTACTTCATGTTCTAAGACCCCAGATTGGAAAGCATATACAGGGATGTAACTGGAAATTCTAATACCTGGGGCAAGTTCAGAGTAAGAGAGACCTTTGGGAGAACCTTCAGGAAGAACTTTCCTTTGGACACAAGGCCACATAGTGGGGATAGGGCTTGGTAGATGAAGGCTGAGAACCTGGAATACTTTGAGGCTATTGCTAGAAAGGCCAATGCTGGGAGAAGAAGCAAGGAAAACCAGAAAGAATGTTCTCTCCTTCAGTTTCTGGGTAAAAAGCCTATTCATGCTACCCTAGTTATAGCTCAGAGTAAGAAAGATATGTCATCATTAAGTTGGAAATGATACTGTACTTTGTCTTGACCATCTCTTCAAGACAAACAAACTTCATAAGCTTTAAATTTACCAGTTTTTTTTTGGGGGGGGGGAGACAAAAATATTCTCAAGAGCTAGATTTTCCCCAGTTGTTCATGTTTAAATTTGAATTGACAACTTGGAAAGGGCCTTGCATTTGCATTCCAGTATTTAGCATTGTGCCTGGAACATAGGAAGCACAATAAATGCTTGTGGACTTGACTTAAAAGTGCTCCAGTCCAGTCCCTTGCCTGATTCATAAATTCTTCAATAAGTAGACACCCAACCTCTATTTGAAAACCTAGATCACCTCCGAGTTCCCTGGGAACATCCTCTACATCTAAGCTCCTATGATCTATCAGATGGTGAGGAACTCATTGCTCCCACCCCTGATCACCTCCCACACCCACCCCAGCCCATTCCATTTCTGGCCAACTCTAATTGTTAATAACTTGTTCTGTAGCCATTGAATCACTTTTTTTTAAATGCATAGAAGAAAACAGAAAGAAGGCCAAAGAGAATCAGAAACAAGCAGATCAACTTTGAAAGTTACATGTTAACTTTATTACACGATTTATAAGAAAATCAAACATCACAGATTTATGGGTTTATGTACAATCCTTTTTTTCCTGTTCTACTGTATATACTGTCCATATTATTTGATATTTACTAAGTTCAAAATAAAAATTAACTACATTTTAAAAATTTGTTCTTCACATTGAGCCAAAATCTGCCTCCCTGTTGATTCTGGCCATGAAAAGAATTGTTTTGGATAGGGAAAAGGTGCTGGGAGGTGGCCCCAAATTCACTGCCATGTCAGTGACTAATTCAGCTGACAGATGAGATAAAGGGGTATCAGCTTAGCTTTGTTTGCTGTGAGTTACCTGGTGACCAGGGAGCTGCCCCAAACATTGGCTCACTCCAGCGACACCTGAATCGCCACTTCCTGGCTCTTTGGGGAGGAGCAGGCAGTCTGTCAGGCATCATTTCTGCTGACCCCAACATGTCATTTGAGGGCTCACCTGGCTTTCAGGGTTAGCTCTGACAGGCTGTGCTCAGAAGAAAACAGGGAGAGAAGCAGGAAGCAAGGTTGCCATGGACGGAGTTGGCATTATGGAGGGGTAACCATTTGAAGACACACAATTTAACTTCTTTTACACAGCTCCCAGGGGGAATCCTGAAGATGGGCTTAAGTGAGGGTCTCCTAGACCTTTCATTCCTGGGCCTTGTTCCAGAAGACTTAGTGCCTGGTGGTTGTCTTTTATCCTTGAAGAAGATGAGTAAAGAGGGCTAAGCCCAGAACTGAAAAGTCTAAGGATTAGGGAGTGATGAACAATTCCTGAGCCCATGAAGTTAGGAGTTTGCTGGCATGGAGAGGTTTCCTAGAATTTGAATGCTCACCATGTCAGCTAGGTGGCACAATGAACTGCTAGCTGGACCTGGAGTCAGGAAGACCTAAAACACTAACTAGCTGTGTGACCCTGAACAAGTCATATAACCTGTCTGCCTCAGTTCCCTCAACTGTAAAACAGGAATAAAAAGAGCATTTACCTCTTAGGGTGGTTGTGAGGATTACAGCCAAGTGTTGTAAAGCCCTTTGCAGACCTTAAAATGCTACATTAATGTTAGCAACCATCATTGTCATCATGGCCAGTGCTTTAGGTATGGGAACCTCGCTCCTTTGGTACCTTCCTATCAATGATCTTGGGGTCAGGATGAGAAAAGATCTCTTCCCTTTCTTCTATATGGAGCTTCTAGAGATTCTATGGGTTCAGAAGTGGATGAGGGAAGAAGGTATGAAAAGCAGGAAGAGGGTATAGAGCTCACCCTGAAGACACACTCCCCCTTGAAAGGGTGTTTACCAAAATGCAGGACCACCTGGCCCTCAAATACCCTCCTTCTCCACTGGCAAAAGCTTTTCCCATTTCACTTTGTGGGTATGTACTGTCCCTAGTTCTACCATTTATGGATTCATCTGCATTAAACTCCTCTTCTCAAGAGGCAAAGGCCACTGGGAGATTCAAGCTACCACCATTCCTCTTCTGAGAATGAGGCCTTCCAACTCCCACGTTCTATGGTTCCAGCAGGCACTTAATACCTGCTTGTTGAGTAAATAGGTTTCACTCATGTTGACCTAGTCCTTAAAGGGGAATAAATTACTTTCCTCACAAGACCTAGTGCCCCAAGACTTTGGGGCATTGGGTGGCACAGTGGATAGAGCACTGGGCCTGGAGTCCGGAAGACTCAAGTTCAAATCTGGCCTCAGACACTTACTGGTTGAGTGACCCTAGGCAAGTCATTTAATCCTGTTTGCCTCAGTTTCCTCATCTGTAAAATGAGCTGGAGAGGGAAATGGCAAATCACTTCAGTATCTTTTCATGACCCCATTTGGGGTTTTCTTGGCAGAGTTGGACATGACTGAAACAGACTGAACAACCAGTTCCACTACACACATTTTGTAGATGAGGTAGGTTGCCACAGGTCACACTACTTTCCTCACTACAGCAAAGCTATGAGGTAAATAACTATCATTATCTCTTGAGCTTCAGAGGTTTTAAATGACCCTCAAGGATTCTCAGGCTTAGTCTAAGTCAGAGACAAGATTCAAAAACAGATCTCAGGATGCTGAGATCAGTTTTCTTTCCCCAGCACCTTACTACTTCCTACTCTGGATGAATTAGTAAATGGTCCTCCCTCTTGGGCAAGCCTCTGGAGTCCTGTCTTATTCATTAAACCACACCCAGAAATGGGTGTGAATTGTACCACACCCTGGCTTTAAGAAAGCCAGGAGGATGGCAGTAAGGAGCTTGAGGTCACCAAGGGGACCAGCATATTATAAAGGGGCTGGCCCCTCATGAGGATGTGATCAATATAACCACTACTAGAAGTGTGTGTGTGTGTGCACACGTGCACATGCACGTGCCTGTGTGTATGCATGTGTGTGTGTATGTGCATGTGTATATGTGCATGAGCATGTGTGTTCATATGTGTGTGTTGTGTACATATGTGTGTATGTGAATGTGTATGTGTACGTATGTGTGAGTGTGTGAGTGTGTGAGTGTGTGTGTGAGTGTGTGAGTGGGGAGTGTCAAGAGTGAGGCTGGGGAGTGTCAAGCTAGCCCCGGACACACTTTCCGTCTGTCTCTGAAGCAGAGGAGCCCTCCTCGCTCAAATACCCAACCATGCCCACAATGGGAGGGCTCATCATGGGTGATTGTGGGGAGGTACTGGAAGAAGAGACGTATTAAGAGTCAGAGGAGCTGGACTCCAATCCCGGAGCTGCCATCCAGGTTACTTTGGGCTCCCTGGGCCTCAGTTTCCTCATTTGGAAAAAAAAGGTGGTTGGACTGGATGACCTCCAGCTTCCTTCCTAGCTCAAGAGGAAACCAAACATCTAAGTGTTTAAGAGTGCTAAAATGGGAACAAGTAAGACCTGAGTCTGGGCAGCTAGGTGGCCAGGCGGATAGAGCCCTGGGACCTGGAGTCAGAACACTCATCTTCCTGAGGTCAAATCTAGCTGGGTAACCCTGGGCAAGTCACTTAACCTTATTTGCCTTAGCTTCCTCGTCTGTAAGATGAGTTGGAGAAGGAAATGGCAAACCACTCCAGTATCTTTGCCAAGGAAACCCAAATTTGGTCACAGAGAGTTGGACACAACCAAAAATGACTAAAAAATAAGACCTGAGTTCAAATTCTGCCTCGGACCTTCGCTAGCTGCATGACCCTGTGTAAATCATGATCTGGAAAATGGAGAATATCTATATCTGTCTATCTATCCATCTATATTATCTATATATACATACATACACACACACATATATAAAGTGCTATGGAAATTAGAGATATGACCTAGGTCACAGATAGTTCTGTTCTCCTTTAGGTATCACATACTGAAAAATGACGCACTGCACAGATACAATTTGGTTTCCTGGGTTGGCCTGTTTTCATTTGTTTCTTTGTCTTTTTCTTTTTCCTTTAAAGAAAGAAATGCCACCCCATCCATCAGTAAGGCAGATAGATACTGACAGCTTCTTGCTGGGGAGAAGGTGGGAGGCTTGACCATCTATCAGGACAGGATGCCCAGCTTCCCGCCTGGGGGCTGGAGAGTTCTAACTCATAAATCTTGAGCTAGAAGGACCTTAGAAGCCATCCAGTCTAACACCTTCATTTTGCCGAGATTCTGAGATGTTCAGTGACTTGTCCACTGTCATGCAGCTGCTGAGTGTTTGTGGCATAACGTTTTTAAGCAGCACTTTTGGGGTAGAGCAGGAAAGGCAGTAAGAACCCCAGAGCCGGGTGAGCTAATCAGGGACAGACTCTGAGGCCCATTTGCCCCTACACGTGAGGTCATGGCGGTGATCTTCTCTCTTGGGGAGGTTCCTTTTAGGGATTGTTTAGCTGTTCAGTTGAGTCATTTCCCGTTTTTTACGACTCTGCAGACCATAGCAGGCCATTGTTATCTATGGGGTTTTCTTGACAAAGATATTGGAGCAGTTCTCCAGCTCATTTTACAGATGAGGAAACTGAGACAAACAAGGATAAGTGACTTGCCCAGGGTCACACAGCTAGTAAGTATCTAAAGCCAGATTTGAACTCAGGTCTTTCTGACTCCAGACTTGGCACTCTATCCACTGTGCCACCTAGCTGCCCTCCTATCTTCCTTGACTTCCTTCAGGTCTTGGCTAAAGACCTACCATCTTTAAAAAAAAAGCCTGTCCTGGTCCCCCCTTGATGTCAATGTTGATTATTTTCTGTTTATCTTTTATATAGCTTGTCCATATACATTTGTTTACAAGTTTCCCCCTTTTACAGTGAGCTCTTTGAGAGTAGGGCCTTTTTTTTTTTTTGCCTTTCTTTGCATCTCTAGCACTTAGGGCAGGGCCTGACTCATAGGAGACCCTTAATGAATGCTAGTTGGCTGCACAGAAGAGAAGTGAGAAGACACTGCCCAAGGAGAAGCCAAGATGGAGGAGTGGTTTGCAGGGATACAGTCGAGTTCCCCTCCATAAAACTCTTCTAAAATGACATAGAAAATGCTTCCAGTCAAATACTGGTTGGAAAATCCAGGGGGAAAAAAATCCCAATACCACAGTGAGTCATTTGTCCAACTCAGCTCGGCAGAGAAGGATAGGCAGAGATGTCTATGGATGCTGCTAAGGATAGGATCAGGCCAAGAACATGCCACTCTCAGGCACTCTAGTGCTCAGAGAAAGGCTTTGTACCAGGGCAAAAAGAAGTCCCACCCCACCATCAAAAGCTATTATGGTGGCAGAGCAAGATGAAAATCTAGAAGACAATGATTCCAAACATCTACAAGCAAGTCTTCAAGAAAACAAACCAAAAAACCCCCACAGCTCTGGCAAAAGTTCAACTAGAATTTATGGAAGAGATAAAGCAAGCGTTAAACATGTTTTTATAAATGAAATGAGAATGCTTAAGGAAAAAAAATGGAAAAGAAATGAAATTTATGGAAGAAAGAATTGGAAAGAAAATTAACATCTTGGCACAAGCTACAAAATCTTGTCAAAGAAACAAACTCCCTGAAAATTATAATGGGTTGAATAGAAGCCAATGACTCCATGAGACAACGAGAAATATTGAAACAAAGTCAAATGACTGAAAAAACAGGGAAAAAAATGTAAGTTATCTCATAGTAAAAACAAGTGACCTGGAAAACAGATTGAATAGAAAAAAAACATTAAGAATCATTAGACTATTTGAAATGCCATGATCAAAAAACAAAAAATTAAAACATAAAACAAACAAAAAAGGAAATTGCCCAGACCTCTCATAACCAGAGGACAGAGAGGAAATAGAAAGATTTTATAGTTATCTACTGAAAGAAATCCCAAAATGAAAACTCTCTGGAGTGTCATAGTCAAAATCCAAAGCTTCCAGGTCAAAGAAAAAGTGAAGTAAGCAGCCAGAAGGAAAGAATTCAAATATTGAGGACCCCCCAGTCAGGATCACCCATCAGCACCTAGTACAGTGTTTTGCACATGCTAGGCTTCCTAAGCGTTGGTTGAAACATTTTAATGTTGCATCATGGTGTCTTTGTGTTGGGGCATAATCTCTGGTAGTTGCTTACTGATTCATCTCATAGATGCGAGCCTACCTAACATTTCAAGAATTTTTGTCTTTTGCCTCTTTTTGTATCCTTAGTACTTAGCACAGTGCCTGGTACTCAGTAGGTGCTTAATAAGTGTTTATTAACTTGAACTGGAAAAGTTAGTGCACAGAACTGGTAGTTAGGAGACCTGAGTTCCAAGACTTAAGTCTGATCAGTGGTGTGACCTTGGAAAAGTCACCTGCCCTCTCAGGATATCAGTTTCCTCAGGCTGTAAAATACAAAATTATATACATATAATATTATATATTATATATGTGTTATATATTATATATATTGTATAATACAAAATTAGTGGTGAAGGGCATTGATTTTTTAAAATTATAATAATAATGTAACAATTTATTGATCTTTAAAAGAAGTATCGTGCCTTTTTCTATATGAATCCTACTCTTCCTTCCACATTGAGTTTAATTCATCCTTAGACTGAAGCTACTTTCCAGATGCCATTGTGTCCCATATTAAGCACTACTTCTAAGAGGATAATATTAAACATTGCAATTTTAAAGCAAAACTAATTGATGTTTTTGTAAATATTTTTGTCCGGGAAAGAAAAAGTAAATTGAAATGGAAAAAAAATCCAGAGGAAATAGTAATCTATTTATTGTAACATTATGCTATAGATTCTGGAACCTGGCTCAGGAGAATTAGAAGTTAAGTTTGAAATTCCTACCATGAATAAATTGAATGACTATTGTTGTTAATGTTTTACTCCTTAAGTATTCAACTGCCTCTGTGGATGGGTAGTATCTATGGATTGATTAATTAATTGGCATGGGGGAGGAATCATAGGATTTGGTGTAGGCAGCATGGTGTCAGGGGAAGTGCACCAATTTGGGGGTGAAGATCAAAGTTGAAATCCTACCTCAGATACAAGCTATGTGAACAGGAGCTAATAATTTTCCTCATCTACAAAATATGGATAATTGTACTTACATTACTCACCCAGACAGTTGGATTTTTTAAAAAATTATTTACAACTTTTGTTTTGAACATTAATTTTCTTTCTGAATATGTTCATTCCCTTTATAATAGAAAATAAAAAAGAAAGGGGGGGGAAAGCATTTCAGTAAAACTAACCAACCCATCAACCTAGTCTGACATTATAGAACAGCACTTTGTACACCTCAAAGTGATATTGAAGTATGAGTTGTTATAGTAACTGTAGACACATTTAGGAGACTCAGAAAAGCAGGGCTGGGAGACATGGTTTTGGAGTTTAATCATCTAAAAGAGAGAGTATTGACATCCAGGGAGGAGAGAGACAACCAAGTAAGGCACATTAAAGAAAATACAGCATCAGAGAGAGGACTCAAGGGTAAAAGCGTAATGAGATATATGAGATATGACACTGTGAGACAGCAGTCCACTGGTGACCGTACTGGGATCCTACACAAAACAAAGAGTCAGCTGGAATGGGCAGGAGCAACGGTCAGACATCAGCTCCCAGGAAGCTCTAGCCCAAGGGCAGCCAAAGCATCTCGTTGATGGATAGCTTCCATCCCATGTGTCATGGGAAAGTGTCCTCTGCACACTGGGTCACTAATGTCATGCCCTTCTGCTGGCTGTGAGGTAGGGGGATAGGGACCAAGGGACTCATAAGAATCTTGGAGGAGGGTCACAAGTGATGACACTTGAGATTTTAAAAAATGTATCTTCAAAGACTTGAAGCAGCTGCAGTGTAACAGAGAGAATATGGAATCAGACTGTGTGTTCAAATCATGGCTCCATGAATTGAAAGGCACCAGAGTACAGTGGAAAGGAATGGTGGATGTTAGGTAAAGAAATCTGGATTTAAATCTCAACTCAGACATTTATTAGTTATATGAGCTGGGCAAATCACTTAACCATAATTCCTGAAAAGCTTGATTTCCTGAGTTATCCTATAGCTATAAAAACTTGCATCCTTTAAAAACATGTGGTAGGGGGGCGGCCAGGTAGTACAGTGAATAGAGCACCAGTCCTGGAATCAGGAGGATCTGAGTTCAAATCTGGCTGCAGATACTTAACACAAAACTAGCTGTGTGACATTGGGCAAGTCACTTAACCCCAATTTCTCTACCTTCCCCCTTCCAAAAAGCAAACCCTCCCCAACAAAACATGTGGTAGGATTTGGCCACAAAAATTAGTCCTAAGAGAGAGAACTTCCTATGTTCCATTGTTTAGTCCCAAAACAATATACATATATTTAAGCATGATCCAAATATGAGGGAATGCAGATGGTCCATAAATATATTTTAGACTCCTTCCCCAAATGAAAGAGGGGCTAAAGAGGGTAAATACAGTGAAGGGAGAGGCAGTCTGTTCTGATGGAAGGTTGAAAGAGGTTCCTAGGTCTTAATAAATCAAACTGAAAAGTGACTAAGGAAGGGGCAGAGCCAAGATGGTGGCATAGAAGCAGGAAAACTCCACAGCTTCCCCCCAACCACCTCAAATACCCATAAAATATGACTCTAAACAAATTTCAGGGCTCCAGAACTCACAAAATTACAGAAAAACACATCTCCTGCTGAAGGCAGCTTGGCAGGCGGGACAGGAAGGGCTCATCACATCACATTGGGAGCTAAAACTGGCTAGCCCGTCCTGAAACCACGGCTTGGCCCCAGGGCAGACAAGACAAGCTGCAGCCTTATGGAGAGTGGATCAGCGGCAGCTGTGGTGATTTCCAGAATTATCAAGCCATAAGAAATAAGGACAAAGTGAAAGGTGAGTGGAACTCAGCTAAATTTGGGGGAGAGGGTCCAGCCAACTGCCCCAGGGCTAGAAGTGGCTAAAATGGCTGCTTCAGAAGCTCCCAGCCTGCAGATTGCAGGGGGGCCAAGCTATCATTCAAAGGCTAAGTGCTTTTGCCTTAAGCTGCCTGGAGGGAGATCATGGTCTTGGGTGGTGGTGCTGGGGTGCATTTTCAGTAAGCCAAAACTGGTGGGGGCTGCAGAGATGGCAGCCTCCTAATAGCTCTGGTAGCTGCAAAAACCCCAGTGATTTGGGACAAAGCTCTCCCTTCAGGATGCAGACTTCCACAGAGCTAAAAAGTCAAGTAATTGACTGGCAACACGAACAGGCAAAGGAAGCAAACCAAGCTCAAAAATCCAACTTTAGATTACTTTTTTGGAGACAAAAAGGATCAAAGCATGGAATGGGAGGAAGACAACACAGTCAGATCTCCCATACCAAAAGCTTCCGAGAAAAATGTAGACTCATTACAAGCCATAGAGCAGCTTAAGAAGGATTTTGAAAACCAAATAAAAGAAGTGGAGGAAAAATTGGGAAGAGAAATGAGAATGATGCAAGAAAATCATGAAAAGAGAGTCAACAACCTGACTGAAGAAAATA
>CM053584.1:59926405-59949444 GCA_028627135.1 Pseudochirops cupreus | reverse complement strand
GAGTGGAGCAAATGGAAGCAAATGACTTTATGAGAAATCAAGATACTATCAAACTGATCCAAACAAATGAAAAAATAGAAGGCAATGTGAAATATCTCCTTGAAAAAACCACTGACCTGGAAAATAGATCCATGAGAGACAATTTAAAAATTATTGGACTACTTGAAAGCCATGATAAAAAAAAGAACCTAGAAAGCATCCTTCAAGAAACTCTCAAGGAAAACTGCCCTGATATTTTAGAACCAGAGGGCAAAATAGAACTTGAAAGAATTCACTGATCACCTCTTGAAAAAGATCCCAAAAAGAAAACTCCTAGGAATGTTATAGCCAGGTTCCAGGGTTCTCAGATCAAGGAGAAAATATTATAAGCAGAAGAAGAAGAAACAATCTGAATACTGTGGAAACACAATTAGGATAACCCAAGATCTAGCAACTTCTACATTAAGGGATCAAAGGGCCTAAAATATGATATTCCGGAGATCAGCGGAGCTAGGATTAAAACCAAGAATCACCTACCCAGAAAAATTGAGTATAATGTTCCAGGGGAAAATATGGTCATTCAGTGAGGTGGAGGACTTTCAAGCATTCTTGCTGAAAAAACTAGAACTGAAAAAACAGTTTGACATTCAACTACAAGAAACATGAGAAGGTGAACCTGGAAAAGAAATCATAAGCAACTTATCAAAGTTGAACTATTTACATGCCAAGATGAAAAAATGGTAATTGTAACTTATGAAACTTTTCTCAGTATGAGGATAGGTGAGGGGAATACAAATGTATATATATGTATACATACACATATATCTATATAGGAGGGTATATATATATATGCATATGAATACATTTCTGAGCATGTGTATATATGTGTACATAGAGGGCACAGGATCAATTGAATAGGAAAGGATGATACTTTAAAAGGTGGAATTCTGAGGTGAGAGAGGATTAGAATGAAAGGAGACAGGGAGAGACAGAATGGGGTTAATCATCTCATATAGAAGAGGCAAGGGATAATTGTTATAATGGAGGGGAAGAACAGGAAGGCAAAAGGGAATGGATCAACCTTACTGTCACTGAACTTGGCTTATGGAAGGAATGACATAAACTCTAAACTGGGTATCTTGCCACACAGGAGAGTAGGGGGGAAGGGGCAGGGAGGGAGGGTTGCTGGAAGCACACACTTCTGTAAAGGGACAGGGACAAAGCAGAGAATAGAACAAGGAGGGACAGGATAGGAAGGAGGGAAATATCATCAGTGTTACACAATATGTCCATTGTGGAGATGTTCTGTGTAACTACACATGTACAGTCTGTATTGAATTGCTTGCCTTTCCAGTGGGCGTGGGTGATGAGAGAGGAAGGAAAAGAATCTAGAATTTAAAGTTCTATAATCAAATGTGAAAAATATATATGTATATATAATATTATTATCATTAACTACATGCAACTGGGAATTAAGATATATAAGCCCTGGGGTAGGGAGATCCATCTTGTCTTACTGGAAAGTCAGAGGGGCAATGGGGGAGAATATAGGAGAGAACAGATTGGGGGAGGGGTTATACAGTGGGATGGCTGTTTTGGGGTGGTGGGTGGGGGAAAGATGGGGAGAAAATTCGTAACTCAAAATCTCGTGGAGATGAATGATGTAAACAAGAAAAAAATCAGTTAAACTAAAGAAAAAAAAAGAAAAGTGACTAAGTAAATGAAAGATAAAAATAAAATGGCCCCTACCCTCAAGAAAATTACATTCTAGCAGAGAAAAAAACATACCCATATGTAAATAGGGAAAAATAAATTCATTTTATATATATATATATATATGTATAGTTAAAGAAATGTATGTGTATATATATCTACATAGGTGTGCATATATATGCATATGAGTATGTCTATATGTACAAATACATATGTGTATATATGTACATATATACACACACAAAAAATACAAGGTAAATTTTTTTTCTAATATCTATAGAGGGAGCTAGGTGGCAAAGAAGGAAGAATGCTGGGTCTAGAGTCAGAAGAACCAAGTTTGTATTTGGCCTCAGACACTAACTGTGTGACCCTGGGCAAATGTCATAAAACTTAATTTCTATTTACCTCTGTTTCCTCAATTGTACAATCATGATAATGAAGCCCCCACATCATGGGCTTGTTGTGAGCATCATATTTGTAAGGCCCTGAGCCCAGTGCCTGGGACACAGTAGGTGCTTAATAAATGTTTATTTCAGTCATTCCCCAATTGATAAATGGTCAAAGGATATGACCAGGCAGTTTTCATGTGAAGAAATGAAAGCTGTCTATTGTCATATAAAATGCTCTAAATCACTATTGATTAGAGAAATGCAAATTAAAACAACTCTGAGACACCACCTCATATTTATCAGATTGACTAATATGACAAAAAAGGAAAATGATGTTGGGGGAGGATTGGGAAAACCAGAACAATATAGCACTGGAACAATATAGTGGAGTTGGTGGAATTGTGTACTGATCCAACTATTCTGGAGAGCAATGAGGAACTATATTCTTTGACCCAGCAACACCACCACTAGGTCTGTTTCTCAAAGAGATTTAAAAAGGGGGGATGGGGAAGAAGAACCTATTTGTATAAAAATATTTAAAGGTGGCTAGGTGGTGTAGTGAATAGAGCACTGGCTCTGGAGTCAGGAAGACCTGAGTTCAAATGCAGCCTCAGACTTAACACAAAAGCTAGCCGTGTGACCTTGGGCATGTCACAACCCCAATTGCCCTCCAAAAAGCAAAAATTAAAAATTAAAAAAATATTTAGGGCAGCTCTTTTTGTGGTGATAAAGAATTGGAAATTGAGGGAATACCCACTAATTGGGGGATGGCTAAACAAGTTGTGGTATATAATGTAATGGAATATTATTATGCTATAAGAAATGATAAGCAAGATGACTTCAGAAAAACCTGGAAAGATTTACATGAACTGATGTAGAATGAAGTGAGTAGAACCAGGAGATCATTGTACACAGTAACAGCAATATTGTACAATGAACGACTGTGAACGACTTAGCTATTTTCAGCAATACAGTGACCTCAGACGACCCCAGAGGAATCATGATGAAGAATACTATCTACCTACAGAGAAAGAACTGGTATCTGAAAACAGACTGATGCACACTATTTTCCTTCCTTCCTGAGTTTTCTTCCACAAAATGATTCATATGGAAATGTTTTACATGATTGCATGTGTATAAACGTTATCGGATTGCTTATCATCTCAGAGAGGGGATAGGAGAGGGAGGGATAAAATTTGGAACTCAAAACTTAAGAAAAACAGAATGTTAATTATTTTACATGTAATTAGGGAAAATATTATTTTAAAAAATTAATGTTTGTTTCTTCTTCATATTTGTTTTTGAAGATTCTGAACTTAAACACCAAATAAAATGAGTTTTTCCATATACATAGCAGAAAAGAAAAGGGAATTGTAAATGAAACTGCAAATTTCTATTGTGAAATACAAGTTAATTTGAAATGTAAGTAGTAGAAATGGGGAAGGGGGAAGGTCAGGAAAGGTCTCCTGAAAAAGGTGGCCTTTGAACTGAGTTTTGAAGAAAACTAGAGAGAAGGAGTTGGAGATGGCATGGAAGACAGAGTATAAGGGCACAGAGATAGGAAATGGGATGTCATGTGTAAGGAAAGTCAGTCTGACTGAACTGTGTGATGGGAATAGTAGAGATAAGGTTGGAAAGGTGGGTTGAAGCCAAATTGGGAAGGTTTTTAATGCCAACAGAGGAGGTGGTATTTGATTAAATCAAGAAATATTTTTGAGTCCCTGTTATGTATGACTTTTTTAAGCACATCATGTATTTCCTCATCAGTCTTTGGGTCACACAGTTTTGAGTCTTTTGACATTATTGTTCTGACATCATAGTGGGGGTGGCTAGGTGGCACAGTGAATAGAGCACTGGCCCTGGAGTCAGGAGGACCTGAGGTTAAATCCAGCCTCAGATACTTAACCCTTACTAGCCCCTAACACTAAACCCCAATTGCCCTGCCTTCTCCCCTCCAAGAAAAAAAAGCAAAAAACAGACAAACAAAAAGCAACCAAAAATGACATCATAGTGTTCAGTTATATAGTTAAAACAGGAGAATATTGGTGAGATAGAGTCCTATGATTGGGTATAGCTTGAATGGTGGTGATGGTTTGAGATTAGGTTTCCCTATATTACCTGGGCTAGAAGTATAGTGGCCACTCATGGGCCCAATCCCACTCTACTTCTGACCAGGACCAGTTTGCTCCCCTCAGGTAGCCTGATGGCTCCCTTCACAAGGCCAGTAAGCGTCTGAGTCTGGATTTAAATTCAGGTCTCCCTTCATCCAGGTATGATATTCTGCCCCTGGCCTTGCTACTATGTGCCAAACACAATACTAGGCACTAGAGACAAAAAATAAAACCATCCCCACTCTCAAAGAGCTTAACATTCTACCACGTGAAACAACATGTACATTACATAGTCAGTATAAAACAGAGTAAATATAAAATAAACACAAGATAGTTGGAGAGGGAGCCTGGATCTAGAATTAGAAGAGCCATCAGAAGCCCTCCATCTAGTCCAGGCCATCAGTTGTTACCCTTGAGGAAACTAAAGTCTGAGGAAGTTAAGGAACTTGACCAAGGCCAAATAGGTAGGAAGTATTAGAGCAGGATTTGAACCAAGGTCCTTTGTCTCTATATAGAATCCTCAAGGAGACTTGGGATGAGGGAAAGGGAAGGTACAAGGAATTCTATGAGGTGAAGGTGAGAAGTGAGTGCATTCCAGGCTTGAAGGAGGTGCCGTACAAAGGAATGGAGTTAGAGTGCCATCTGTGAGGAATTGAGAGAAGACTATTTCAAATAGATTGTAGAGTAGGAGAAGGGGAGGGAAATATGAAATTGGAAAGATATATATGATTGGAAAAGGAGGTGGACTGGTTAGGTATCAAGGTCAAGGCATAGGCAGACAGCCTCCATATTGTATCAGTTCCCATGGAATGTTTCAAGTCAAGAGGAAGGCTTCCATTGTCTTGGATATTGTCTCTATGGAGGATTCATGGAAGGCCAAGGCCAAGAATGATCTAAGATAAGAAAGGCATGGAGGGGTGCCAATCTGAATCTTTGAAAGGAGCACTCACATTGATGAGTGCATGGATCTGTGAAACTGCCTTGTGTAAAACTTGTGCTGGAAGGATCTGGAAGACTCAATGCCTGCCCTCAGGGAACTTACCATCAAGTTGAGCAGTTGAGATCTGTACTCAATCATTCATAGTTAATGATATGTTAATGAGCCTTTACTAAACCGTACTATTTGTCAGGCATTGTGCTAAGCACTGGAGATACAAAGAAAGGCCCTCAAAAAGCTGTGGTGCGACTGACTTTACTAGGCTCAAAGTAGAAGGGCAGCCACATGGTATGGTGGATAGAGCAACGGGCCTGTAGTCCAATGTTCAAATATGACCTCAGACACTTAACTAACTGTGTAACTCTATGCAAGTCACAACCAGTATCCGCCTTAGTTCTGTATCTGTGAAATGGGGACACACTGGAGAAGGAGATGGCAAACCACTCCAGTGTCTTTGCCAAGAAAACCTCGTGGACTTCATGTAGAGTTAGACACAATTTGACAACAGCAGACATAGAATATCGGGAATTTTTGTCATTTTTTTTTTTGTCAAGCTCTCTTGCTAGTTTCATAACCAAGGTGGAGAAATGGGCTGGATCACTCCGTTAGACAATCATATATACCAACTATGTTGGTTCTGGTTGGTGCATGTAAACAATTTGGAGGGTGGTCTCTAGTAGAGTTCCATGAGGCTCTATCTCTGTCTCTGCTCTATTCAGTATTTTTAGTAATGTCATGCTCATCAAATGGGTAAATTACATAAAATTCAGAGGTATGTAGGACCTCTGATGTAGTGAATCACAGAGAAGGCATGACCAGCACATAACAGCATATACAGAACTTGTCTTGGGTAGAAAAATTGCACGAGACAAACTGTCAGCTTCTTGATTTCTGCTACTCCCCTGACTCCATGATGATTTCTCCAGCTTTGAATCAGCCTCTTTTCTGACGCTTGCCCAAATCCTTGGATTTCACTATTCTCTGAACATTGGCTGTTAGAATGGTATGCTTTTATTCTCTCATTTCAAGGCTTAGACTACTTCCTCTTTCATTAGGACAGTTTCTTCCCTCTGCCCCAACCTCTTCCAGTTGGGTGGGCATTAGACAGAAAGGATAGCAACTATCCTGAATGAGAGAATTGAGATCCTCCTCCCCTAAATTTCAATGGGTCGGAACAGTGGCTTGATAATGGTAAGTCACAATTAGATAGTATTTTAAGGTTTAGAAAATGTTTTCCCCACTTCTTTGTGAGACAGGAGGCAAATATGATTAATCTCATTTTACTGATGAAAAAACTAAGGTCAGTAACTTTCCCACAAAGTAAGAAATGATTCATTTGGACCCCTACTCTATTCTAACCAGTATTAATCAGTTTGATACTTTCCATAAATCATATAGGGATCATTAGATAGGCTAGGTTCTTATAGCAGGCCTTTATAATGGACCTCAAACTTTAATGTAATGTTCACTATTTGCTTACCAGCTATGAAGCTCACTTGTGCAATCACAAGAATGCTGTCAAAGATAGCTCCATCCTATTTTACTCAAATTCCATGTTCAAACTCAGCATGGGTGGTATGCCTTGATTCTTTGGAAAGTCCCCCAACTTATTTTTGGATCTCTGGTCCACTCCCTCTTGTCCAACAAGGGCAGGTGACCATTTTATGATCACTTAGTCAGTGGAGATACTCCATTGCTTCATCCATCCCAAGACCCCACTACTGACATATCATTACTAGCTGATGAATCATTTTTTGGTCTTCAAAGCAAGGTTTAACAACCAATGGGATTCTATACTTTGTATAGCCCCTCTAGAGTGTTCAAGTATCTAATCTGATATAACTTGGAAAAAGGGGGCATCTCAGATCATGAGAAAGGTCTGGGGTCCACTTTTTGGAGAGGACCATGGACCCTTTAATAAAGTGCCGTTGGCTCAGAGCTCTGTCTCATTGGTTTTTCTTGCAGATTGGGCAATTATAATCCCCACAATGATCTCACAGATCGTAGCAGTAGTAGTAATAATAATAATAGTAACATTTATATAGTACCTACTACGTGCTGGACACTGGGCTAAGCCCTTCACAATTATTTTCTCATTTGATCTTCATAACAACCTTGGGTGGCAGGTGCTATTATTACCCTCATTTTATAGATAAGGAAACCAAGGCAAGCAGAAGTTAAGTGATTTGTCCAGGGTCACACATCTAGGCAGTGCTTGAAGCTTCATTTGATGTTAGGTCTTCCTGACTCCAGGTACCTTCTTATGCCTGGAATTTCCTCCTTCACCTTCATCACCCATTGAATTCCTACCCATCCTTTAAAGGAGGGTTCTTAACTTTTTTGTATCATGGACCTCATTGGCAGCCTGGTAAAGCCTATGAACTATTTCCCAATTTTCCCTTTTAAATACATAATATATACAGAATTACAAAGGAAACCAGTAATAGTGAAAATAAAAGTATAATTTTTTCCCCATCCAAGTTCATAGTTCCCCTGAAATCTATTCTCAGATCCCAAGTTAAGGACCCCTTCTTTAAAGAATAATTAAAACGCCAGTTCCTCTATGAAGCTTTCCCTGATACCCCTGGTACATAGCAACCTTCCTCAAACCTTACAAAACACTTTATTTTTCAACTCTATAATATGGTTATCATGTAAGATTGCACAGTCTCGTTATCTATGTGTCTTACTTGCTTTCTGAACTGTGAGCACACAGTCCTAAGAGGGCAGGAAACGAGGGTGAGAGGAGGCTGGCCAGGAGGGAACATTGGCATTGATGAGATCACAGCTTCATTTGAGTACTTATGTGACTCTTATAATAACTCTGTGAGGAATTGGTGAAAGCAGCAGAGAAGGAAGAGAGGTGAGTTGGGCTCGATATGAAAAATAAGAATGTCTAGCCAGTTCTCAAGGCCTGGTGAGCTGGAACCAGCTGTGGGAATAACAGATACAGGGAAAGACACAGGAACCCCGTTGTAGCTGGGATGGTGAGATTTGGACCAGGGGTCACAACAATAATTAACAAGCCCCAGGAATGGAAGGAGCATCCAGTGAGCATCCACGTGGTATATCGGTTGCTGTTCAGTTGTTTTCAGTCATGTCTCACTCTGTGATCCTGTTTGGGGTTTTCTTGGCAAAGACACTGGAGTGGTTTGTTATTTCCTTCTCCAGTTCATTTTACAGATGAGGAAACTAAGGCAAACAGGGTTAAGTGACTTGCCCAGGGTCACATAACTAATGTCTGAGGCCAGATTTGGACTAAGGAAGAGGAGTCTTTCTGACTCCAGAACCGGCACTCTATCCACTGCACCACCGAGCTACAAGTGGGTTGGTGCCCAAATGCAATGTGACACATATAATGATTATGAAAAATATGAAGAAGAGAGGGTTAATGGTCTATTTCATCCTCAATAGACTGGCAGAAATTACCAAAAAACGGAAAAGAAAGAAAAAAATGGAAAAAGAAAAGAGTGACAAATGATTCAGGACCTAAGGGGGAAACAGGCAAGATGATGGAGCTGTGAATTGGTCCAGCTATTCTAGAAAGCAATTTGTAACTATGTCTCTAAGGTTATACCCCTAAATTGTGCTTACTCTTCACCCAGCTATAAAACTTCTGGGCTTATACACCAAAGGAAAATGAAAAGAACACATATATACAAACAATATTTCTAACAACTCTTTTTGTTATTTTGTTAGGGATAAGAACGGGCTGCCCACCTATTGAGGCATGGCCAAACCAATAATGGTATATGGGTGGAATGGAAAAGTACTCTGCATGAGAAACGATGAAATGGATAGTTTCAGAGAAAACTGGGAAGACCTGTATGAACTGATGCAGATCAAAGTGAGAAGGATCAGGTGTACAATTTATTCAATAACAACAACTTTATAAGGAAAAATAACTTTGAAAAGACATTAGAACTCTGATCAATGCATTGGCCAACCACAATTACAGAGGGGCAAAGACAAAAGATATTACCCACCTGATGGGTGGAATCAAAATGCAGGATGACACATACATTTTTGCATATGGTCAATGAGTGAATTTTCTTTGCTTAACTATGCTTTTTTGTTATAAGGGCTTTCCTTTCTTTCTTTCCTTTCTTTCTGTGGTGCAGTGGATAGAGCACTAGATCTTCAGTTAGAAAGATCTGAGTCCAAATCCTACATTTGGCACTCCCTAGATAGCACTTAAGCTTTTGTCTGCCTCAGTTTCCTTATCTGCAAAATAAATATTCTACTTCACAAGGTTGTTGTGAGGATCAAGTGAGTATGTATATATATATATATATATATATATATGTATATATACATATACATATATATATATACATAGATATATATATATATATATATACATATACACACACACACACAGAGACACACACACACACATATAAAATGCTTTGCAAACCTTAAACCACTATAAAATTGCCAGTTATTATTATTATTCCTTCTTCCCTCCTTTCCTTTTTTTCTTTCTTTATTAGGAGAGGAATGGGAGGGAAAAATCAATGTTGATTACAAATAAAATTAAAATATAAAATTAATTCTTATCTTTTAAAAGAAGAGAGGGTTGGCTTAGTTTAGATTCCATTTGATGTGAAGAGATTGCGTAAGAGAACCTGGGCAGTGAATATCACCTTCTCTGGACTCTGATATTCCAGGGTTAGTTCACAGAATCACTGAATTTGAGAACTGGGAGGGATCTGACCAGACATCTATTCCAATCCATACCCCAAATCTATGCAGCGTTCCACACTCCTGGGCCTCCCACCTCTGTATTGGAGTAGGAGGTGTCTTCTCATATTTCTTTTGGGGGCCATGCTTATTCTTTGTAATTTTGCAGATTTCATTTTCAATTGTCTTGTGTTTGATATCCTTTCCATTTTTCACATTGTTGTGGCTATTGTATATATGGTCTTCTTGGCTAGACTTACTTTACTCTGAATCATATCATGTCAATACTTCCATGATTCTCTATATTCATATTTGTTATATCTCACAACATTCGTGTACCACAATTAGTTCAATCATTTCCCAGTTGACGGGCTCCTCCTAGGTCTGTAAATAAGATAGAAAAGCAGAAATACTAAATATATCCCTTACTGAGCACAATACAGTAAAATTATATTCAATAAATGGCACTTAAAACTCTTCATTTTAAAGAAACCTAAAAATAAGATAAATAAGTTGTCTTAAGGAATATGTGAGGGAAAGAATGAATCATAAAAACAACAGATCATTTCATCCAAGGAAATGACAACTATGAAATAGCATACCAAAACTTTAGGAATGGAGTCAAAGTAGTCTTTAGGTGAATTATTTATGTCTCTAAATACTCATAAACAAATAGAATGAACAGATCAATGAATTGGGCATGCAGCTAAAAGCCCTAGAAAAGTAGCAAATAAATTCCAACCCAACATGAAAATAGAATTCTGAAAAATCAAAGAAAAGAAACCTAGTCACCAAAAATTGAAGCAATAAATACAACCAAAAGATAGTTTTTAAAAAATCATAAAAGTGAAAATTCAGTTAATTTGATTTTTAAAAAGAAAAAACAACAATTTTCCAAAATTTAAAATGAAAAATTCACAACAAATGAAGAGAAAATAATGGAAATTATTAGAAACAATTTTGCCCAATTAAATGCCAACTGGACTGATAAAAAAATGAAGCATAAAATACTCAGATTTAAAGAATCAGAAATAAAGAATTTAAGTAACCCAATCTCAGACAAAGAGGACTAAACCCCAGAAGGACAAATGACCTACGTATAAATGATTATATGACACATTATCGGACTAGAGGAGATATCTTTGACATCTATGTATGAGAGTTCTTGAGTAGACAAGGTATTGATAGAATCACAGGAGAGGAAATGGACAATTTAAATTACTCAAAATTGAAAAGTTCTTCACAAACAAAATCATTGCAGTTGTAAGAGAATCAAAAAACTGAGAAAAGTCCTTGCAGAAAAATTTTTCTGATGAAGATCTGAAATCTAAGAAAAGATGGAGCAGAATAACTACTAATACTTTTTCCATAATGACTACCAAAGACAGTAGAAAGAGCAGGGGATAAATTCTGGGAGACCTGAATTCAAATCCAGCCTCAGATGCTTATTGACTGTGGGACCCTGGGCAAGTCACTTTTCTGGGAAATGAAAATACAAGTAGTACCTTCCTCCCGAGGTGGTTGTAAGGATAACATGGCCCAATATTTATAAACTACTTTTCAAATTTTAAAACACTAGCCAAATGCCATCATTGTTGTTCTTGCTTTAGTCTTGGAGATTTGCCTAGGGCACACAGGAAATGAGTGACTTGCCCACAGTCACATTAGCCTCTATGTGTCAGAGGAAGTCCTTGATTCCAGGCCTCCCTCACTTCAGCCCGGCTCTCCAGCCAGTCTCCCCCATTAGGCTTGCCACTACAGTAAGGACCAAGTAAGGTAAAATCTGTAAGTTTCCACCTCACCATCAGCTATTATTAAGAACAGAACACATTGCCTACTAGCAGCCCAGAGCCTCCAGGGAAATCTCCAGCCCTGGGAGGGGGGTCGGTATAAGAGGCTTACTAACAGGATAACTCACCAGGAGGTTTGGTCTGCTAAACAGAGGCAGCACCACCCCCTCCCCCCTACTCTACACCCCCACCACCATGTCTAACCATATAAGTATAGTATCTGTACACTTACATTTACTAGACTGCTTTCCCAGGCACTAGCAGACAGGAGTCAGACTGATGAGGACTTCATTTAAGAGCAGCCCTCCTCTCCAAAGGAAATTTACCAACCTCTGTGCTCAGCCTCATCCATCTTACTCAACATTGGTGCATCCCACAACCATCGCCATTTGTCTTATTCTCCTGAATAGAAGACAGTGCTAATCCAGACCACTTTGGGTCACTCCCAATCCTCCTTTTCTCTCCTCTCAGCACGTTAACCATCACCCCACCTGATCTGAACAAGGTAGAGCTGGTTTTCTGCGTTGATCACGTATGACACTTTCTGTCTCGTAACCATGTCTGAACACAAAAATCCTTACCTCCCTTTGTGTTTCCCACAGACTGGTATTTAATAAATCCTGAAGTCAGATCAAAGGATTGTCAGGCTACCGTGCCTCCAGACAGGAAGAGTGGGTCTTTCAAAACTATAGTTGGAAAACTCAGGGACCAGGGTGCTATCTCCCAATCACAACAGCTTTCTTCCTCCTTTAGAAGCCTTAGGACCCGGGACCAGTTCAGTCTTGAGCTCTTCTGAGCTTTATGGGATTATTGTAAGGACTTCTAAGCATAATCCTTTTTTCCAGAGGGTTTGGAAGGACCTCAACAGTCTCCGTGTTCCATGCTAAGAGATCATCTCCATGGGAGACTTAAATTCCCTGAGTTAAATCACCTCATAAAATTAAGGCCTGCAGTAACAGCTGAAAGCCCCTTGCCTCTTGATTGGAATATCGACTAACTACCAGTTTCCCAGGTGTTCCCCTCCATGATGAATCAACACCAGTCTTCCAGCCTTGACCTGTGTACCAGGTCCAGGCTCCCCTATTCTTCCCAGCCCATCCACCCCTAATGCCTCTTCCTATTTGACCCAGATATGAACCCTATAAAAACCTACAGGGCCTTACTACTTTTTCTGCCCTGTTTCACTAGAGATCCCAGAGGATCTGACCCTGTCTATACCCTCCCTGACTGCCCTGCCTCATATTTCCTTTCAATAAAACTTGCTTTTTCCCATTCTCTCTAACTCCTGCCTTGTGCTGTATTGTCTTGGGGTGCTGTGTTGTCTTGGGGCACTGTCTCCCAGCCTCACCAATTTTCTCCTTTAGAAGCATCAGTCATGATCTAGGGTTGGGACTAACAGTCTTGGCAGCTACCCCAATCTCCCAGGTCATGGTTTAGGGAATGTCAAATGTAAGGGCTCAAGGAGGATCAGCAAGTCGAAACTCTCTCTTTCTCTCCAACACCGGGGCTGTGACTAGGTTTGCCTGGCCCTCAACCAACAATGCCCCTTGAGCTCTTTCCATTGGCAATATAATTGACACACACATGAAAGATTGTTTCCTCTCTTTATACTCTACTTTGGAATCTGGAACCTCTCTAAAGCTGCATTAAGACAATTCTGTTGGCACACCTTTCTAGAACCCAGGGTCACCTCCCTACCACCGCTACTACAAGAGTAGGCCTTTATTGTGTACTTATAGTCATATACGTGTACACGCTTATCTAATTCAAGACATTTAATGGCCATTTTCTATGTGTAAAGCTAAGCCTTGAGTAAGTTTCACAGTGTCACTACACCACAGTCTTAGAAGCTTATTAATAAAATCTCAGGTGTCCAGATACTTCAGGTAATCAATTATTCTGCATAGTCAATTTTTATGGATATTCCCCTTTTATTCATCATAACTATTTTATTTTGGGCAGAAACTTTCTTTTAAAAATGAATTTTTATTGATAGCTTTGGTTTTTCCCAATATTTCCCATTGGTGTTTCCCAATATTTTTTTCTCATCCTCTTCTGCCCCCTCCTTGAGAGTCAGGACTTAAAAACAATAAAGAAAAAAAATCCAACAGTTCAGCAACACTAATAAATTCATTGGAAAAGTCTTAGCATCATATGCAATGTTCAACACCCATAGTCCCCCATACCTGCAAAGAAGTTGATGGAAGTGTCTTCTCATATCTCTTCTTTGGGGCCAAGGTTGGTCATTATGATTTCATAGCATTCAGTATTGGTTGTTTTGTTGTTCTTTGATATAAATCTTTTTATTTTAAAAACTGTATTATTCAAGCCACTACCCAATTGATAAATGGTCAAAGGATATGAACAGGCAGTTTTCAGAAGATGAAATTAAATATATCTATAAGCATATGAAAAAATGTTCCAAATCACTAGTGATTAGAGAAATGCAAATCAAAACAACTCTGAGGTACCACGTCTTACCGGCCAGATTGGCTAAGATGACAAAACAGCAAAATGGTAAATGCTGGATGTGGAAAAATTGGAACACTAATGCATTGTTGGTGGAGCTGAGAACTGATCCAGGCATTCTGGAGAGCAATCTGGAACTATGCCCAAAGGGGTATAAATAAGTGCATACCCTTTGACCCAGCAATACCACTCCTAGGGTTATATCCCAAAGAGATCAGTGAAGTGGGAAGAGGACCCATATGTACAAAAATATTTATAGTGGCTCTTTTTGTGGTGGCAAAAAATTGGAAAACAAGGGGATGCTTCAGTTGGGGAATGGCTGAACAAGTTGTGATATATGAATGTAATGGAATACTACTGTGCTGTAAGAAATGAGCAGAGACTTCATAATAACCTGGAGAGACTTATATAAACTGATGCTGAGCAAGAAGAGCAGAACCAGGAGAAATTTGTACACAATCACAGACACAATGTATATGTGATGACTAACTTCAATAGACTGGGCTCCTCTCAGCAATATGAGATTATAAGACACCTCCAAAAGACTCATGATTGAAAGAGATGTCCACATCCAGAGAAAGAGCTACAGAGTCTGAATGCAGATTGAAACAAACTACTTGCTCTGTTTCTTTTTATTGTTTTGTTTTATTTCCTTGTTCCCACTGATCATTCCATCAGTTACAATCCTTCTTTACAACCTAACTAATGATTAATGGGAAGATATTTGTAGATCCTACATCCCAGTGCACACCGCCATGATGGGGCAGGGGAGAGAGAGAGGGAGAAAATCTGAAACTCAAGGGACTGTGGAACTGAATGTTATAAACCAGAAGTAAATAAACCAATTTAATTTTTTAAAAAATGTATTATTATGCCTTTACTTGCATTCTCAAACAGAGTACATTGAACATACTTTATTTTTTCTTAAGGACTCAGGAGTAGGGGAAGAAGATTGACACAGTGGAAAAAAGCCTTCAATTTGGAGCCAGAGGACCTGAGTTCAAATCCTTCCTCTGCTACTTATTACCTGTGTGACCTTAGGCAGGTTCTCCTCCTTCCATGATGCATCTTCCACGACTACCCTTTCTAGTACAGGCTATGCCTTCATTCACTGGTCAAGTTGTAGAATTGGAATACTTCTTGCTCACTGCTAGGTTCTCCCCCTCCCTCTATTACTCAGTAACCTCTCCTCCTTTGAGGACCATGCTGTTCATACCTACCACCCAATCAAAATTCTGGCAGCCATTGTCTACGGACCTCCAGGCCATTCCTATTCCTCAATGAGTTCTCTACATGGCTCACACTTTTTCTCTCCTTTATAATTCCTGCTGGATACATATTGCCTGACTCTCTTTCAACCTCCCTAACCACTTAGTTCCTCAAACTACCCACTTTAAATGACCTATTCCTCCACTTGATCTCACCCTCCCACGGAGCTGTTCACACCCTTGATTTTGCCACTGCCCTTGTTTGTATCACCTCTGTGTTCAAGAATGCTGAAATCCCTTTATCTGACCATTATCTATTGGCTTTCTATTTCTCTGACTTTAATAAGATTGGGGTGGCCAAGGAGACCCTATCAACATCAACTGCCCCTGAGGTGCCACCTTGGAGGCAGCCAGTGGTGCAATAGATAGAGCAGAGCCCTGGGTCTAGAGTCAGGAACACGAGTTCAGATCGAATTTCACACACTAGCTGTGTGACCTTGGGCAAGTTATTCAACCTCTGTTAGTCTCAGTTTCTCCAACTGTAAGATGGGGATAACAGCACCTATCTCCCACCGTTGTTGTAAGGATCAAATAAGATTATATTTGTAAAACACTTAGCACAGTGCCTGGCACATAAGGCACTAGATAAATGCCAGCTATGATTATGATTATGATTAATACTCCTTGACCTTTCCCACTACAGTCTGATCAATGCTTACTTCTGTTCTACTAATGGATCCTAATTCTCTTCCTTAGAGTCTGACTCAAAACTTTGGCAGGCTTGGATCTCTTCCTCTTCTCTGATTTTCCTGTTTTTAAGTATCGCTCAGTTATTAACAACACAGATAAAAGGGTACCCAGCAGACTTCTTCGCTTATATCTGTCAGCTGCCTTTTATCACCACCACCTCCACCATCATCACAGCATCTCCATCCCCATCCCCATCACCTTTACCATCACTACTACCACTCTCACCACCCACAGTGTTATCTACACCACCATTCCATCACTACCACCTCCATCATCACAGCATTTCCATCTCCATCACCATCATCTTTACCAAGACTGCTACTCCTACCACCACCTCCAATATTATTTCCACCATCCACCATCATCACTACCACCATCACCAAAGTACCACCACCCTCACCTTTACCACTACCACCTCTATTACTACTACCTCTACCACTATCACCATCACCTTTGCCATCACCACTACCACTACCATCACCCACAGTATTATCTCTACTACCACCTCCATTACTACTAGCTCCAACAAATCACCACCATCATCACTTTATCATCACTACTACTTACTACCACTACCACCAACATTATCTTCACCACCACCACCAAAATCACCACCATCTCTATCATTATCACTACCACCATTACCATAGTACCATCACTACCACTACCCACCCCACTATCCCCTCTATGGGATTATTCTCTCTCTCTCTCTCTCTCTCTGTTTTTGTCTCTCTCTCTGTCTCTGTCTGTCTGTCTCTGTCTGTCTCTCTCTGTCTCTGTCTCTGTCTGTCTCTGTCTCTATCTCTGTCTCTCTCTTTTTCCAATTCTCACAGCTCCCAGTTACCTCTTATATTTATGGCCTTATTCTGGTTCTGGAATTTCCTTGAGGGCAGGGGCCATGTCTTTTTTGTATTATGTACTTCCTACTCCTCAGCACCTGGTATATGTTGGCTATTAGGCACTTATTTATTAAACAACCAGGTTGTTGGACAGTTATTTAAATATCTGGATTACTGATTGGCTGGTTGACTGACTGGCGATGTCATTCTCTATCTGACTGACTGACAAATAGACTGACTTGTTGGGTGCTGGTTCACTGGCTGACTAATAGAAAAGAGGCAAAAAGCTAGGAAAGGGACTAGAAACAATGGCACCAGCACCTGTAATAAGACATGGTATATGTGCATGATAGAGAGAAATATAGTCCCTTCTCCCCCCAAACCAAAGACAAAGATCATACCTATCTTATGGTAAATAAAGACTTTAATTTCCTGGAGAAAAAAAGTAGTGGAGACTAAAAGGGCAGTAAATCCTCCATGTGCAGCTCATAAAGTGGGGAGAGGATGAAACGAAGCTGATAAATTCTGCGACTTCATATTGAAGAGAGCGTCCTTGATGGCATTATGGTTCAAAGAGATGTAGATCAGAAGGCAGCACCACATTCCAATTATTAGAATGGTGCCCACAGTCAGAGTGGCAACTTTCCTGCTGTAAGATGGAGTTAGACTGGAAGAGAGAAAAGGGTAGTGAGAGGAGAATAGAGAGAAGAAAGGAGGATGGAGAGTGGAGAAGAGGAAAGGAGAGAGAGGAAAGAGGAAAGAGGTGGGAAAAGGGAGGGGAGAGAGGAGGAGAGAGAAAGGGAAGGGAGAGAGGAGGGGAAAAAGGGCAAGAGAAGAGATGAAAAGAGATAAAAGAGGGGAAGGGGAAGGAAAGAGGAGAGGAGAAAAGATAGAAGTGGGGAACAAAGGAGAGAAGAAAAGAGGAGAGGAGAGGGGAAAGAAGAGGAGAGGGAAGGGAGGGAAGGGGAGAAGAGAGGAGAGGAGGGAAAAGGAGAAGTGAGGGAAGGAGAAAAGGGTACTGGGGAAGGGACCAAAAGATGCATAGGGAAGGCATGGGGAAGAGGTATATTCCCCATCTCCTCATTCTCTTCCAGGGCATCAAGATGGAACTTTAGAATATTCTGGGTCTCTTTAATGTTACAGTTAGGCACTGGAAATGTCACTCCAGTTTTCACAGTCTGGTGAGTTCCATCACTGGTATCAGTTGTTCTACCTATGCCACCTGGGTGACAAGCAGCTCTCTGTGCCCAAGGAGTCTGGATGTCCATAGACATGGTACCAGACACAACTAGGTCTATGCAAACAGGGTGGTGCCATGAGGATATAGCTGCTTTGGGGTTTCAAGGAGTCCATGCCAGAACTCAATTTCCTGTTTTCCCCATCTTCCTGTGACCTCCCCAAATATCATCTAGATCTGGAATCCAACCTTGGGGAGGCTGCTGGAGCTGCTACCACTAGAACCCCAAAGGGACTTCTCTCTCAATCCCCCTTTTTAGGGAGCACAGAAATAGCATATACAAGATTCCCCAGGTGAGGTCTCCATCAGTAATGCTTATGAATCTGTAGTAAGGAAGAGATTCACAAAGCTCACAAAAAGCTCTAATGATTCAAACAAGAGGGCTATTCCCTGCCCTCCAACCCTCACTGCTACCCAAGAGATATACTTTCCTTTGCCATCTTTTTGCCCTTCCTCCTTTACTTCCCCTTCCCTCTCAAAATTCCTGATTTGAAGGCTAGAGATCTTTTTAGTTTGATCCAGATCCTTAGGGCTATTGTAATTTGAAAATCAAGGCTAAATGAAACAGGATCTTACCTCCCCAACCTTGGCATTAGTAGGGAGGTGTCAAGAAAAAGGGAGGAAAGGAAGGGATGGGGAGTAAACAGTTAGGTGCCTAGCACTCACTTGGGCACCAGACCAATTGGTCCTAGTATATTTCCCATTTCCCTCTTCTCCCACACCCAGAAAACTAGAAGGAAAAGAGTTTGATCAGAAAGCCACCTGGAAAGTTCTCTGTGCCTCACTTACTTTTTCAACCCTTTGCCAACTTTTGTACACATTTCAACTCAGTCATATTCATCATCATGGTCTCATGGAAGAAAAAGAATTGAGGGACACTTGGAGCAAAGCCAAGAGGAAAGCCAGTGGTCTGGACTCTTAGGTCCCTGTACTTCTCTCAAGAGGGGACCATAACAACATGACTCACTTAGAGACGCTTTGGGGCTTTCCAAAATTCTTTATCACCACCCTGAGATTGGATAGGGCAAGGATTATCCCTTCCATTTTATAAATGAGAACCCTGAGACTCAGAGAGATGGCATGACTTTCCTAGGGTCACAAAACTATTTAGGATCAAAACCAGGACAACAGAGGCCTTTTTTTTTTCTAGATGTATTTTCGCTGGCATAGAGAATCCCTCTATCAGTGAAGATTGATTCTTTCTGAACAATTTATAAGCTTAGAGAGTTGCCTAGATCACTTTAAGGTTGAGTGACTTGACTATGGTCACAACGAGACTGTGTCAGAGGTGAGACTTGAACCCAGACCTTCCTGACCCTTTATCCACTATGTCACATTGCCTCTCAGAGGACTAACAGGGAAAAAAAAAAGGCATTGTAGTTTTTCAAGACCGAGCCCTGTGGTCCAGGGTAAGTGGGTGACTTATTTTGGGCATGGGCCAAGGTGGTTGAGAAGGCCCTTGTTGATAAACTGGTTTTCAGTATTGTCTTACAGAGACTGTAGAGTTGTAGGTACTCCCCCATTCCCTTTGCTATTCCTGGTGCCCCTTGATGTACACACTGCTTGACTTTGTAGTAGTGAGTAGGCAGGGTTGTGTTGTTGGCAGAATCCATGAGCTTCCCTGCTCCCCTCCCACATCTGTTCACAGCGGTCCTACTTTATGTCCTACCCAAGCAGACATCTCAACATTTCTTACATCTCTTAGAGCTCTAGCTCAGTGGTTCTCAACCTTCCTAATGCCACAACCCTTTAATACAGTTCCTCACGTTGTGGTGACCCCCAACCATAAAATTATTTTCATTGCTATTTCATAACTGTAATTTTGCCACTGTTATGAATCGTAATGTACATATCTGATACACAGGATGTATTTTCATTGTTACAAATTGAACATAACCCACAGGCTGAGAGCCTCTGCCTATCAGGTAGATGGCACAGTGGACACAATGTCAGACCAGGAGTCAGGAGGACCTGAGTGACAGCCATGCCTCAGGCATATACTAACTGGACGACCCTTTGCAGATCATTTCATATTTCTCAGACTCAGTTTACTTACCTGTAAAATTATTTTAAAAAAATAATAGCACTTACTCACATATTGATTGTGAGGATGAAATAAGACACTATGCCAAGCACTTTGTGAACCTTAAGGCTCTCTCTACATGATGGCTGCTATTTTTATAAGTCTGGTGATGAGCGGGGCACCCCAGGGGAGGAGACTGGCCCTTTTTATAGGGGTCTGCTTACCTGATACTGCTGTAGTTTTTCTGGGAATGTGACAAACTTTTCTCCTGAATGGGATGGAAATAACACAAGATAGATATTTTCCCCGTCCGAGATGGAACCCCCATCAGAGAGGACTAGAGACTAAAACAGGATGGTACAACTCGTTGGGACCACCGTCATGGTCTTGGAGCAATTATGTATCAGAAGTGACTCTGAAGTGACCATGGCTTACTTAGTGATTCCTTCAGACTTAGAGGGCAGTAACAGCACAAAGGGATCCATGGGGCAGAGAGAACAGGAGAGAAGAGGTGGCTTCAGGGAGTGAGGAAGGTGTGACCATAGTGGTAAAGACATTGCAGGAAGGAGAAGGAAGCAGAGAAAGGAAAGACATTGGCAAGGCTACCTAGAGAAGGGGCTGGGACCAGGATGAAGTACAGGGAAATGACCTTCACTTACAAAATAGATGTGACCACTAAATCTCTCAGATGAGCGTTTCTTCTTTGTGTGTCGGTGGTGATTCTTCCTGTGAGGACAAAGAATGATCAGTCCTGGCCCTTTCTATGGCCTTGGCCTTTGGGTCTGTACTGGTATCTTCTGTCAGACCCATTAGCTTGAGCTCCTCAGTGTGACTTTCATTCTTTGTGTATCCCTCAATGCAGACAGATGTCCTAAAGATCTAGGCATCAAGGGGCACGAACTCAAGATGGGTTGAAGCCTACTGATAATAATTCCTTGTCCTGACCCTAGGGCAGCCCAGAACAATGGGGCATCTGGAAGGCTAGGGAGCTACAAAATTCCTTATCTTACTCCAACAAAGTAAAGTGAGAACATTTTGGGGTGGGGGGGAAGAGTTATACTCACAGCTTTTTGTTTGTCTGTTGCTTTAAAATTTCCATTTTCTCTTTTAACTCCTTTCTCATGCACTTTAGGAAAGAGGGTTTAGAGTTAAAAATCTTCAGTTGACAGAGGCCTTTGGAGATTCATTTTCCAACCCCCACATGAAACTCTGTGATGACCCCAAATAGGACCTTGCTTCATGAAGACTCAAGAGTATTTTGCTGTCTCTTTTTAAATGAATCTTCACTATATTTTTGTGAAGCCAATAGGAAGGAAATCTAATTTCTATCCTCATTGCCCCATTAGACAGATAAAAAAAGACACACAAGTGATTTCAATTAATGAAGTATCACTGAATTTTGTGCAGAACATGCATTGGGCACTGGGATAAGGAGGAGGACAAAGAGGTTAGAAGAGACTTGGTCCCTGCCCGAAGTATAGAAAACTTTGTCACAATCAGCAGGACAGGCAAGGAACAAAAGATGAATCTCCTGATTTCCATGTGCATTCAAGTATAAAGTCTCAGGAGCTGTGCATAAGAAGATAAGGAACCTGGTCTGGCCTCTCCTGTGCTTGTAGGACGGGAAATTTGCTTATTGCCCAGCTGCTATCTTTTCTTCCTTGGTGTTTTCAACCATTTACATAGCTTCAATTTTCTTTCTTTTTTTTTTAAAATAGTAATTTCCCACCTCCCCATTACATGTAAAATTTTTTAAACATTAATTAAAAAAATTTTTTTGAGTTCCTTTTTTTTCCCTTTACTCTGTTCCTCTCCGCCTCCTGAGGGAGTAAACAATCTGATATAGGTTATACATGGGCAGTCATGTAAAACATATTTCCACGTTAGTCTTTTTGTGAAAGAAAACCAAAAAAAAGGAAGAAAGTAAGTGAAAAATAGTATGCTTCAGTCTGCATTCAGACTCCATCAGTTCTTTCTCTGTAGATGGATAGCATTTTTCATCATGAGTCCTTTGAGATTGTCTTGGGTGTTGCTGAGAATAGCTAAGTCATTCACAGGTGTTCCTCAGACAATATTGTTGTTACTGTGTGCAGTGTTCTCCTGGTTCTGCTCACTTCACTCTGCATCAGTTCATGTAAGTTTTTCCAGGTTTTTCTGAAATCCTGCATTCGTCATTTCTTATAGCACAATAGTATTCTATTACAATCATATACTACATACAGTTTCAATTTTCACCTCCATTAGGATGACTTTTAAACCTACCTCTTTAGCCTTAACTGAAACAACTTTCAACTGAGGACCTCTCCTCTCTGTATGTGCCCTGTCATTGTCTCAAGTTAATCATCTCCATCACTGAATTCTTCATCTTTCCCTCCCAAATGACTCCATTTGCCAATCACCTCTGTCAATGGCACCACCATTTGTAAGGTTCAGATGAAAAAATATATATGCATATATAGCACTGTATGAGTATCAGCTCTTATGATTCACACAGCCATCACTCTGTTTCAAGCCCTTGTCACCTCTCAATAGGATGATTGCAATAATTTTTCCTAATTACCCATTCTGCTTATGGAGGGGGACGAGCCTATGCAACAGCTAAACTGGTCTACTGTTGCTCCTTGAAATTAATATTTTATTTCTAGTCTCCATGATGCTGCATAGGCTTGTCTCCCCCCTCCCCCCCACCCCCCACCCCCGACACAGAATCACTCTTAGAATCCTTGTGCCTTTCAAAGTTTGGTTAGGTTTCATCTCCTGTACAAGCTTTTCCTGACCTTTTATCTTACATTTTATATACATCATAGCATATATCATACCATATCACATCATGTCATGTCATGTTATGTTACATTACATTATGTTACATTATATTATACTACATTATGTTACATTATATTGTTACGTTACA
>CM053584.1:59911337-59926305 GCA_028627135.1 Pseudochirops cupreus | reverse complement strand
TTATATTATGTTTTATGTTATGTTATATTATTACATTGTATTATATTATATTATCATATTATATGTCATGTTTTATTATACTATACTATGTTATATTATGTTATATCATGTAATGTATTATATCATTATATATGTGTGTATAGGTATACGTACTTGTATACATACAGATACAATTACATATTATATTCTCTTAAAAGAATGCAAGTTCCTTGGGGGACTTTTCATTCATTTTCTTCATTTTTTTCCAGACCCTAGCATAGTGCCTTGGCACAATTTTTTTTTGAGGGCTTGGAAAATAGGAGGTCTTTCCAAGCTCCCTGGTTTGCTAAATCTTTTCATTGAGGCAGATAGGCAATTCTTTTGTGATTTGTACCTATAGAGAGCTGCCCGAGATCCTGGAAAAGGAAGTGATGTGCCTTGGCTCCTACAACCAGTATGTGTCAATGGAGAACCTGAAGCTGAGCCTTCCTGATCCTTCAAGGCACATTATCCCCTCTATCCACTATTTCCCAGGGTGCCTCTTGCATTGCACATAGTAGGTGCTTGAGAAATATTTGTTGATCCAAATACAGGAGCAAGAACTCACTATTTGACAAAAAGCTGCTGGGAAATCTGGTAGGCAGTCTGATGGGAACTATAGATTAACATGTCATACTTCATGAAGTAGCCAGGTGGTGAATTGGATAGAACACTGAGTCTGTAGTCAGGAAGATTTGAGTTTGAATCAAGCCTCAGATACTTACCAGCTTGTAATCCTGGGCAAGTCACTTTAATCTCTGTCTGCCTCAGTTTCCTCATCTGTAAAATAGTACCACCTACCTCCTGGGATTGTTATGAGGATCAAATGAGCTTGCAAAGTGCTTAACATGGTGCCTGATGCATAGAATATTGGCTGTTATTTTTATTATTATCATATATCAAGACAAGCTCCAAATAGATATGTGACTTAAAGAGTGACACAAACTTAAAGGAGCAATGTAGAAGTTACCTTTCAGATCTACGAAATGTGGAAGAGTTAATGACCCTTAAAAGAGAGAGAGAGAGAGATCAGCAACATTGTGCAATGTTCAACTATCAGTGACTCAACTCTTCTCAGCAGCACAATGATCCGAGACAAGTACAAGACAAGTACTCTTGAAAGAAAATTCTATCAACATCCAAATAAAGAAATGATGGACCCTGAATGTAGATCAAAGCATATTTTTTTCACTTAGTTTATTCTTTTTCAGGGTTTTTTCCCCTTTCGATCTGTTTCTTCTTTCACAACTGTGACTAATATGGAAATGTTTTACATGATAGCACATCTATCACCTATATCAAATTGCCTGCCATTTTAGGAAGAGAGGAGAGAGGGAGAGAAATTTGGAACTGAACATCTTGTAAAAATGAATTCTAAAGTGAGACAAAAAAGGAGAGAGTAAGTTAATGTCTACCATGTCTTTGCCTACTGAGGAGAAATTAGAGACTAGAGTTAGATACTTTCCTGTGGTAAAAGCTGGTGGAATGAGAATTGTGGAAATAACCCTCACAGCAAAGAAGCCAAAGAAGAGAGAGATAAGGATGATCAAGAATAGGAAAGCACGAGCCCACCTAAACCAACTTATACATTGCTGGTGTTATTGCAAAGGGTGACAAAGAGTTCCCCCTGCTGCAGCTCAGGTGGCTCACTAAAAACCATATCCTATGGAAAAGCATCCTTCTCACAGGATGATACAACATATCCCACAGCCCCGCAAGTGAAGGTCCTGGTACCACCCTGCCAGTCTGGTTCTTGGAGAAGAGCACATGATTTCATCTCAGGTTTGACATTTATAGAGCAATAAGAATTGGTCCATTTTTTTTTCTATTTTTAGCTCTGTAGAGAAATTTAAGACAAAGCATATCAGTAGCCTTCTTTGCCTTATATTTCTTTGTTTACTGACTGCAAATGGATCAGATACCCATGGATCTTGTTCACCTCAATGGAAACAACACTTGAGTCTCATTTCCACACACCCCCTCCCATATCACAGATCTAGGATTCTTACTCAATTTAACCTTATCTGTGGTTTTGCTTAGGGAATACAGTGATGTTTTTAAAAGTTAGTTTTAGTAGTTCTGAAGTTGCTTTTGGTTTGTGCCATGAAGTGAAGTATGATATTTGAAAACAATTGTAAAAAATTTTGGGAAAGGTGAGGCAAAGATTAGGGGGGAAAATGGGTCATTTTATAATCTTGTTTTTATCAGACACTAGAACCTTCCCATGTAGTCCAGAGCAAAATGGGGGAGTCAGTTAAAATTTCACACTGTTCTTTCAATGAGTAACCGCAAGAGATATTTCCTTTAAGAGTCTTGTTGCTGGAGAATGAGAATCCAAGAAGGCTCACTCAAAATGGAACATCTTGCTTTGAACCACAGGATTGGGGAATTTGTTATATCCCAGAAGGTCTTGGCTTGAGAAATAGGTAAGTTTATGGACCTCTGTCATCACCTTGTTAGTTTGGATTTGAGGAGGACTCTTAGGACTCCCCTAACATTATGGTGGGAGGGTGAGAGAGGTGATTCATGGATAATAAGATAATTTAAAATTTTATTATTTAAATTTAATTTTAAATTAATAAGAAAATTTAAAACAGGGGGCAAGAATAGCCCAAAACCCACCAAGTTTACAAAGAGATCCAGTTTTCCTACAAAGGGAGATTAATCCCACTGTCAAGGAAAGATAAACATATTCCACTTTAGTTGGAGCGATTTGTTTGCAGACCTCACAACTGTGGTCAGACTCTCCTTTGCCCTAATTACATAATTATTCCTGCTCATGTGTAAGTGGTTGATGTCACTCTGAGTTATTTTGTGGGTGATTCTTGCCTGTTGAGGTTTGTAAGACTGCGCTAGAATGATTACTATGCCATTTCCCTACTGGAAAATAAACTCATTTTGGTTATTTGCATATGAAAAAAAGCTCTCTGAAACAACACAATTTTGTGGAGAAAGTATTGCCTGTTAATTAGGATACTAGCAAGTTTGATTTGAAGCTGTTTGTAGGGGCAGGTCAGCCCCAATAAATGAATGGGGTCTGCCTCTATGAAGGGCTGCCTGCCTACAACACCAATCATCCTCAGATAAAATGATGAAATCAACAGCCATCAATTGGGCCCTTGATCCCTTGATCAATTTCTCTTAACCCTCCTCTCAAGAAAGATCTATGATATCTGTTGATCCTATATTTGAGTGCATGCCGCCATGATGGGGGGGAGGGGATGCATGGGGGGATGGGGGGTTGGGGGAGAGAGGAGAGGGAGGGGGAGAAAATTTGAAACTCCAGGGACTACGGAACTGAATGTTGTAAACTAAAAGTAAATAAACAAATCAATTTAAAAAAAGAATGTTCGCAGTTCACATTGTTTCATGTTTTCAAGAAAATTTAGGGTTTTCTTAGCTCTAGATTAACAGCAGGCTAGTTTCCCAAGGCCACATTGTCTCATCCATGTTCTTTAATAACAGCAGAAGTATCGACGTGAACATTTTCTGCCTCCGTAAGGCACTGTATTTTATTATTACTTCACAGGGAGAACATACACCCCGAGGCTTGCTGCTTGATATTCCTACAGAACCTGTGCCTAAAGACTTGATATCTCCTCAGAGCTCTGTTCAGAAATAAACATTTCAAATAGGAAGGGGAGAGCTTTGTAACACTTGAGGAAACAATTGGAAGTAGATTTGATCTACTGCAATCTATATATCACACCCTCTGCTGTAACCATAGTTTAGGAAGCTTCTCCCTCCATTCCCCCTTTTCAAACCTCCACTGAGAAATAGCTGGAAATGATAACCTATTATGCTTCCAAAATTTTTATTCTATGTGTATCTTGGATGTAGTATGTATCTACATGATCCAAGTCACTGAAAAGAAACAATTATATCAAGTGCTTCCTTTTATAGTTAATCATTTGTGTTGTTCAGTAATAAAAATTGTGCCTGCCTTCCTCTCCTTCCCCAGCCAAATGAATACTAAAATTGTCTAGACATGTAATTGGGGAAAAAAAATACTATTTAAAAAAAAGTTAGAGAGATACATAGAAGGTAAAATGGATCATTTTGATTGTATAAAATTAAGAAAATTTTACAAAAACAAAACCTATGCAGGTAAATTAGAACTGGAGTACAATTTTTGCAGTAAGTTTTTCTGATAAAGATCTTATTTTCAAGATAGTGAACAGATTCAAGCTTATAAAAGAAATAAGAATAAGAACCATTCTCCAACTGATAAAAGGATAGCAGGCTGTCCAACTGTCGGAGGAAGAGATCCAAGCTGTCAATAGTCATACTGATATGAATAGCCAGTGCTCTCAATCATTAATAATTAAAGAAAGGCAAATTAAAATACCTCTGAGGTTCCACCTCATGACAATCAGGATTGGTAAAAATGACAAATGCTGGAAGAGGAATGGGGAAAGAAAGGTATATTAATGTACTGTTAGTAGAACTGTGAATTTGGTCCTGCCATTTTGGAAAGCAATTTGGAATTGGAGCCTAAAAGTTACTAAACTATGCAAACTCTTCAACCCAGTGATACCAATAGTAGGTCTTTAACTCCCAAAAGATAAAGAGAATCATATCTACAAAAATATTTATAGCAGCTCTTTCTGTAGTGACAAAGAACAAGAAACTAAAGGAGTACCCGGCAACTGAGGAATGGTTGAACAAATTGTGGTATCGAACCTGATTTGAATTTTACTATTAGATTGTAAGTTCCCCATGGGCAGGGCCTCTTTAGCCTCTTTTGTATCCCCAGCACTAAGTTACTGAAATGTAGTAGGGACATAAAAAATATTTATTAACTGACTATTGATCTACAAAAAGTGATAAAAAGAACGATTTCAGAGAAGCCTGGGAAGCCTTGTATGAACTTGATGCCAAGTGAAGTAAACATAACCAGAACAATTTATATAATAAAGATGAATATATATATATATAGTAAAGACAATATATAGTAAAGACAAACAGCTTTGAAAGACTCAAGAACTCTAGTCAATGAGATGAGTGGTTACTGTTATAGAAGAATCACATTGGATTCAGGATTCAGTTATTGTTCAGTTGCATCTTCACGACCCCATTTGGGGTTTTCTTGGCAGAGATACTGGAGTGGTTTGTCATTTCCTTTTCCAGCTCATTTTTACAGATGAGGAAATTAAGGCAAATTAAGGATTAAATGATTTGCCCAGGGTCACACAGCTAGAAAGTGTTGGAGGCCAGATTCGAACTCAAGAAGATTGAGTCTTTCTGACTTTAGGAATGGCGCTCTGTGCACTGTCACCTAGCTTTACCCTCCCCTCCCAAGGTTCAAAATGAGATGTATTTTTTGGATATGGCCCGTTCTAGAATTTGTCTTGCTTGACTGCACATTTTTAATACAAGGGTTTTTTTTTCTTCCTATTTCAATGGGAGTGGGGACATTGATCATCTAATTCAACCTCATTTCTTACTAATCCTCAACCTGATCCTTCCAATACAATTAGCCTGTCTTTTTACTGGTCCCTAGATGCTTGTTCCTGCCTGTCTATACCTGTATAAATCCTACTTGTATTTCCAGGCTCAGTCCAAATCAGTGGTTCTCAACCTTCCTAATGCCACGACCCTTTAATACAGTTCCTCATGTTGTGATGACCTCCAGCCATAAAATTATTTTCGTTGCTACTTCATAACTGTAATTTTGCTACTGTTATGAATTGTAAAGTAAATATCTGATATGCAGGATGTATTTGATTTAACATAATCCACAGGTTGAGAACCACCAGTATAAATCTTTTAACCTCCAAGAATATCCTGATTACTCTAGCTTATACTCTCACTTCTGTGAATTATCCCTATTTCACCTTGAGTCAGGACCACAAGTCTTAAGATTTAAGGATCTTTCATCATTTAATGAGATACTTACTTGTATTGTCTTTCAACTAGATTCCTAGAGAATAGGTACACACACACACACACACACACACACACACACACACATATTTATCTGTATTCTCCACGGTGTTAAAAAATCAAGTTAGGACAGTAGAAAGAACTCTAAATATTTGCTGTCAGACAATCTGGGTTCAATTCCTGTCTTTGTGTCTTATCATCTGTGTGGCTTTAGGCCAGTCATTGAACATTGAGGGCTTCATTTTCTTCATCTGCAACTTCCAGTTCTAAATCTCTATACCTATGTTGCTTAATAATAATAATAATAATAATAATAGTTAGCAATTCTAGTGCCTACTAGGTGCCAGGAATTGTGCTAAGCACTTTACAAATATTGTTGCATTTAATTCTCACAACAACCCCGGGAGCAAGGTACTTTTATTATCTTAACTTTAACATTGAGGAGACTGAAGCAAGCAAAGGTTAGGTGACTTGCCCAGAGTCACACAGCTAGTATGTAACTGAGGTTGGATTTGAAATCAGGTCTTCCTGACTCTAGGCCCAGCACTGTATCCACTGTGTTACCTAGATGCTCTATGATTCTATGACTGGCTTACCTTTGTAATGTCTACGAGATACTGGAGTTTACCAAAATCCTCGTTCATTATATCTTTTATCTAATGTGGAGGAAAGAAAAGAGAATTATATATAAGATAGTAGGGCACTTGGAAGAATGATGGTCAAGACTCCTTTGAGGTTCTTCTAGAGAGAAGGGCAGGTAGCTCTTTCTGCACTGAATATAATCTTGAACTGATGCAGGAATACTGGACTTGATGACCAAGCCTTTCCTAAGGATTCTGGAAACTAAGAGGTTTCCAGATGGATTCATTTATATTGGGAGAGGAGATCCTGAGGTCTTTCTTCCTTCAGTTTCTTGAGGTACAGGTGCATTCCCAGAAATGAAAAGTAAGTTCAGACCCAGATCTTGGAGCAACAAGTGCTTGTGCAGGACAGATCTGAGTCCTTTCCCCACCCTCATGTCCTCAGCATACAATAGTGGATATATTGATGAACTCATAGTCAAATTCTGCCTCTGACCCTTAAATGCTATATGACTCAGAGCATGACAATGAACCTCTCTGCCCCCCAGTTTCTTCATCTGTAAAATGAGGGGCTGGATTTGATGGCTTCCGAAGTCCCTCCCAACTCTACATCTATGGTGCCATGACTTTTCCAGGTTCTGACCAAGCTCTTTCCTTGCTCTATCAGAAAGGTATAAAGATCTTATCCCATATAGACAGACCAAGGAGTCATCCATTACTCCAATTTTGGATAATTAGGCTCATTCATCAATCAGCCATTACATGGTCATAAAATCCCTACAGTTTAGGCAAAGCAGCTCTGAATACCCTGGGAGGGGGTACTCACTGAGTGGGTCCATAGGGAGATGTGTAGTAATAGTAATGGTGATAACCTGGTTCCATATCTGTAAAAATAAAGGGACTAGAGAAGGTGACCTCTAGGATCCTTCCATCTCCATGTCTGTGATCCCATGAGTCTGATGGCTACCCCGTGACTGATTTTATTCTATAACCATCTTCTGCATTTTGTGACAAATCTAAAGTCTCTTTCATGAACTGTTACACACATGCTTCTTCCCTCACTCCCATACAACCAGATTGGTTTTATTCTCACCTTTTGAGCCTCCTTGCTACCCATTTCCCCAATCCCCAAGTCTTTGTGGCATTACCTGGAGTATTACTTCCATTTTTCCTTTGAGCTTTCTCTTCATGTCCTTTAGGTCACTCTATGGAAATACAAGGTAGAGGAGAAGGAATGGAGAGAAATCTGGGCTGGGGAAACAGAGCCAGAGGGGAGAGAAAAGAAATTTTGGAGAAAAGGAGAGGACTAGAGGAATAGAAACTCCCAGAAGGTCAGTCATATTTGTGCAACCTTTGGCAGCAACCACCACCACCTACTACTGCCCTCTGCTCCTGGGTATTCACTTCTCCTTGGGCTTTCGTGGCAAGGGAGAAGAGGGCCCCTGAAGGTAGACTGGCTAGAAGACCTGTGCTTCCCAATCTAGATAAGAAGTGGAAACATATGTAGCTGGACTACTCTGACTGCCAATCTGCGGTCAATTTAGTGACCTCATATTTTCAGCTCTTCTGAAAGAATCTCTTGCCATCTTCTTCCTCCCCACCAAATTCTGGGCTCAGATACTTGCTTTTAAATCCTCTGCTCCTTCTTGTTCTGTCATCATTTCCGGTTTTGATCTCTTCTGTTCATGAGTCTGTAGATTAAAACCAGATATGCTGGAAATGACGGTTGGCGGCTAGTGGAGGCTGGAAATGGTTTGTGGGTCCAGTTGCTTCCTTATATAGTCTCCTCTCAGAGAGAAACTGGCTGGTACTCTAGGCTGGTCAGAAGAGTTTTTCTGGAACTTGTATAGAACTTTAAGCTACAAAATAAAAGCAGGGATAATGTCCTTTGTTTCCTTCTGAGGAAATGGGAATTGGGGTGCAGATTCAAAATCAGGGAACCTGAGTCTCTAGATTAATTTCTAGAGATGCTTGGGATGGCTGGGATGGAGAAGGAATAGGTAGATTTAAGAACAATGCCTTCAATTTGCCTGAGGCCAAGCGTCTTGGGAGTTCAAAGCTTGTACTTTATCAGTAACAAGTGCGCAGAGAAGGTCAAATTGGTTGGCAAAGAAAGTATGGAGAGCATGGGGGTCTAATATAAATGGTGAACATGGGCAACGGAGGATGATAGATTGAAGGGCACAACCATGAAGTTACACAGAGTTCTTAAAGAAGATTTTTTCTACCATTTGGCGCTGTTGGACAATGGAATGGGAAACATTGTGAGGTAATGAGTTCCCTGTGCCTGGAAGTGTTCCAGAAGAGAATGGTTGATCCCCTGCCCAGGATCCTGAGGGCTATTGTTGAGGAGATTCCTGCATTGGGAGGGAGGTTGAATTAGATGACTCCTAAGACTCATTTCCTCTCTATGATTCTATGATTTGACTCCTAAACTCCAGGTCTCACCCTGGCCACAAGGATTGCTGAGTTCTTATTCTATGCCAGAGTCTAATCCTGTTTTGGGGGCAATGAACTCCTGATTACCTTGTGCCCCGTGTGCTGATGGGATGGGCAGCAGATGTACACTTGGGCAGAGAGAGACCTTCTCTAAAATGGGTCACACTCGGGTCTGCCTTCCCAAATTCCAGGCCTTCCCTTTTTCTCCTTTCCTTCTCACCACCTCTCCTTCTCCCTTTGAGAGCCAACAAAGCCTTTGGAGGCCAGAAAAACCAAAGAAGGGCCTTCTTACTTGGATTGAATGTGCATTGAATGTGGATTGAATATGTTCTCAAAGCAGCCTGTGGTTTTTGATTTGTAGAAGGGGATGGATATTTGTTCTGTCTGCTTTCCAATGGCAGGAGTCAAAGAAAAGACTACCCAGTTCTGCAAGGCAGAGAACCCCTTTTCCCATGCCACAGGATGTGTGGAAACTGCTCGTTCAGCTGCATTTTGACTTCTCAACCTACTATGCCCTTTGGTATCCCCAGGTCTCGTTCTCCTGTCATCTTGGGAGGGTTCAAATACCGTTATGACTTAACTCACCCTGTGAGTAAGCCACACACTGGTTCCAATAGGGACTAGTTTTTGCTTATGGTTAAGGAACCTTAAGAGTTAGAGAACTCATTTTCCCAGAGAAGGCATTCCAAGGACACATATCTGAACAAATGAGAATAAGACATGGGTTTCTCAAATCCTTTTCTGCCCACCCCACGGTTAATGACTACCACCCATACCCACTTCAGTCTGAGAACCAGAAACTCAGAGACATGGGAGAGATTCGAATATAACACTCAGTGTCCAACCTTGAGCCCTACCCTACCCACACTCTCACATTGCTGTAGATATAAGAATGATGGGGAAACTCAGGATGCTGCCCCTTGCCCTCATTACATGTTTGGCCTCTTTATTTCTATCTTCTTGGCTGACATGATAGAAGAGCTCAGAGTGTTAACTTTCCAGATCCTTACCCCTTACCCCCACCTATGTTTGGGCCAAGGGCCTTAATGCAAACTATTGGGAGACTGGACATAAGTTGAGGTCATAACGACCATAATGACCAAGATTCATCTAGCACTGCCTTGTTAACTGACTTTGATTGGCCCCAGTGCTTCAAGCTAGACCAAGAAATTGCAATGTTTCACTCTTCATAATAAAGCTTCCTTAGAAATAAATGCTCTGGAGAGGCTAGGTGGAGCAGTGAATAGAGCACCAGCCCGGGAGTCAGGAGGACCTGAGTTCAAATGTGACCTCAAACACTTAACACTTACTAGCCGTGTGACCTTGGGCAAGTCACTTAACCCTAACTGCCCTGCCTTCCCCCCCCCAAAAAGAAAAAAAAAAGAAAGAAATGCTCCAATAGATTGTAAGCTCCCTGAAGGCAGGGACTTTCTAATTTTCTCTTTGTGTCCCAGTGTCTGGAACATAGGATAGTATAGGATAGGGATTACATTTGTGATTTCATTGGTATAGGGAATGGCCACATGAGGATTCTATATCTACCCACACAGGGAGGCACATTCTCTGAAATGTATATACAGTTATCCCCTCCACGTTGCTGCTTTCCCCATCACTGATATATCTCAGGTCGGTATAAGAAATGGGAATTTTGGGTGAGTTTTGTGGAAGCTGCAGATGATGCAGAAAAGGTTTAGAAACTCAAATGCATAAAATATATGAATAGTACTGTATAATATCAACATATTTTATCTTTCAGTACCGTAATAATTCAGACTTCTTCTCTGGTAGGAAGGGAGGGCCCAGAATTGTATGTGAATTTTCCAGATTGTGGGGGTGTCTCCTGCTATGTGGAAGAGATAACTGTAGTCTTAGAGAGTTGGACACTGAGCATTTCGGTGACTTAACCAGGGTCACCAAGTCAATATGTGTCCCAGGCATTTGAACCTAGGTCTTCCAGGCTTAAAGACTGACCATCTAATATGTAGCTCCCTTGCACATGATAGGCCCTTCATAAATATGTCTTGTTTTTGTTTTTCAGAGCAGCCAATATGATGCAGTGAAAAGATCTCAAGATCTGGGATCCAAAGGCCTCCACTGGAATTTTTTAAGGGTTCTGCCACTTGCTATCTCTGTGATCTTGGCAAGTCATAGGCTCAGAGAATCATAGAGGCCAACAAGGCCAATGAGACCGAGTCCAAACCCCTCACTTTACAGATAAGAAAAACTGAGGATCTGGAAGGTTAAGTGGCTATTAGTCCAGGGTCACACAGCTAGTAGGTGTCTGAGGCATTTGAATTCAGGTCTTCCTGATTTCAAGTCTACACTCTATCCACAAACTGTCATGACACCTCTCCAGGACTTTACTTCATTGTCTTAAACTGGACTAAGACATGGGAGTGGGGGGTGGGGATGGAGGAAGACAAAGTCCTGGCTTGGGGAAGTTAGGTGGTACAGTGGATCAAATGTAGGACCTGGAGTCAGGTTCAAATCTGGTCACAGACACTTATAGGTTGTGTGACCCTGGACAAGTCACTTAACCTCTGCCTGCCTCTGTTTCCTCAACTGTACAATGGGGATAATATTAGTACCCATTGCCCGGGATTATTGGGAGGATCATAAGAGATAATAATAGTAAAAGTGTTTAGCGTGTGTGTGTATGTGTGTGTGTGTGTGTGTGTGTGTGTGTGTGTGTGCATCCTGATTTTCTTCCCTTCGTTCGAGGCTAGTTCTCTACTGTGCCTGCAGCGTCAAATGCAAATAATCATGTATCCTTCTGGACACCATTTTGACTTAGAAAACCACAAATTGTTGTATTTTTATTCATTTTGCTAAACATTTTCCAGTTTCATTTTAATCCACTTCTAGTTGTACTGAAGAGTTTTGCAGGCATAGAATCTGATGCTTCTTATAAATAAATGCTTACTGAATTGAATTGAACACAGATACACCTCTCTGACTCCAAACCCAGGGTTCTTTTCATTCTTGCCAATTTGCTTTCCTCGTTCGTTTCTTGAAGTAATCCTCCAAGGGAGATAGCGCCATCATTATTCTCATTCTACAAATGGGGAAACTGAGTCCCACAGGGGTAAGGGACTTGTCCAAAGTCACTGGGGTTCTTTGACTCCAGTTTTACTGTTCTTTCCATAGCATCACTTTATATTCATCTGTCTCTGAATCTGTCTCTTTGCCTCTTTGCCTCTCTGCCTCTTTCTCTACTTCTATCTCTCCCTCTCTGTTTTTCTCCCTCTCTCTGTTGTCTGTCTCTGATTCTCCCTCTCTATTGTCTGTCTCTTTCTTTGTAAATGTTACACCTGCTTTATATATTAAAGTGAGTAACCTTTGAAACATTTAGGTTTTCAACAAACCCAACCACTCCCTTTCTTCTGTTGAAATCATGCATAACCAACTCTGCTTCCTTCCCTTTCCCTTATCCTTTTGCATAACTTAGTGGTAGAAAATGCTCATTGGAAACGACAAACAACACAGACCACATGACTTCATGCAAATTACATGTGGTACATCTGCTCCCTACACCTGAAGTGTGTGTGTGTGTGTGTGTGTGTGTGTGTGTGTATGTGTGTGTGTGTGGTGGTGGTGGGGTGGTTCTCAGGAAAAGTCTCTGGGAGACTGGGCTGTTGAAACTCTACTTTTTTCTTCTTCCTTTGAGTCATCAGATCCACGTGGATGAAGCTGGCACCAGGTGTGAGGAGGCCTTTGTAAACAGTCAAGCATGGTCAAAAATCTAGCTGTGACTCTTGGTACTGGTTCCTCCAAAGCTCACTCAACATATCTTCATGCCATTCCAGCCTCCTTCCATGCTTCATCATACCAGGAGGACGGTGGCTGTTGAGGGCAATCTGCACCTTCCCCTGGAGGCCAGCCCTTCTGTGGATGGGGCAGCTTCTTCTCCTCAGGTATCCCAAGAGCCTCTTTCCAAAGTTGGTTGAGCAGGGTTATGGAAAGGGCTGGCATTGGGATATCATTTATCAGTCATTGTGAAGCATTGGACACAGAATCAGAAGAGCTGGATTTGAACCAAGCCACCACCACGAAGCTGTGTGACTAAGCAAGTCACTTAACCACTAACAGCCTTGGATTCTTTACTTGTGCAATAGGGTTAAGTCGAGGGTAGGCTGAAGCCAGCTCCAACCTGCTCTAAGATGATTGTTCAATTTTCAACATCAGTATTTACACTTTAGAAATTGGCCACCTGTAAATCAGGGCTTGGTTTACTGTTTTGCTAAATGCCACCCCTGTTCCCCATCCTGGGTCTCTAGACTTTAAAAAGGCAGTAGCTAGTTGGTGAGTGCTGGACCTGGAGTCAGGGAAACCTGAGTTTAAATCTGATCTCAGGCACTCACTAGCTGTGTGATCCTGAGCAAGTCACTTAAACCTGTTTGCCTCAGTTTCCTCATCTGTAAAATGAGCAGAAGAAGGAAGTGGCAAACTGCTCCTCCAGTAGTTTTGCCAAAACAAACAAACAAAAAACAAAACCAAATTGCATCACAAAGAATTGGACACAACTGAAAATGACTGAACAACAAAGACTCTAAAAATGTTAATAATCCAGTACACTTCCCCCCAAGCTGTGTGTTAAAAATTCACTAGCACTTGGCTGGGTTAATTAATCCCACTCTCCCTGCTTAACTGGGTTCTTGGGGAAGTCTTAGGAGGAGGATGAAGTGGTTTGTTTGGGCCGTAGAGGATGGGGAGAGCTTGATACTAATGTGCTCCTTTGGTATTATTACCATGTTTTAATTTATTTGTTTTGCTAAGAAGTCAGGTGGATTCATGAACAACACACAGCGCCCAAGAAGCAGGAGTTTTTCAGTAGGATGGAGGTAAATAAGTCAGTGAGAATATCTAGAGTCTAGGAATTGATGGGGACTACATCCCACAATCATGCTTCCCCACCACCACCATACGAGTGCATCCCAGTGCATTCCTGTAAGATCTTGGACTGCTGGAACAAAACTGAACCATGAATTATCTCTGTCACTGAATCTATGCCAATGCAATATTTCATTCCATTTAAGACATTGGGGACAGTGTGTCCCTTTGCCCAGAATCTCTGTGGATATCCTATTGCTTAGGAAATTAGGGAACATTATGTTTTTAATAAACATAATAAGGCTATAAACAACTTTTCTTCCCAAGATTTCAAAGCATTTCATTTCTGTTATGCTCATTCCCTCTCTCTGACAGGCAGAGAAAGGGGACAGGTATTATCACACCTATTTCACAGATAGGAAAACTGAAGCCAGGAGGGGTAAAGTGCTTTGTTCAGGTTCAGCCAACTAGATGTGGCAGCAGAGCTTCGTGCAGAGAGCTGTAGGCTAAGAATCAGGAGAACTGGGTTCTAGTTTTCAGATTTAATACTTACTAGACAGGATTGGGACCTCAGTCTACTGACCTTTGTCTATGCTCTGTAGTCTTCTCTGTGTCCCCACTCTCCCCACCTCCATTTCCCCACCATGCCTGCCAACTCACATTTCTGTGCTTTTCTTCCCTTATCCTTGTCTTTCTCTCCCCTTTTACTTTCTTTATTTTCCCCATTATCCCTACTCTTCTCAGAGCTGAGTGAGGCTGAGAGAACTGGTCAGTTCTAGGATTGTAGGGCTGATAGCTAAATAACCAAGAGGAACAAGGTTGGTGTCATATCTAGGAAGGGTTTTGGTCTTTGGTTTGTGTACTCAAAAATGGATCTAGGGAGAAAGAGAAAGGAGAGGGAGACAGAGAGACACAGAGACAGAGACAGACAGACAGAAAGACAGAGACAGAGGCAGAGGCAGAGAGACAGAGACAGAGAGAAGAGACAGAGAGACAGAAACAGAGAGACAGAGACAGAGAGAGGAGAGAGAGAGCAAGAAAGAGAGAGAGAAAGAGAGATAGAGAAAGAGAGAGAGAGAAGGAGAAGAAGAGGAGGAAGAAGAAGAGGAAGAAGAAGAAGAAGAAGAAGAAGAAGAAGAAGAAGAAGAAGAAGAAGAAGAAGAAGAAGAAGAAGAAGAAGAAGAAGAAGAAGAAGAAGAAGAAGAAGAAGAAGA